>CM019827.1:102098225-102130958 GCA_009763385.1 Coix lacryma-jobi var. lacryma-jobi
CTTCAACTGGTGAGGTGGTGCTAAACGCCCAGACCGAAACTGAACGAGCGCTCGTCTCCGTTCTACTGCCGCTGAGGTCTCGTGGGCTACCGAGACTGGGCCTTCAAGTTCGGGCCGATTTCGTTGCAAAGAGGTCCAGGCCGAGACGAAACAGCCAGACTGGGTCGGTTTTTGCTCCAACCGGAGGTCTCGTGGGCTACCGAGACAGGGCCTTCAAATTCGGGCCGATTTCGTTGCAAAGAGGTCTGAGCCGAGACGAAACGGCCAGACTGGATCGGTTTTTGCTCCAACCGGTGCTGTCGACGAGACGAAAGGGGAGGGAGAACGGACAAACTATTAGTCTCATATGGGTCACCTAATCTTGTGGGAATCCTAGTTAGTCTATATAAATAGGCTCGATGAAAACGGCCAGACCAAAAACAGTAAGAAATTTTGCCTCTTTATCTCTCACACAAATAAAAAAAGAAAGAAAGATGGACGTCGGTTTCGTGCGGAAAAGTATCACTACGCCCGTCCACGCGGGTCGTGCGACCCCTGTCAACGCCCGGCCAACGCTCCCTTGCCGACGCCTGAAAGGAAACAAAATCAACGAGCGGGAAAGAACACGCCCCTGCGTTCGCTGCACAATATCGCTCGTTGATCTGCCCACACGGCCCACCTCCCATGATCCGCATGCGAGCCGTGCCCACGAATCGCTCGGTTGGTGCTGCGCCCGCTCGCCGGAATCGGTTGGCGCCCGCTGCCTGCTCACCGCACCGCGACCGCCGCCAGTGAAGCCCGCTGCCGGGGAAGGATTTGGACCTGCTCAGTCGGCGTCTGCTCGCCGCGTCGCAAGCGCCGCTGGTGAAGCCCGCTGCCGGCGAAGGATCCGGAAGCACGGTGTTGTGGTCCTTCAGCAGAACACGCCGCGGAGCCACCCTCGGCTCCTCCCTCGGTCCACTCTGATCCCTCACTCCCTCGACGACGGTTGACATGGCCGCACAGAGCCTCGACGCGGAAGCAAGAATTGCCGCTGCGGCCTCGAGGAGCGGCCGACTAAGCGGATGGGTGTTGCCGCCATGCCCCGACACCAGTGTCGTCGTCATCGCTCCCACGCATCGGTTGTTCGGTCCCCTCTCGGCTGACTGACACACGCACAGTCCTTTATTTTTATTTCTTTTTTCATAAGGGTCGAATATGATAGATAATCATGACCAACTTTGTTGTGAGGACTTTTTATTTGGAATGAAGAAATTTGATCCAAAGTACAAGTACATCATCATACTCCTGTGCATTTGGTTATCATCAGAATTTTTGACAGTGAAACATGTTTTTCCTCCACCATTTAGTTAAGAGGCTTTCGCTTGGAAATGGTCAGCTTTGTACATCATGCTACTTTTCAATTGCTATATGGATTAGCAGTGAGGCACAAAAATGCCCTTCGCTGTATGAAAAGCAAAAAATAATGTCGTTGCCCAGGACATAGAGACTATGGACTGAGTTGTTGACCAGTTAATTGATAAAAAATCATGTCCACCTACCTAACTTTATATTTATAAAGAAGGTAGATAACAAGTTCTGAAATTTTTTCAATCTAATTTTTATGTTTTATGATGTGGAGGTGTACATTTTTTGAGTGTTTGTAAATGTACAATTCATGCTATGCGATTCTAATCAAAAGAGGCGTGTAAATGTTATTTTGATATCTAAGACAAGGTTTGCTTAGGTTGTTTGTAGGATCAGAGATAAATATGAGATAGCATCTGATTCCTACCAAACTAAAAGGAGCTACAATCAAAATTTTGTGCAATAGATATACTTTAGGAGTTTGATCACCAAAAACTAGATGAAAAACATAATAACAGAAATTATAAAATGGTTAAATCCTCCATCACTCGACATAGTGCAAATATCGCTATCACCAAGCCCTGGTAGCAATGGAACACCGAGGAGCACAACTATTTCGTCGTTGCACTGCTCATGTGATCTTATCTCTGAATAAATCTGAATAGTTTTATTGTTGCTTCTCAGTGATGAGCAGAAAATAGACTTGATGGCCATGAATTTGTTTTTCTATGTTTGGACGTGACTCGAAGAAGATTAAGGAGCATGTCAACACCAAGACAACCATACATGCATTAAGTTGGTAGTTCCTGATCAAAGAAGTGTGTGTGTGACACGCGTGCGTGTGTGGCGATTCAGCATCTCATCCAAGAACTAGAACTCTAAACACAATGTGTGTCGTAGATATAGAGCCATACCTAGAAATACTTCCTCAAGCTCTAGAACGTTGCATGTGCCTGTGTTATTGTCGAATTCTTATGTGGCATAGTCTGTCACGGTGGACAGAACGTTGGCCTACTTGTTCGTTGGCATTTACTTTGCCTGTCGCTTGGTCCGCACTAATGGTCATGTAATCCGTGTGTTTTTAAACATAAAATTTGCTCTCTCGTAGCAACGCACGGACACATACCTATATATAAAAAATATAGGGAAGAAGATCGTATAGGAGATTAGGTTGCTCAAGCACATCTCCTTGCTAGAGCAACCTAATCTCCTATATGACAAGATTTTAGAGATACGGGAAGAGAGAGATAAATATGGTAGGCAGCTTAATATCACAATATTGCTATTCCATCGTTATTAATAAGTGTATTTTTGACCTAGAATACATTTTATATAAAAAAATAGATGATGCTTAATACACTGATATAATTCAATGGTGGTTGTATGCTATAAGATTCAAATATATTTACCCAACGCAGCATTCACAATCCCTGTGATTGTGTTAAATTCACAAACTTTGTGTTTTAAATATTTTTTTAAAGACGGTATTTAATTTTATAATATTGTTATCTTATCATGTGATCCGTTTGTTTTTAGCATAATTTTTTTTCTGTCCCGTAGCAATGCACGGGCATACTACCTATTTATTTAGTTATTAGGTAAAGATAAAGATTTTTCGCTCCAGCGTCCGAGAAACACACATGACTCCTTCCCCTCCACTCTCCACCTCTCGCAACTGGTGACAAGCCAGCACCGGCGCCGGCCTCCACTTCTCCTCCCCGCCCCCTGGCCCCTCTCCTCCCACTTCTCCCACGAGAAGCCACCTCCACCTAGCGTCCTATGGGCGGCGCCACCACTCCCGTCGCCACCGACGGCCTTCCCGACTCCGCCACTCGCCTTCCCATCCCTTCCTCCTCCCCAGCGGGTACTGTCGCCGAGCCCGAGGCGGATCGGGCGAGGGGCGGGCCATGGCGGCTTTCGTTGACGCTGCCGTGATGGGCGTCGCCATATGTGTCGCCATTTGCCTCCTTGTGCGCCAAGTCGCGGAAGCCCTCTCCCTCTCCCGTGCCCTTCTCCCCGACGCCGAGAACTCTGAGGTGGGCGGTGGGTGAGATGCCGGGTGGTGCAGGGAGGAGCGGCCCTCCGGCCGCACATGAGCGGTGTGTGGGCAAGGTTATACGGGCAGTCGAGCTGGTGGCTGACTGGATCCACGGCGGCTCGCAGACCGGCTAAATGCATCTGAATACGGTTCTTGTTCTCAGTATTTGGGATTGGAATAGCAAGGCAATGTGGAGCGTCTGAGTCCGGTTCTTGTTCTCAGTATCTGGTTTTTTACATGGTCATTAATTTGTATGCATATTTAATGACTATTTTCTTGTCCTTGGAACATAGGCCTGAAAGGTGAAGACGAGTCAAGTATGGAGTTTCATTGGATGGCTGGTGCCTGGTGTTCGTGTTGAAGACCACACCAGAAGCCGAGTCGAGTATGGAATTTCATTGGATGGCTGGTGCCTGGTGTTTGTGTTGAAGACCACACCAGAAGCCTTAGGTTAACTGCATGGCTGATACGATTCAATTTACATCATCACAACATGCTGACGCGCTGCACTGAACCTCAGGAATATCTAAATAGCTCCTAGGCGAGATGCTCCCCTCTAGCACCTATTTATCTTTCTTTTGATATATATAAATATGGGAAATTTTGGCCATGTAGATTAAGAGTTGAAAGGACCGAATCAGCCTAGAGGGGGGTGAATAGGTGATTTTTGACTATCTGAAACTTCACAAACTATAAGATGTAGTTAGATAGCAACCGGAGAGGCCGGTTTGTTTGGGTAGGTACTACCGGGTGTGAAACACCGGTACTACCAACACAAACAAACGGCACAACCGGGATCCTAAAAGAAACTACAAATCCGATGAATGTAAGCTATGAAGATAATACAAGTTTCTAGCCCACTTTCCTAAGAATGATATATGGTAAATCTACTCTCACCAAACCTTGGTTACTCCCATTGATGTAGATCGAGCCTTCTCAACCTAAGAAAGAGATAGGGATAGGAAGAACACGAAGAATACAATAACAAGTGAAGTAGAGAAAATAGGGACAACAACAACAAGCACACGGGACACGCGATTTATCCCGAGGTTCAGCCAATCCACTAAGGAGTGCCTACTTCCTCGTTGTTGAGGTGACCACAAAGGTCGGAGTCTATTTCACCTCCTCGCCTCACTCAAGCAACCACAAAGGCTACGAGAGTATCTCTACTAGAAATCTCAGGGTAATACAAACGCTTCGGGGAGCCCTCACAAGTAAATCAATACGGGCTACCACGAAGAACACCTAACCGGCTAGAGCTCAAAGAGCTCAAGAGTAAAAGACACAAAGCAAGCCGACAAGATGAAAACCAAGTGCTCAAGTCGAAGATTGATGCTTCCCACTCTCGAATCTCACTTCCCTAGCTCAAATCTCGCAAGGGAATGAATCTAGGAGCAAAGGGGGAGAGAGAGGGGTGAGTCAATGCTTGGAGAGTGTTTGTCACGAGTTAGGTCAGCAATAAGTGTATGGAGTGAGTGGGTTACCGTGAAAAGTGAAGAGGGGAGCCATTTATACTCCCTCGGTCCCGAGGCTGGTCGGTACCACCGACCACCCCTGGCCGGTACCACCGACCAGTTCACAACGGTCAAAAGAATCCAGATCTGACCAAACAAGCAACCACCGTCCTCACGTCGGTACCACCGCGGGCGGTAGTACCGAGGTTATGGCGGTACTACCGCCAGGCCAAATTGGCCGCGAACAGAGAGCATCTCACAAAGGGACTTGGTCCCTCGGAAACTACCGCCCAAGGTCGGTACCTCCGAGGTCGGTGGTACCGAGGTTATGGCGGTACCACCGCCAGGCCATTTTCAACTCAACACAGAGAGCTTCGCGAAACCAAGATACTACCGACCTCGGTCGGTACCACCGCGGGCGGTACTACCGAGGTTATGGCGGTACTACCGCCAGGCCATTTTCAATTCTACACAGGGAGCTCT
Source organism: Coix lacryma-jobi var. lacryma-jobi (assembly GCA_009763385.1). NCBI lineage: Eukaryota > Viridiplantae > Streptophyta > Magnoliopsida > Poales > Poaceae > Coix > Coix lacryma-jobi. Next base: position 102,103,527 of record CM019827.1, read on the forward strand.
GCAAACTTGGTTACCACCGGCCTTGGGTCGGCAGCACCGGAGGCGGTACTACCAAGGTAATGGCGGTACTACCGCTAGGTCAAATTCAGCGCGGACAGAGAGCCTTGCAAACTTGGAAACTACCGGCCATGGGTCGGTACCACCGCGGGCGGTAGTACCGAGGATATGGCGGTACCACCGCTAGGTCAAATACAACTCTACTCAGAGAGGGTTGCAAAACCAGGTTACTACCGACCTTGCGTCGGTACCACCGCGGGCGGTAGTACCGAGGTTATGGCGGTACTACCGCCAGGTCATTTTTGACCAACACAGAGAGGGTGTTTGAGCGCTGCGCAGAGAAGCCGTGGTCGGTACCACCGACCACCCATGGTCGGTACCACCGACCAAATGAAATTACCCTCTACGGGTTCGTGATTGTGCGGTGTCTCTCAAGCGAACTAAGGTTAGTCGATTTGAGCACTTTTCTCCACATCTAGCCAACTTACTTTGTGACCCTCTTCATAGTCCGGCTTACCTATAACTCAAGTTTAAAATTGAAATTTTAAACTACCACTTGAGCTAGGAATCTTTATGTCCAAAAATATCCAACGTGCTTTGTTCACGAGATTTCAACGTTTCAAATCTTTCAAAGGACTAACACCTGCATACATGCTTTTATAAACTGGTTAGTCCCTAATTTGATTGTCATTAATTAGCCAAAAACCCACATTGGGGGCGAATGCACTTTCAAACTCCCCCTTTTTGGTAATTGATGACAACCAAATTAGGCTTACAATTAGGGATAGAAAGAATTGAAGCTTTTGAATTCCAAAATTTAGTTGAAGCTCCCCCTTAGTGTATGCTTTGGATATGAATTTCAAACCTTGATTAGAAAGCAAGGTTGCATACACAAGAACAAGAGCTCCTCCTAAATTTTGCAATCCGTGGGGTGCCTAAGAGTGTGTGACAACATCATATATATCAATTTGAGATGCATAAGCGATATGACATGGTGATTCACATAACAATGTAATAAAAAAGCGAATGACTATTGAAGAAAGAAAAGAACTCAAATCACATAGCCATATCAAAAACAACAATCATCATGACAAGAGCATAAATATCGAGGATGAACCATACATGAATATAACATTAAGCATAAATGTTTTACATCCTCAGCACATCACAAATAAAATGTAGCATACCACACTTAGTCTCAAAGATTACCCTCTCTCACAGCTATTACAACAAGATAAGCCTAACACTCCCCCTTTGGCATCAAGTACCAAAGCGGGTAGGCCAAGATAAGCAAAGAATCAATAATAGCTGCTGGAAGATCCATCATGATAAGAGCCCCCGAAGAGAGAGGAATAGGCACTCTCACCAACGTCACCACCAGGGAAGGATGACGGAGCAGAAGAATCAGGTGGTGGTGTAGAGTCGCGAGGGCCACCACTCCCAGCTGGATCGGCGTCGGGGCCAGCAAAACCCATGTATGAGCCACCACCCCCACCTTGATATGACGTGGACCCGCCAGCAAAGGACGTGCTCATACCATAGTCAGGGAAGAAGGGATGAGGCTGGTACTGAGGTGGTGGCGGAGGATAGAACTAATGGGGCGGATACAGCATGGAGATGTAAAAACCCGCCTCACCACCACCTGGAAACTGGGGCTGCTGCTGGGCCTGCTGTTGGGGCTGCTGCTGGGGGAGACCACCATCATCATCATCATCATCATCATCATCATCACCGTCGCCGCGCCGGGCCTGAGCATCGTACTCAGCAAACGGATCTGGATGGGGTCGGACCGGAGAGCACGGAGGAAGACCGAGATGCTGACGCACCTCCTGCTGATGTCGCTCGTCGCGATCGGCTCGATAGCACATCCACTCAAAGATCTTGCCAAGGGCGGAACGAAGACCGCCACTCCTACGCCTCTCACGACGCGGAGGAGGAGCGGTAGCATGGGGAACATCTCCACCACCCGGCTGAGCCTCGCCAGGCGCTGCTGCATCTGCTGGGACCTCACCACCTTCATCAACTTTTTCTTTGTCCTTGGAAGGAGCCGAGGTGAACTTGCGAACACTGTACTCCTTCATGGTGCAATCATACTCGAAGGTGGCGCCAACCACATGCTCAATGATATGCATAAGGTATGGAGCATATAGCAGGGCCTTGTGAGGATCATTGTATACATTAGAGATCTTCTGCCAAAGAAAGTGAGAGATGCTAAACCGTCCATCTGGCAGAGCAAAGCGGACTGGGACCTTGGCAGCATCATCTCTCAAGTTATCTTGATCTCCAATTTTGGGATCCAGAGTCAGGCGCATGATGTTGTTGAGGACATAGTAAGCGGGCTTCAGGCCAGGGACCTTGAAGGTCGCCACTGCACCATCCAAATAGACGCCTGAGCTCTGCAACTGCTCTAAGTACATACCCCCTCCATACATCTCTGAAAGACGAGGGGCATCTCTGTCCACATGATCGAAGCCCAACAACCGAGCAAATGTGACGAAGTCACATCTGTAGTGGACCCCTTGGGTCATCCAATGCAGCACGCGAGCTTCCTGATCAATGAACAAGTGGCCCAAAACTGACAGAGAATCTCCTGGTTGAAGCTGCGCTCGCCAGAGATCAGCCCCAAAACTCTCCACTCCTCTAGCCTCTGCACCAAGGCCTGAATGTCCTCAGAATCTTGTCGGTCATACGGATAAATCATACCGCTGCTAGACATAAGCTTTGTTCATGATCATCACATGTAGCGTGGGTCCATCTCTTTTACTTTTGCCCTTCCCTTTTCTTTCCTTTTTACTCGTAATTTCATTTACTTTACTCCGCACAGTCCCTCCTATTCTCATATCTGTCACACGCACCAATCACCTAACCTCCCCATCTGCCGCTCTTTCCCCCCCCCTCCCCCCCTACTGATCCCCCCTGCATTTACCAATATGCCAATTTAATGATCCACATTTCCTTCTCATTTATCTTCCTAACCTTCATTCCCGGAATGACTCCCGCATTCCCCAACAGCCCTATTCTGTCTATCCTTCCACTCTGTCCTTCTCTCCTTTACGTCATCTACTATGACCCCCCACTCCCGCCACATCCTCTATTCCTCGTACTTCCCGGGTCTAGCACTCTTTTGCTTACCCCACTCTCTCCCCCTCCCCCACCGTTCACTCTTTCAATGCCTCCTACTTCTATCTCTTCCATTCTCCTATTTCCCGCATACGACTTCCATTCAATCATCACACATGGTTCACCAGTCTATTATACTTACTAACACACCCAAAATTTTGTCAGCTTGAACCTTCACCTGTTCTTTCTTCTCTTCTACACTCCCCCCAATACTCCCCCCGCCCCTTTTGCAGTCTCTCCACACCAACCTTACTCATTCTCCCTCCCCCTAACGCCCTTTCCTTCTCTTCTCCCATCCCACTACCCGATTGACACGTCACCCACCAACTGGTCCCACGCCCTCCTCTAACCCCATCCCCGCTCCCCGTACAGTCGCACCCACACCCGCTCTACTTCCCCGCACTATATATCAACTTGAAAACTCAACCACTCCGCTTCTCCTCTCCCCTGGTCCTTAACTACCTTACCACTCGTTACCTCAGCCAGTATTCTTTGCCATTCTCACCGATCATTACTCACTTCCTCACCCTGCCCCCTCTTCCCCTCTACCACTTTCCCACTCCTCCCTCCCCCTATCTTCTCCCTCAGTCCCTACTTTATTTGCGATCTTTCCCCCTACCCCCCTCACCAGTTGCCGCGCTCCCTCCACCATCATTCGACTTTTTCTCATTTCCCTTTTCCCTCCACCTCCCCTCCCCTGACCTCTTGCAATGACTTCCACGCCCCGCCCTCCCCTAACTACCAGCTCTCCCCCACTACCGATTCTAATCCCCCCCCTCATCGTTCTATCTATTCCCCACCATATGTGGGTCCCTCTCCCCCCTAACCTGTCATCTCATCTTCCCCAAATACCCCTACACTAGCCAACGCCTACCCCTCCCTCCTAGATCCAGTCCCGCCCCCCCCTTCACTTTCCCCCCCCCTCACCCTCTCTCCTCCTTCACACTCCTGTTATACATTATCCCTTTCTTCTTTCCTCGGAGTTTCCCCTACCTACCACGCGCCTCCACAGCCCCGGCTCGATCCCTCACCCTTTATCCTTCCTCTATTCTATCCTTCATTATTGCTCTTACTCGACCATTCTGCCCCTCAACACCTCCATACCCCCTCTAAACACTAATAGCCACCCCGCCCTTTTATCGCAAACATCCCACCCTCCACCCACTCGCCTTTTAATTCCTTAAACTCCCATCCCCCGTCACTTCCGTTCCACATACTTTCCTCCTCCCCCTTTACCTCCCCTTCCTTTTGTCTCTTACCTGCTTTATGACCTGCCCCCCCCTTGTCTGGCTCTTTCGCCGCGCCCCCACCTTCCTTCTCCCCCCCTGTATCCAAACATTAACTCTGCCCATCTCTTCCCCTCCCTCCCTCCTTTCAATCTTAATTACCGCCCTACTTCCCCCTCCCCCCCCCTGATATCTTTGACCCCCCCAAATCACCCCTATCCAATAATAAGCTGATTTCATTCCTACAACTCCCCTTCTCCATACTACACCTATCACTCCACGCTCTTCCCACCCCATCCCCTCCCCCACCAAATTCTCACACTCCCCACCCCTCTCTTTGCGTCTTCCCTTTTTCATCCCTCGTCATTCCCCACCCACTCACCCTCCCCCACCCTCCCCTACTCCCACCCTTACATACGTCACATTATACCTCCTATGCGGCTACCTCCCACCCTTTCTTCGTTTTTCCTCACTACACCTCCTCTCCCCCTCCCCATATACCTCCCCACTCCCCTTCTTACACCATCTTCCCTGATTACCATCTGAACCGCACCTCCTTCCCCTTCCCCACGCTGATCCCAGGGTCAACTCGCACATACCCCAAACCTTTACCTTCCACCCACAAATAATATACCTCCACATGCTCCGTGTCTTTTCCCTAAACCTATACTCTGCGTCTTTAAATGTTTTTCAATCACTTACGGCCCCCCCATCTTACTATCTGTCCAATATCTCCTTGCACGATCTTCCACTACCCTTCTACCCCCCTGCCATTTTTTTTCCCTCTACCATCCAATTCCCACCGCCCCTCCCATCTTGATTCATCCTACGTCTCCTAATCCCTTCTTTCCAACCTTCGTCCACATTTTCACGTCTCTCCCCTTCTCCTTTCCTTCCTCCACTCCCCCTGTCCTCGTCTTATTTCTTTCTAAACCCATGCTTATTTGCCTCCCATTCAGTATTCCCTTCCAGTCAACTACGCTCTCTCCCTTCCCTTTCCTTCACCCTCTGCTTTCCCTCCCTTTCCTTCAATCTCCTCACCCATCCCGCCAAGCGCACCTCTTTACCTCCCGACCCACTCCTTATCCCTGCCGCCACTCTCTACCGCACCACACCCTCACCCTCAACAACTCGTTTCTTCTCTTTTTCCCACCCCTTCCTGCGTTCCCTCGACCTCTACACCAATCGCACCCCTTCTCTTCCTCTCCTCCCCGCCCAGACACCCAACCCCACTTATTTCTTTCTCTTCCTATCACCACATCCATCCCTTTCATTCCCCTCCACACATCTTACCTCCTCCAGCACCTTCGCTTTAATCCATCCTTACCCTCCTTTCCGCCTCCCTCCCCCTCCCCCGCGTGTTTTTGTGGGTTGGGGGGGGTGGCGGCCCCCGCACGTCCCACCATTGTCCCATCCCGTCTCCCCCTCACTCTCCACTCCCTACCCTTCCCCCCGGATTCATCTCCGACCAAGTCTCCTTCCCTACAACACTACCATTCAACCCCCATGCTTCTTCTCCGCCTGTACTCCTTTTCCACTCTAACCGGCACTTCCCCCTCCTCCCACCCTCTTCCGAGTCACCTCTCCCACCCCCTCCCTCAGAGCTCCCCCTCCTTTCTTTTATCCTGCCTCCCCATCAACTTCCCCATCCCTCCTTCCTCAAGCCCAACACTCTGCGTCTCTACACACTTAAAACCTAGTCCCCCCTCACTCCTCTTCCCAAACCCCTATCCACACCCCCCTAACTAGGGTCAGCATCCCCCTAACCACCCTGCTCGAGACCCCCTCTGTCATTTTCCACCAACCTCCCCCCACTCCCATAAGTCCTCACCTCCCCACTTCCGCCTCATCTTCCCCAGCCTATCCGCCCGACGCCCTTCCACTATCCCCTAGAGTTGCCCTCTTCCCCTTTCTCTCCTCAAGCGAGCCCTTCATCTCCCCTACTCCGTCTGCCCCCACACTCGTCCGTCACTGCCAGCCTCTTCACCACTCCCCGACACAAACCCCATCGTTACGCACTCCCCCATTCCTCCCAACCCTCCCGTCACTCCTCCCCCCTTTCCCATTTTTTCCCCCTCTTTCCTTAACTTGCCTACCAGAGCCGCCTTTACCCCCTTCGTTTCTTCCCTCCGTTCCCTATCTCAAACATCATAACACTCTCTACCACGCCACCTGCCGGCGCACATCAATCAACCAAAACCCCACATCTTACCCTCCACAACATCGCCCCTCCGCACATTCTCTTTCACTCCTCGTCTCTCCCCGACCCTTTCTCTTTATCATCTCCCCCCCTCCCACCTACCTCCCCCACCCCTATACCCCCAGATTTACTACTTCATCCTTTTATACACCCTACCCCTTCCATTCCCCCCCATCCACCCCCCGCTCCCCTCCCTGCCCCTCCGATCACCCCTCCTTCATTTCTTTTTCCCCACCCCTCCACTTTTCCCCTTCTCCTTCCACACACCATCACATGTCCCCACCTAAACTCCACGTCCAGTCTCCGTATGCCCAGCATCCTGCCCCCCACCTCCCAACCCTATCCCGTTACCTCACTCCGCCATGACCCACGTCCACACTCAGAAATCTTTCGCCATCCTTAGCTCCCTGTGGAAATAAATACGATACTTGGTTACTCCCAAGTGAAGTGCTACACTGATACATTCTGTGCGCTTGTGGAATCTCCAATAGTCATAAGAATAGTTATCAATATTTCTATTGTTATAATCGACGATAAGAAATACCAACACCCAGCACCCTGACCACCACCCTGACCACCGGAGGAGGGTTGCTGATACAGTGTGTATCGGATGGGAGCACTGTCTGCAGTAAGAGTGACAATTGTTAGCGGGGATAATGAATCATTAATAGAGCAAGGGATAGTTGTAATTGCATTTACCGTTCTGCAGGACTGCATGTGGATCAGATGGTGGAAATCACATACCATGAATCCAGAGTGGCCATATGTGCAGGACGGTTTAATCGGATTCCATGTGCCTATGGACGCTTAAATGCGCAAGAGTAGGTATAATTGATATTGATGCATATGTGTTCATGGAGAATGTGAGATTACATCTATTCAACTTGACGTCGTGAACGTCACATATGTTCGTGAAGATTCTATATAGTATTATGGGTTGCACGCAAAGTTGTGGTGGAATTCCAGCTACTCGAATCTTGAGTCTTTCTAAGTTGGCAGGTGGTGTTCGTGGGTGTCTAGCTGGTGTCTAGAAGAGAGGTAAGGCGGAGTCGAAGGGCACCGTAGTAGAGCCATACTTGGGTGTCCATGGATAGATGGCAAGGGTCTGCCTATTTGGATATATGGTGTACGCAGAATGCGATTGGCGGCCTCAATAGATTTGGCTAGCAATAGATAGTCAAAATTCAGCATGGAGATATTAGTTAGCGCAACCAAGACTTGAGACTACTGTTGGATTGCTTCCTCTATCGATATGCGATTGATGTCATTGGGGGGATCCAAGGCAGTCTCCGGGTATGCTGTTACAGGGAGCCTGACAAGCACTAAGAGGCCTACAAATGTTGGGTTACTGAAATTGACCTCGTGCTCGCCAAAGACTGTCAGGCACCGACGGTTGAAATGTGCCATCGTTCAGTTCGTCAACCGAATGTTCTCCTGCAAAATAAGGAAAATGATTGTGAGGGCCGGAACCACCACCATGCTCACTCTAAGTCTGCACTGCAAAAAGAATAAATTCATGCTTTTGGCTGCTGAAAGCCCTAGTTTGGTTTTGGTTAATTGATGAAACCTATTTGGTCTAATCCTATGAGAAAGGATTTTGACCAAGCCAAGTGGTGGAGCTAGCAAAGTGGCAACCATGGAGGATGGTGAAATGATCAAGTGCTCAAGTGATCAAGTGTTGTACCATTGGTGAAATAAAGAAGAGAAGAGATGGAGCAAAGAGGCCCGAAGGCAAAGGTATAACCTATAGGGCTCTTTGTTTTGGTGATCAAGACACTTAGTGAGTGTGATCACATTTAGGATACATAGTCATACTATTAAGAGGAGATAATTCACGGCTTATGTGGTGTTCTAGTGCAACTAGGAGTTCTCTAACATATTGATGCTATAGACCTAGTGAGTGACTAACAAAATCCTTCGAAAATGCTTTGCAAAATGCTAACACACGTGCACAAGTGGTGAAACACTTTAGTGTTAGCGCATGGAAGGAAGGGTAGAAGTTAGAAAGCGAAAGGTGCTAAGTTAGGGGCATCAGACGCTGCAGGCAACAACATCGGACGCTGGCCAACGCGTCCGATGGCAAACCCTAGCTTCTGAAAGTTGTTGAGAGAGCACCGGACGATGGGAAAACATTGTTGCAGAGTCCGATGTTGATGTCATGGCACGAGCAAGTCTTCTAGGGAGCATCAGACGCTGGCCTGCGTTCGATGTGGAACCATCGGACGCGTCCTATGTGTTTCTACCCTCTCTGGAACCTCTCTGCATAGCCATCGGACGCTGGGGTGTAGCGTCCGATGCAAGGGTCCCGGAGCGTCCGATGCGGCGCTAATCAGTGCTGAAATGAGCAGTGGCATCGGAGCATCCGATGCCTGGCTTCGGCGCGTCCGATGTCACTTTAACCATGGCGCGAAGAAATATGACCGTTGGGATCAGGCAGCTTGAATTAGTAGCACGGGGACACGTGGATCCATTCGGAGCATCGGACGTTGGGGCAGCGTCCGATGGTCGAGCATCAGCGCGTCCGCTGGTCGAGCATCGACGCGTCCAATGCCCCCGATTTCAACCCAATGGCTTGGTCATCTTGTGTGGGCTCTATATGTGGCTTGGCTGGCTCACTTGAGTTCTCTCTTGCACATTTTGATCCCTAAGCATTCTTGTGAGCATAGCCAAGCCTCCCCACTCATCTCTAGAGTTGATTTGATCATTTGTTAGTGAGATTGAGTGATCTAGTGCTAAGATTTGAAAGAATTCATTCTAGTGGCACTAGCTAGTTCTTCGCATCGGCTTTGAGTTTCTCGTTACTCTTGGCATTTGCCGGTGCGTAGACGGTTTGGAGGCGTTGAGGTGGAGTTGGCAAGATTGGTGATTGTTCTTGGCCCCCACCGGTTGTGATTGTGAGAGGTTTTGGAGCCTCACCTCGCTAGAGCGGTGTTGACACTGGTTATCTATCATAATTAAAGGATAAATAAATGTGAAAAGGGCAAGAATTTGATTACCAACAAAGGTTTAGGGTTTTAATTGACAATATTCCATGAGTTTTGGTGAACTATGATTCTGCAGGGACTAAACCAGGAAATCAACATCGATAGCTTCCCATAGAAGGAAACCGACGAGAGATAACTCCACCGCCACGTCAGGAAGTTTCTAGAAGACTCCAGAGGACACCAGAAGACACCAGGAGGTCGACCACCACGAGAGCATGACAGGTGGGACCGACCGGTCCCCCCTTGGGGCCTACGGACTCTATCTTCTAGAATGTTCTCCCACCGCCTATGAGGATGCATCTTAGCCGTACCTTAAGTCGGTTTGATCTAACGGCCACGGTTCATCGCCCAGGGCTATATAAACAGCCCCATACCCCCCCTCTCCATCATCATCAGATCTCAAGTCATTAGAAGAGAAGGAGGATCAATCAGAAACCCTAATTTCCTTAGAGCCACATCAATTTAGGCATAGCTAGATAGAATTAGAATTAGAAGAGGCAAGCTTTGCTTGGATTCCGGATCTAGTCGCGAGAAGGCTCGGTAAACCCAAGATCTTCTCTCTTGTATCAACATTATGGATCTAATTATGTTTCTAGTTCATAATTGTTCTTCTAGTTCTTCATTGTTCTTCATTGTTCGTGTTCTAGTTCTAGTTCATACTCTAGTTCATCTATGTGTTCTAGTTCATCATACTGTTCATCATTGTGTGCTAGTTCATAGTCTAGTTCATAATAGTTTAGATATAATTGATATGACTAAGACATTAATTACTATATCCTTAATTATACTTCTTGTAGTATGCTTTGATTATATATTTGGCATAGATAGATTATCATCATGTTTATACTCATGTTCGTATAGCGCTCATCTTAAAGTACAACGGGTGGGTGATAAATGCTGTGTAGGTGTGGTGCATATATACTATTTATTTGCAAATGCGTCCTATGTTCCGGATAGAGTGGTAGATCGCGGGTGTGATATTCCTGTTGAGTCCTTTGTATTCCACCTCCCGAATGTAGTGTTCAGTATGGCTCAGTTAACTCAAGGTTTCGGGGTTACTCTGTTTGGCACATTTACTATGGAGTTTCCTCTTGAATATGAATATGGGATAACCTAGCCAATGATTACCAAATATAATTGCACTAATCAATGTATATTATGACTTATAATTAGAATAACTTAGGAATACTTCTTTATAATGTCTATTTTAATCCGCATGCCTTGTCTAAGTTGAAATGCTCTAAGGACTATCATAGACTGATCTTTTATCATTTATAGTGTACCTCATTATTGTGACTGATCCCTGTTTAGGATAAAGGAGTATGTTCTTACTTTGTTCTCAATTCTCCTATCACATGTGTAGAGTAGCTTTTGTCCTTATTTATCTCACTTCATTCCTAGTGCTAAATATAAATAACGATACTTGGAACATCTCTGGGTAAAATGCTGCTACAACGGGTGTATTTATCTGTGCGCTTGCGGGTAAATATTTATCTTTAAGTCAGTGTCATGATATGTTAACATTGCTAGTTTCATGTTAGGGGTGACAACTTGACGTTAAGTGATGCTAGTAGTGTCCCGTACACTTCTTAGTGCCTTCACTAGGTTATTTTTTATGAAGTCTATCTTATAGTGATTCCATTAAGGAGTGTCAACAAGCGGCAAAAGGTATCCTTAGTGGATTGCTCGTGTCATTGAGCTACCTCTCTTGTGGTAGATTCTCATGGGGCTTGTGTAGCTTGGCGTGGTGTCAATTACCCACCGGATCACCAAGAGTTGGTCGACACAACGGAGAGTAGCATGCCGGCAAGCACGTGAACCTTGGGATAAATCATCGTGTCCCGTGTGCTTGATTGTATTGGATTAATCATCTTATTGATTGGACTTCATTTATATCTTGGTGATTGGTTCTACGCTTCGGGATTCTTACCGGTGATTGGCTCTTCATAGGCGTTCCCGAAGGCTCAGTGAAAAACTCCCTACTAGCTCTTTGCTCTCTACTTTTTATATTCTTTATAAGATAGTCACTTGTATTTATTGTGCAATTACTTTTGCTATACATATATATCTTGTGTGGATATTGTATCTTGTTCATATACCTTGTATAGATATCACCTAGTTAAATTGTCTCTCATTCTTAGTATATATTTTGTGTAGACTATACTTGACAATCTACTTAATTAGTTGTGTCATATCTTATATCTCTTGTGTAGCTTACTTGATCCTGTGACATAGAGATATTAGGTAGAATTGTTGGATAGGTGGTTTGCAACACATTATTAGGTTAGTACAAAAAGCTTCGTCATTTGTTTTACTAATAGTGTTTGCCTAAGTGCTTTTGTAGATTTTTAATTAGGCTATTCACCCCCCCCACTAGCCATTCGGACCTTTCAGCTGCACAGAGTAGTATAACAAAAAATAAATAGTGGATCACATTGTCAGGATTAGGTGAACAAGAACAAAACCTAATGAAAAAGATCTTGTCATCCATATATTTGGCCATCTATATGGCTATATTTGTCTATCACTGCATGTACAAGGATTTAGGAATGAGATTTACATGCATAAAAAGGATCACGACGGATATGGCTAACCAAATTATGTCATGTCCAAATTAAAGTTGCAAAATAAAAAGATTTGCTACATCCAATTAGATCTAGATAAAGACTTATATTTAAAACTCAAGTCGTAGGTGATTTTGACCATCCAATCTAATTAAAGTGTAGCTCCACAGTTATATGAGAACCTCTATGCCACGGGCACCACCACCACCATACCACATTGCATAAGACCATTCAACAAAACCAGACTAAGGGGAAGGGAAGGGCGTCGATGACCGTGGGGACACAGTTTGGAAAACAACGGGCGTGGTTGGGCTCCTCCTTCCTGTATCAAGGGCTGTCAGGGCGGCCAGTACGGCGTTGGAGGAAGAAGTGAGGTCAATTTCAAGTGGCAGCGAGGAGGAAGAAGTGAGGTCCGGCTGCTGCGGATAAAGGTAGGACCTTAGTCCTTTAGGGTTTAGGGTTTAGGGTTTAGGGGAGGGACATTTAATCCTAATCACTGTTACCAATTGGGACTAAAGGCCAACCCGGTGTTTCACACAACCCGGGAATGAAGGTTTACTTTTAGTCCCAGTTGGTACAGTGGATCGGGACTAAAAGTCAATCCTGCAGATGCCAAACAACGTACCCATTGGCCAGGGAACTTGTAGTCCCGGTGGGTGTTACTAACTGGGACTAAAGAGGCTTTTATTCTCGGACGCAATTTCCTCCGAGACTAAAGCTAATTCTACAAATCGACCAAAGGTTTGTTCTCTAGTAGTGCCATAATTTACTCCCTCCTTTCTAGAACCAATCTCCCTCAACTTATTTGTTATCACCATAAAATATGAAAAAAATGATTTGGTAACTTTAGTATTTAGTTGTTGATGTGCTTGTTTGGTCCACAAATACCCTCACTTTAAAATCAAACACCAAAAAATACATACATTAATAGCACAAGGGAGGGCCATTTGGAATGGAATCAGTCACAATACTTGACACTCACATTACATAGGTTAGGCTCCCCCTAAGTGTATGCATACATATGGTGGAAGACAAAGCAAATATACATATAACTTCACTAATAAAGCACAAATAGGGAGTTTAATTTACATAATATATGGAGATAGCACAAAAGAAATAAAATGGAGATGCCAATTGAACAAATTGATACCAAATTGAAAATTGATACCAATTCTGTATTGAATTTTGTGCTTATCTCTTGGGATCTTCATTTCCTTACCATGAGACTAGACATATGATAGACTTGAAATGGTGTTAGTCTCAAATGTAGCGCCAATAATGGCACCTAAGAGGAGGGTGAAATTGGAAACTTCAAACAAATTACCTCTAAAACCTACTTATCAAGACCTATGCAAGGTAGACTTATCTAGACAAGCAACTATAGATTTGTTAAGTGTATGCTATCTCTATTGGAAAAGAGTAGTTCTGCATCATAGGTTCCAAGTGTATCCACTAACCTAGGAAAGCTAGACTAGAAAGGTAAAGCACTTAGCCAAAGGAACGCAAGTAAATTAATGCAGAAGTTTAATTGAGATAGAAACTACAAACTCTTCCCGAGTCACCGGAAGCTCCGATCCTTATTTCCCCTGGTCTTTGTTGGAGTCCCTCACAAGGATGCCTTTGTAACAGTTAAAGAACTGGTTATGTGCTGCTATGGTTGGTTTTGGGTCTAGTTCTAGCTTCCTACCGTGTTATAATTTATCTGGAACTAGAGCCTAGATAGATTTGGTGGAGCTGGTTTAAATTGGGTTATAACTGGTTAACTTAGCCCAAATGTTGCTCTGGCTGGTTTCAAGTATATTCGGACCGGTTAGAACTAGTTTATGCCAAGATTTTGTGGACACACAGAGGGACCAGATGCGCGGAGATGGTGCTTGGCATGTTGGGGCAGGCGGTTGGAGGTGGACAAATTCATTACATAAAAGCATCTAGGCATATTTTGGCAGCGTGCTATGCATTGAACCGGTTGGCACTGAGTCACATGCCGACCTCGGCGATTGGGCCACACCCTGCCCCCACGCTTCCCACTTGTTACTGCAACTGTAACTAGGCATATTTTAGTGGCATCCTATGCACTGACCCAGGTGGCGCCGAGTCACACGTTGACCTCGGTGATTAGGCTACGCCCTGCCCCCGCATTACCCACTGCAACCCACCAACATGATGGGCATATTTTGGTGGCCTCCTTCCTTCTCGTGATGTGTCGGTGCTACCCCGCCGCCCAACGGCCATCTCCTACCGTCGCGGCTACGGTGGCGAAGCTTCTGTGAACCCTGAGCTACCTCGACAACCTGCTTCTTCCCCTCTCTCGCCCTATTCCCGCCGCCATGGCCATGCTCACCGCTGACAACCACTGTGATGCCCCCGCCTTGACCTAGTCTGGCCATCGCACCTGCGCCACTAGGGCCTCTAAACCGCCCGACCACCATCCCCATCGCCTGGCTTCTATACCTCCCCTGGCCGGCCCCTTCCTTCTAAGCCCGCCAGAGATGAGGAAGGGGAGGGGAGACATCGGAACCCCAAACACTGTTGTCGTCGGAACCCTAGGCCAGCGGGGTGCGGGCATGGGCGTATGTGTTTGGTCATGTGGGAGAGAGAGAGAGAGAGGGTTGGTCGGGCCACGTTGTGTGGGCCGATTCACGCGCGTCGGAGAAGAGACACGGTATGGGAGAGGGAGGAGGTGTCGGCGCACCGACTGATTGGTAGTGATGATTCAAGCGTATTTTTGCCTTAATTACCGTTTATATGTAAGAGAAAAAAATGGTTTTCAATTTCTAATAATAGAGGGCACCTGAGCTGCTGTCATATAAGCGGCGAAGAATGAACACCACATTGTCTAGCTTGGAGCCAGAGAATGATTTCAGAGTTTGGATATGCATGTATGATGTTGCTTAAGTACGTAATTATATATCTTGTATCATGTGTTTACTTACAAAATTTTGCGAACATATGCATATGAACAATCCGCGAGTACTGATTGAATAATACTCCAGCTGAATTGACACTACTAGAGAACAAACCTTTGGTCCATCTATCAACTGAGCTTTAGTCTCGATAAAAAATTGTGTCTGGGACTATAAAGACTTTTAGTCCCGGTCGGTAACACCAACTGAGACTAAAGGGCAACCTTTAGTCGTCCCGGTTGGTATTACCAACCCGTACAAAAGGTCCACCAACCTTTAGTTCCGGTTGGTATTACGAACCGGGACTAAAGGGTGACCTTTCAGTCTCGGGTGGTGTTACCAACTAGGATTAAAGGACCTTTAAGTCCCGGGTGGTGTTACCAACTGGGATTAAAGGACCTTTAAGTCCCGGGTGGTGTTACCAATCGGGACTAAAGGCCCTTCACGAGTGAATTCAAAAGAAAAACGTCTAGAACTATATCATGTGGGTTGTGTAGTTGAGTTGGTAAGTGACTTATGTGCAAGGTGAGAGGTGCTGAGTTTGAATCTCACATACGCATATTTATTTTTTCTTGTGGGATAGCCTTTAGTCCCGGATTGCTAGTCCCGGTTGGGAAACCGGGGCTAAAGCCCGTTCCCAACCGGGACCAAAGGCCCTTTTGTGCAGTAGTGTGAACACCCCTGTATTAATTATTATCTCAAACAACTTTCTTCTTGCATTGCGATCCATGCGTCCCCTCCCGTCATCCTCAATTCGGCGTTGGTCCCGGTTGGGAGCACCCGAGACCTTAGTCCCGGATTGCTAGTCCCGGTTGGGAAACCGGGACGCGTTGGTCCGGGTTGAGAGCACTCGGATTGCTAGAAGCCTGTTCCCAACCGGGCCGGGCCAAGCAACTTTTTTCTTGCATTGCGATTTGCGAATCTCGTGAGAGATGCACCTGGAGCCGCGGCCTAGCCACCTAATTTAGTCTATTAAAAATGATCTAATAAAAAAACAAATTACATATTCTGTTTAAAAACTGTAAGACGAATTTACTAAAACTAATTAATCCATTATTAGCACATGCTTATTATAGCACAATATTATCAAATATATTATGGATTTATTAGTCTTAAAAAAATCGTCTCGTAAATTACACGCAATCTGTGTGCACATCAAGCAGCCTGATTGGACAGCGCTTACCTAGGGCAGCTTATTTTTGTCACAAGTCAGTTGGGGAACAATCTATCCATCCGTCCCCATCAGTTTATGAACCAATCTTTTGCACGTACCCTATCTTTTTTTAAATAAAAGATCCTAGTACGGTGGGACTGAGATCGAGCAAGCGCAGGTGATGTATGCGCAGATCTTTTCGATGCAGGATCCAAGGGTGTGCACTGCAATGCTACTCTTTGGAAACAAGGCTAGCTATTGCGGTCCGTTGCGAGCACGTACTAGTAGCATGCACTTTACAGCATAATATCGATCCACGTATATATATACGTAGTTGGTAACTACCCTCGTTTATCAGCAGGGGTATGCAAGCAAGAGAAAATGCTGCTCTTCAGATGCAGAATGAACTAAATCTGCTCATCTCTGAAAGCAGCTGAGTCGGTATAAAAGATACACACAAGCTATATATATATATATATATATATATATATATATATATATATATATATATATATATATATAGAATTGCTATTAAGCACCCAATGTTCGAAATAATATTTAGAGCGCCGGTGGAACTCCGTCCAGCCCCGTCATGACATACCAGCTCAACCCAAATCCCACAACCATATTAACAATTATGTTTTAAAATACATCAGTCTGCAAAAGTAAAAAGGCAATCCCGCAACCATAAATCTTAGTACCAATCGTGTTTCCGGATATACCAGCCCACAAACGCATTTGACAATCCCACACCTATAAAGTTTACTACCAATCAGGATTTAGTCCCGCATACATGTATATTGGTAATATAATAAACAGTCCTGTAACCGTACAATCCTAAAATTACTACCAATATGTATCCAAACACTTGGATATTGAATCCCGCAGCTAAAAAATAATATTGTGAGGTAGTAATTAATGTAATATAACCGTAAAAAATCTGGACTCAATTTTACCTTTTGTTCAAACCCTAATTATTTCTCATTTCTTTCCTTCCTTTTCTCTCACCTCCCAATCTTAGAGCGACGACGGCGGCGGCAGCGGCCGGCGCTCTCCCTCGCTCATGGAGTGGCCCCTCCACCTTCCCCGTGGTGACCCCGACCCCGATCCTGTCCGCGGCGGCCTTCTCCTACCCCAACCCGACGGTGGTTGTGGCAGCCCTCCCACACAACAGCTCTCTCAATTCTGACGGCGGTGCTAACGCAGGCGCGGATCGTCCTCTCCCCTTCCGGTCATATGCAGGCGGTTCCGGTCGATTGGGGGCGGCCTCATGCAGATGGTGACCCCCGGCGGCGGTGTCCCCTTGGCCTCCTCCACCGATGGTGACGCCCTGGCCTCCTGCCTCTCCATCAACAACGGCCAGCGGTGCACATGGTGGGCACCTCCTTCACATGGCGGCGAACATGGTGGCCAGCGGTGCCCCACGATGATGAGCCGGTGAAACTAAAGGTTGGTCTCCTTCCCAACTCACTCCAACTCCTAATTTGACATCTAATTTGATGAAGAAAAGAATTTCTTTTGCGATTCTAGAGGAGAAACGATGTTTAGGACTCCAGGACCATCGTTTCCTTAGAATCGTTTGTGAGCAGGGACTGAGAGGCTTCATGTTCATTTGCTTGCTACTGTCCCTAACAGATCTTGTGAATCCAATTTGGTCAGCCATCGAACAGTAGAAAAAGCAAGGCTACATAGAGTCATGGTAGCACTTCCTGCGTGGTATTTTTCTCTATTAGTAGCAGTAGTTATTAGCACTACAGGTTATATTTTTCCATTAGTATTTCCTGCTTCTCAAATTTTGCATCTTAAATTTGCATCTCTGGTTTCTTTTGGCGTGATCTGAGATAAAATCCTAGCTAGTTACTTTTTTGGAGCTAATTTCCTTCCAATCGATTAGCACACCAGCATATTTTCTTAGCGACAGTTCTCAATATTTTCTTCTAACTATAACTATTTTACTACTACAACTGCTAATTTCTTTGATTGTACAAATTAAACTAGGTGTGTGGGTGACAATGTACATATTGAGAGTAGCAATTTAAAATATGACTATGACTACTACTATGGCTACCACCACCATGTATTATCTTATCTAACCAAATTGTCTATGGTTGCAGGTTGAAGTAGTAGTATCTAGCATCATTTAACTATGACTGCCATAACGACTATGATTACTACCACTACTACCACGATCATGTGAGGCACACAAGCCCTACAAGCAGACTACAACAAGAGACATATATAGCATACGAAAGTAGAAGAAAAAGGCTGGAAGGTAGCATCTTCTTATGCTTCTGAAAATCACCTCTTGTTACTTATGTGTGTAGATATGTCTCAATGCCCACTACATGTTTTAAGATTAGAAGAAGAGACATAAGAAAAAACACTCTTGTTTAGCTCTAATTTCGTCTGATTTAGTGTTGCAAACATAGATGTAATACATACATCTTTAACCTTAACAACTACCTATTTTAATTGCTTCTCAATTGAGTATATCTATATATCCTGAATAGACTATACTGACAATTATTATGATAGGCTTCAGTTATGTTATATTACACTTGTGGTAGGCTTTAGTTATGTTATATTACAGTTGTGGTTTCAAGTTTTCGACTACTCTAACTCAGGTATTATTATTATTAGATTTTTGTTATTTTCTGGCTAATTGCTACTGCAAAGCACCAAATTACTACTTAAATGTTATACTGTACCTTATTGCCATGTGAGGATTTTATGGTTTTAATTTTGGAATACCTGAACTACGTACTATTTTGGAATACTTAAAATTTTTGTCGAAGATTAATCCGGAGCAACTCCCTCTCAGCAACATCGAACAACTAGTACTAGATTGATGAATCTGGCTGAATTTTTTTATATTTTTTTATGAATCAAAGCTGGTTGCAATGGATTCAAATACTTTTGTTCATGACTATACGAATCTTGAATTACCTCTTTATTCCAAGATTTTAAAGAACTCATTATGTTTGTGAAAATAAATGAATTACTACTAGAGTATTTTCTCAACTAATTCTTTTGAGTTTTTTGGGGGAACTTTTCAGTTTGGAATTGGAGAAAAAGAGCTTCCGGTGTCTCCATTACCAGAAGAAGCCTAAGAACTTCCGGAATCTGATGCTGCGTATACGACAGCCGTTGTGGTCTCCGGTTCATGGATTTGGCTGCTCGAAGAAGAAATCACTAAGTTATGGCTGACGTCGATCGATGAACTCTAGGGACCACTGCTACTAGATTTGATATTTTTTTAATGAAATTTTGTTATGTGTAATACATTACGGTTATTTTCTCACTGATTATTATTGCAAAAGCACTGCTCACGGTTAGGTTATACCATACTGTAGTACTACCTATCAATGTTTACGGTTTTGCTTTTACTACGATTCTTTTATGGTTTGGGAGGAGAGAAACACTACTTTCGTAGAGAATTTAACGGTTGCAGTTTTAATTCCATCCAACTTTTACGTGCGAAAATAGGCAAGCCGCGTTAATTTCTCCCTGCTTGATATAAATTTTTAATCCTTACGTGATTGTTATCATTTGAAATAAACAAATCATGAGTACCTTCTTTCTATAAAGGAATTACAGTTTGACAACGAGAAATACCTTTCTAAGAGCATCTCCAAGGGTTTTGCATTTGAGGTTGCATTTGAGTAATTTGCCAAAAAGCTTCAAAAGAGCTATCCAACGGTTTTGCATTTTTACTTTGGCAATTTGGGGCAACTTGGCAATGAGGGAGCAAACTTGGCAAAAATGCCAAGCCGTGGACGACTTTGCAAACCCCATCGCGTGAGCAAAGTCGCGCGCGAGGAAAGCGCGCGCACCTGGAGACCTTCTATTTTTATCCTTTGCCAAGTCCAAATGCCAATTCCCTTGGAGATGATCTATTTTTATCCTTTGCATTTTGTTATGGGAGTTTGCAAATACCAACAAATGCCAAGTCAATTTGCCAAAGCCCTTGGAGATGCTCTAACTACAGACATATCGGAATTTGCACTTCAGTCTACTACTTTTACGGTTCAGAAAACACCTTTTATTGTTCAGGAACCACCTTTTACGGTTAATAATCTGCTTTATTTTATGGTTCAGAAATCACCTTTTACCTTTGACAATATGCTTTAAGGTTAGGAACCATCGTTTATGGGTTGGGAAACACCTTTTATGGTTCAAGAACCACCATTTACGGTTAAGAATATGCTTTTAATGGTTCAGAAACCAGCTTTTACATTGCCCATCTGCTTTTACGGTTTAGGAATGATCCTTTTATGATTAGGAATCTCGGTGGCTGACTGAGCACGTCGCCGTCACGGCGCTCTAAACAATATTTAAAGCGCAGCGCTCCAAATAGCGAGTTATATATATTATGAGAGGAGGAGAAACCAGTATCTTAGTGCAAAGAGAGGAGGATGTCCCTTAGAGCAGAAACCCTTCCAGCACACTGACACATAGAAATCTGTGGAACCTGGACCAGAACCTCCTATCCACAGAAGCATCTCTAACAACAGATAGGGGTTCTCCCACGCTGCCTCCTCATCAAGTTACCACGCTTTCTATCGGAGTAATCCACGGGTTCCAGAAGAGCGAGGAGGGAGGCGGACATTGACAGCTTGGCGCAGGGTGCATGTCAAAAGCCCGGTTGATAAGCATCAACCCTGAAGTCGGAGGGGATGCCGTCCAACTTGAGGATCGATGGAGGACCCCTCACGATCGACCAGCTGAAGGCACTCCTCCCACAATGACGTTGTGCAGGCGTCCAGCCGGACCAGCGACAGGGGGCGGGAGAAGGCTGAGGAGGCGGAGGAGGCGAAGGAGCAGCATGCCACGCCACGGGCATTACCGCTCCCGCTCCCCTTGCGCTATCCACGCTGCGACGGCCTGTGGGCCGCAGACGAGCGTCCACGGACCTGACGAGAGGAGTCATCCATACTCCCAGACCGGACACGGCGCCCGGGATTGCGACGCGGCGGCGCCCCTTGCACTGACCACCTTGCTCCAAGGCGGCATACTCCTCATCATCATCACTAGGGGAACGAGCACGAGAGGGCCTCGGCTCATCTAGACAAGATAGCATAGACCAACGAGACAAAGATGATGGAAAGATTACTTCAACGATGTAGCAAATGAGACGATCGAAATTGGAAGGAGAACGGCTCGCTGCGCTCGAGGCGGTACTACCGACCCCCTGGGGCGGTACTACCGACCGCCACCAGCAGCGTGCGTTTCCTTCAACCCATCTACCAAATCGCTATGAACTGCTAAATACATTCTAGAGCATCTTATACTAGATAGAACAAATCCTACCAAGGAGTCGGACCTAGAACAAAGTACATTGAGAGATCGGGCATGAACACCCTAGTACCTTGCTACTCATGAAGAAGAGGTCGAAATCCAATGAAGGAGGAACTCGGGCTTCAAGAAACCCACCACGACGATCTCCAACCTTCAAAGCACCTTCCACCGAAGGGATTTGGATTGGTGGAGGGAGGAGGAGACGAGGAGGAGGAACGGAGCGGCGGCGCACGGCTTGGGCGGCGGCTGAGAGGCAGAGGCGGTGCGGTCAAAACGGATGACTAGGGTTAGAAAAGATTCACCGCGCCCCTTTTATACTCGGGTCAAACCCGGTCGGTGGTACCGCCCATAGGGTCGGTACTACCGACGTCGGTACTACCGCCCTATGGCGGTAACCACCGATAACACAAAAACAGAGAGGACAGAGAGGGATTTCAAGAGAGCCTTGTGGTATACTACACATACTTCAAACATGTCCAATTTCATATAACCAATACATAGCCATGACATAAGTGAAGTATGCAAATAGATTGAAATCACACACAATATTTTGTCAAACCATTTATTTAGGTCTCTAGGTGAAACAAATATGTGCAAGACATCAGGCACGTTACGAGAATCAATGATTTTAGTTCACTCCTCAAAGCACAAAATCTGACTCATTAAAGGCTTTGTTGAAGATATCGGCTAGTTGTTTTTTTGGTGCTCACATGGCGTATTGCGATATCTCCTTTTGGCTTCATGGTCTCTCAAGAAATGGTGTCGGATGTCTATTTGTGTGCGGAGTGGTTTACGGGATTGTTTGCTAGTTTGATAGCACTCTCTTGTCACACAAAGTGGAATTTTGGTTTTCCTCACATCCGAAGTCCTTTAGTGTTTGCTTCATCCAAAGTAGTTGAGCACAGCAAGCGCCGGCCGCCACATACTCGGCTTCGGCGGTGGATAGGGCAAACTATTTTGTTCTTAGAACTCCATGACACCAAAGACCCTCCCAATAAATTGGCAAGTCCCGGTAGGGCTCTTTCGGTCTACCTTGCAACCGGCATAGTCCGAATCGGAATAGCCAAGTAGATCGAAAGTGGAGCCCTTGGGATACCACAAGCCAAGATTCGGAGGGCACTAAATCGAAAAATTCTCTTAACGGCCATAATAGACATTCTTTCGTATTAGCTTGAAACCTGCATACATGAACACACTAAGCTAATATCGGCTAGATGCA
Source organism: Coix lacryma-jobi var. lacryma-jobi (assembly GCA_009763385.1). Lineage (NCBI taxonomy): Eukaryota > Viridiplantae > Streptophyta > Magnoliopsida > Poales > Poaceae > Coix > Coix lacryma-jobi. The sequence continues at coordinate 102,126,191 of CM019827.1, forward strand.
TAAGTAACGTAATGAACCGATCATAGAGCAATATACCTTTGGTCCACACTTACCATCACATTAGATCAAAGATGCCATGGGTCGGCTAGGGGTCTTGATGGGTTTGGCCTTGGCCATCTCAAACTTCTTTGACATGTCTCTTGTATACTTGTTTGACTGATGAACAGCCATCCTTGAGTTGCTTGATTGGAATCCAAGAAAGTACTTCAACTCACCCATCATGGACATCTCGAACCTTTGGTCATGATCCTACTAAATTCCTCACAAAAGGCAACATTAGTAATACCATATATGTCTCGGACCATATATTTGGCACAAAGATATCTTATCAACTTTGGCGAGTGAAATAAGTAGCATCGGCCCTCCTATCTCAAAACCCTTTTTGAGTGGAGGAAAGTCCTAAGACAATCATACCAAGCTCTAGGGGCTTGTTAAGCCATAGAGCGCCCTTGTCGAGCTTGTAGACGTGGTGGGAAACTTTGGGTCCTCAAAACCCGATGGTTGCTCCACATAGACAATTCGGAGAGGGGCCGTTGAGGAATGCACTTTTCACATCCATTTGGTATAGCTTGAATCATGGTGAGTAGCAGACTAAGGGGAAGGGAAGGGCCGTCGATGACCGTGGGGACACAGTTTGGAAAACAACGGGCGTGGTTGGGCTCCTCCTTCCTGTATCAAGGGCTGTCAGGGCGGCCAGTACGGCGTTGGAGGAAGAAGTGAGGTCAATTTCAAGTGGCAGCGAGGAGGAAGAAGTGAGGTCCGGCTGCTGCGGAATAAAGGTAGGACCTTAGTCCTTTAGGGTTTAGGGTTTAGGGTTTAGGGGAGGGACATTTAATCCTAATCACTGTTACCAATTGGGACTAAAGGCCAACCCGGTGTTTCACACAACCCGGGAATGAAGGTTTACTTTTAGTCCCAGTTGGTACAGTGGATCGGGACTAAAAGTCAATCCTGCAGATGCCAAACAACGTACCCATTGGCCAGGGAACTTGTAGTCCCGGTGGGTGTTTACTAACTGGGACTAAAGAGGCTTTTATTCTCGGACGCAATTTCCTCCGAGACTAAAGCTAATTCTACAAATCGACCAAAGGTTTGTTCTCTAGTAGTGCCATAATTTACTCCCTCCTTTCTAGAACCAATCTCCCTCAACTTATTTGTTATCACCATAAAATATGAAAAAAATGATTTGGTAACTTTAGTATTTAGTTGTTGATGTGCTTGTTTGGTCCACAAATACCCTCACTTTAAAATCAAACACCAAAAATACATACATTAATAGCACAAGGGAGGGCCATTTGGAATGGAATCAGTCACAATACTTGACACTCACATTACATAGGTTAGGCTCCCCCTAAGTGTATGCATACATATGGTGGAAGACAAAGCAAATATACATATAACTTCACTAATAAAGCACAAATAGGGAGTTTAATTTACATAATATATGGAGATAGCACAAAAGAAATAAAATGGAGATGCCAATTGAACAAATTGATACCAAATTGAAAATTGATACCAATTCTGTATTGAATTTTGTGCTTATCTCTTGGGATCTTCATTTCCTTACCATGAGACTAGACATATGATAGACTTGAAATGGTGTTAGTCTCAAATGTAGCGCCAATAATGGCACCTAAGAGGAGGGTGAAATTGGAAACTTCAAACAAATTACCTCTAAAACCTACTTATCAAGACCTATGCAAGGTAGACTTATCTAGACAAGCAACTATAGATTTGTTAAGTGTATGCTATCTCTATTGGAAAAGAGTAGTTCTGCATCATAGGTTCCAAGTGTATCCACTAACCTAGGAAAGCTAGACTAGAAAGGTAAAGCACTTAGCCAAAGGAACGCAAGTAAATTAATGCAGAAGTTTAATTGAGATAGAAACTACAAACTCTTCCCGAGTCACCGGAAGCTCCGATCCTTATTTCCCCTGGTCTTTGTTGGAGTCCCTCACAAGGATGCCTTTGTAACAGTTAAAGAACTGGTTATGTGCTGCTATGGTTGGTTTTGGGTCTAGTTCTAGCTTCCTACCGTGTTATAATTTATCTGGAACTAGAGCCTAGATAGATTTGGTGGAGCTGGTTTAAATTGGGGTTATAACTGGTTAACTTAGCCCAAATGTTGCTCTGGCTGGTTTCAAGTATATTCGGACCGGTTAGAACTAGTTTATGCCAAGATTTTGTGGACACACAGAGGGACCAGATGCGCGGAGATGGTGCTTGGCATGTTGGGGCAGGCGGTTGGAGGTGGACAAATTCATTACATAAAAGCATCTAGGCATATTTTGGCAGCGTGCTATGCATTGAACCGGTTGGCACTGAGTCACATGCGACCTCGGCGATTGGGCCCACACCCTGCCCCCACGCTTCCCACTTGTTACTGCAACTGTAACTAGGCATATTTTAGTGGCATCCTATGCACTGACCCAGGTGGCGCCGAGTCACACGTTGACCTCGGTGATTAGGCTACGCCCTGCCCCCGCATTACCCACTGCAACCCACCAACATGATGGGCATATTTTGGTGGCCTCCTTCCTTCTCGTGATGTGTCGGTGCTACCCCGCCGCCCAACGGCCATCTCCTACCGTCGCGGCTACGGTGGCGAAGCTTCTGTGAACCCTGAGCTACCTCGACAACCTGCTTCTTCCCCTCTCTCGCCCTATTCCCGCCGCCATGGCCATGCTCACCGCTGACAACCACTGTGATGCCCCCGCCTTGACCTAGTCTGGCCATCGCACCTGCGCCACTAGGGCCTCTAAACCGCCCGACCACCATCCCCATCGCCTGGCTTCTATTACCTCCCCTGGCCGGCCCCTTCCTTCTAAGCCCGCCAGAGATGAGGAAGGGGAGGGGAGACATCGGAACCCCAAACACTGTTGTCGTCGGAACCCTAGGCCAGCGGGGTGCGGGCATGGGCGTATGTGTTTGGTCATGTGGGAGAGAGAGAGAGAGAGGGTTGGTCGGGCCACGTTGTGTGGGCCGATTCACGCGCGTCGGAGAAGAGACACGGTATGGGAGAGGGAGGAGGTGTCGGCGCACCGACTGATTGGTAGTGATGATTCAAGCGTATTTTTGCCTTAATTACCGTTTATATGTAAGAGAAAAAAATGGTTTTCAATTTCTAATAATAGAGGGCACCTGAGCTGCTGTCATATAAGCGGCGAAGAATGAACACCACATTGTCTAGCTTGGAGCCAGAGAATGATTTCAGAGTTTGGATATGCATGTATGATGTTGCTTAAGTACGTAATTATATATCTTGTATCATGTGTTTACTTACAAAATTTTGCGAACATATGCATATGAACAATCCGCGAGTACTGATTGAATAATACTCCAGCTGAATTGACACTACTAGAGAACAAACCTTTGGTCCATCTATCAACTGAGCTTTAGTCTCGATAAAAAATTGTGTCTGGGACTATAAAGACTTTTAGTCCCGGTCGGTAACACCAACTGAGACTAAAGGGCAACCTTTAGTCGTCCCGGTTGGTATTACCAACCCGTACAAAAGGTCCACCAACCTTTAGTTCCGGTTGGTATTACGAACCGGGACTAAAGGGTGACCTTTCAGTCTCGGGTGGTGTTACCAACTAGGATTAAAGGACCTTTAAGTCCCGGGTGGTGTTACCAACTGGGATTAAAGGACCTTTAAGTCCCGGGTGGTGTTACCAATCGGGACTAAAGGCCCTTCACGAGTGAATTCAAAAGAAAAACGTCTAGAACTATATCATGTGGGTTGTGTAGTTGAGTTGGTAAGTGACTTATGTGCAAGGTGAGAGGTGCTGAGTTTGAATCTCACATACGCATATTTATTTTTTCTTGTGGGATAGCCTTTAGTCCCGGATTGCTAGTCCCGGTTGGGAAACCGGGGCTAAAGCCCGTTCCCAACCGGGACCAAAGGCCCTTTTGTGCAGTAGTGTGAACACCCCTGTATTAATTATTATCTCAAACAACTTTCTTCTTGCATTGCGATCCATGCGTCCCCCTCCCGTCATCCTCAATTCGGCGTTGGTCCCGGTTGGGAGCACCCGAGACCTTAGTCCCGGATTGCTAGTCCCGGTTGGGAAACCGGGACGCGTTGGTCCGGGTTGAGAGCACTCGGATTGCTAGAAGCCTGTTCCCAACCGGGCCGGGCCAAGCAACTTTTTTCTTGCATTGCGATTTGCGAATCTCGTGAGAGATGCACCTGGAGCCGCGGCCTAGCCACCTAATTTAGTCTATTAAAAATGATCTAATAAAAAAACAAATTACATATTCTGTTTAAAAACTGTAAGACGAATTTACTAAAACTAATTAATCCATTATTAGCACATGCTTATTATAGCACAATATTATCAAATATATTATGGATTTATTAGTCTTAAAAAAATCGTCTCGTAAATTACACGCAATCTGTGTGCACATCAAGCAGCCTGATTGGACAGCGCTTACCTAGGGCAGCTTATTTTGTCACAAGTCAGTTGGGGAACAATCTATCCATCCGTCCCCATCAGTTTATGAACCAATCTTTTGCACGTACCCTATCTTTTTTTAAATAAAAGATCCTAGTACGGTGGGACTGAGATCGAGCAAGCGCAGGTGATGTATGCGCAGATCTTTTCGATGCAGGATCCAAGGGTGTGCACTGCAATGCTACTCTTTGGAAACAAAGGCTAGCTATTGCGGTCCGTTGCGAGCACGTACTAGTAGCATGCACTTTACAGCATAATATCGATCCACGTATATATATACGTAGTTGGTAACTACCCTCGTTTATCAGCAG
>CM019827.1:102131458-102174536 GCA_009763385.1 Coix lacryma-jobi var. lacryma-jobi
ATGGCGCGGGGGTGCGCACCGTGTGTCCGAGACGAAGGCGGGGCAGTGGCCGGGGTTAATCGGCCGGTGATGGAGGTGGTGACTGGAATTTGGGAAGGGGCCTTGCGGCGGTGGTTGCAGCGAGCGGAGAGTGCTCAGTTCGCTTCGCGCACGGGTGAGAGTGGGGAGCGAGAGCGAGAGTGAGTGTGCGAGTGAGTGAAGGAGTGGGAGAGGCGCTCGGGCTTTTGCCCGGCGGAGCGGAGGGGCGGCCGGTCGTGGCGGGGACCACGGCGGCTCGGTCAGCGAGGCGGCGGCAGGCGGCTCGGCAGACGAGGATGCGCGGGAGTGGCCGGCGAAGATCGCTGGCGTGCTCCGGTGGGAGAAGATCGGAGAGGGAGTGGTCAGCGTGGATTTGGCGCAGAGAAGGGGCGCCACGCGGCAAGCCGGCCGGCGTACGGCGCGGCCGTGTCGGGTGGCCGGCGCGCGGTGCGCGGGCGGGCGCGCGCGCGGGCGAGGCGGCGAGCGCTGGGCCAAGGCGGGGAAGTGGGCCGAAAGGCCGGATGGGCCGAAAGGTTGGCGCCGGGAAAGAAAATTATTCTTTTTCTTTTTCCAGAAATTTCCAAAGTTTGACTTCTCAAAAACCGTACACGAGGTTCGCAGCTTCTTAGGTTTGGCAGGATATTACCGTCGGTTTATTCCGGATTTTTCAAGAATAGCCAAGCCTATGACCCGTTTGACACAAAAGAACAAGAAGTTCGAATGGACTCCAGAGTGTGAAACAGCTTTCCGCACTCTGCGAACGTTGTTGACTTCCGCACCAGTTTTGGCTCAGCCAGACTTGGAGGAACCTTTTGATGTGTTTTGCGACGCATCCAAGATTGGACTTGGATGTGTACTCATGCAAACTGGAAGAGTTATCGCCTATGCTTCTCGCCAGTTGAAATCGCACGAAGAGAACTATCCCACTCATGATCTGGAACTAGCAGCCGTCGTGCATGCACTGAAGATATGGAGACATTATCTTATGGGAAACCTATGTCATGTGTACACAGATCATAAAAGTCTGAAATATATCTTCACCCAACCAGAGTTGAACATGAGGCAGAGAAGATGGTTGGAGCTAATTAAGGATTATAACCTTGAAGTGCATTACCACCCCGGAAAAGCAAATGTTGTAGCTGATGCCTTGAGTCGCAAGACTCATTGCAACTCTCTACAACCACTGCTCGAAGATGGATTTAATCTTATGCACCCCGTCATGCTAAACAATATCACTCTTCAGTGCATCTTGGAAAGTGACATCATCGAGAGACAGAAGTCCGATGCAGAAATCTGTCAGATAAAGAAGAGGTTAGAAACCAATAGTTCTTTGAACTTCAGGACTGATAATCAGGGAATCTTGTGGTATAACCAGAGGTTAGTCGTTCCTAAGGATGCAGAGCTGAAAGGAAGAATTCTGGGTGAAGCTCACAATTCAATGTTGTCTATCCACCCAGGAAGTAGTAAGATGTGTCAGGGTTTGAAAACCACATATTGGTGGTCAAAGATGAAGAAAGAAGTTGCAGCCTATGTCGCCAGATGTGATACTTGTTGCAGAGTAAAGGCAATACATCTGAAACCCGCCGGAATATTACAACCGTTATCGATTCCAGAGTGGAAATGGGAAGAGATCAGTATGGACTTTATCACAGGTCTTCCCACTACTCAAAAGGGAACGATTCGATTTGGGTTATTGTGGATCGGTTATCTAAAGTGGCTCACTTCATACCAGTCAAAACTACCCACCGACCGCATCAGTATGCAGACCTGTACATACAGAATATCTTGAGATTGCATGGGATTCCAAAAAGGATTGTCTCTGATAGAGGACCCCAGTTCATAGCACGTTTTTGGGAACAGTTGCACAAGGAGTTAGGAACCAAGTTGGTAAGAAGTTCAGCCTATCACCCCCAGACTGCAGGACAAACAGAAAGAGTGAATCAGATTTTGGAGGATATCCTAAGAGCTTGTGTCTTATCTTCAGGAGAGTCATGGGAGAAATGGTTACCCCTTGCTGAGTTTTCATACAACAACAGCTATCAAGAGAGTATAAAGATGGCACCTTTTGAAGTTTTATATGGACGAAGATGCAGAACCCCAGTAAATTGGGTTGAGTCTGGAGATCGAGGATTCTATGGATCAGATTATGTAAAAGATGCCGAGGAAATTGTGCAGAACCGTACAGCAACATATCAAGGTAGCACAGTCTCGACAAAAGAGTTATGCTGACACCCGAAGGAGACCTTTGGAATTTCAAGTTGGAGACTATGTGTATCTCAAGGTTTCACCTATGAGGAAAGGTCCAACGTTTTGGAATCAAGAAGAAGCTAGGACCTCGATATGTGGGACCATACCCGATCATAGCAAAGAAGGGACAAGTGGCATACGAAGTACAGTTACCCCCAGAAATGAGCACAGTTTTCCCAGGTATTCCACGTATCACAGTTAAAGAAGTGTCTTCAAGTTCCAGAACAAGAGGAAGTTCGGATTCCCGACATCACCATCAGATCGGATCTAGAGTACTACGAGCAGCCCAAGGAGATTTTGGATACCAAGACCCGAGAGACTCGTAACCGAACAGTGAAGACTTACAAGATTCTCTGGAGCAATCACGGACCCAACGATGCGACATGGGAAACCGAGGAGTACCTACGCGTAAGCTATCCCGCTTTGTTAAGAAATGGTACGTAACTCAAATCTCGGGACGAGATTTCTTTAAGGGGGGAAGGGCTGTGACACCCTAGTGTCAAGCACTGCATTAGGAACTTCATTAGCTACTAAAGGAGCATAAGCAATGCATTGCATCATTGCATGTGCATATGAGTGCTTGTTGCCTTTTGTTTAGTTAGTTGGCTTTCTTTATGTAGAGGATTTAAAAATGGTTTTCAGAAAAAGTGTCTTATATGAAGGTTGTAGAGAAAAATGTTTGAGCAACTTTTATGTTTGGGTCAAAACCTAGTTTGGAATTTTTGAAACTGTTTTTGAGTGGTCAAAGTTTGAAAGAATTGGAAAAGAAAAAGGAAAACGTTTTTTTTTCCCGGTGCCACCCCTTCGGCCCATCTGGCCTTTTCGGCACAGCCTCGCCCGCGCTCGCCCGCGCGCGCTGCACGCCGCTCGCCGACCCGCGGCCGCGCCGTACGCTGGCGACGCGGCCACGTGGCCGTTTTTCCCTGCCGAGGATCCGCGTCCGCCTATCGTCGCCTGATCTCCTCCGCCCGAGCACGCAAGCTATCTTGCTTGCCCTCTCCCCCTCCGCCTCGCCTGCTGCGCCAGCCTCGCCGCGCGCGCACCGCGCGTTGACGCCGCTGACGGCCGCGCCGTACGCCGGCCGCAACTGCCGCGTGGCGGCACGCCTCTGCCGCGAATCCTCCTCGCCCACTCCCCGCGAGATCTTTGCTCATCCGATCACGCCACAATCCTCCTCGCCCGCTCCGCGCTCGCCTCGCCGACCGCGCCGCTGCTGCCACGATGTCCCGTCGCCGGCCCCGCCACGACCACCGGCCGGTCAAGCCGATCAAAACCCCGAGCGCACCGCACTCCCCTCTCCCCACTGCCATTTCACTCGCCCGCTCTCACTCTCGCTCTCTCCCTCACTCTCCCACGAACACGCCGAACACCTCCCCGCTCGCCGCGACCATCGCCGCAAAAGCCCCGCCGTGTTCCGGCCTCACCGGAGCACCACCACCCGATTCGTCTCGCACACCACTCCGTCTACACCCTCGGACACCCGGTGCTCCCGTTTGCACCACCTCTCGAGCCCCACCGACGCCGGAGATCGGAGAGCGCCGCCGCGGACGCCATCACCACCGCTGAGCCCGCGACGCTGTTCCTCCCCGACCCGAGCACCACTGCCCCTCTTCTCATCCTCGACCTTCACCGAGTCAAGGCAAGGTAAGACACCGACGAGCTTCAACGCTACCGCTCCCTATCGCACTCTTCTCCCCGGCCGAGCGCCATGGGCGCCGCCGCAGACCTCGCTCGTGGCCAGGCTCCTCTGGAGCCACCCGAGCCAAACCAACCCCGTAGCTTTGCTCCTTAGGGTTCACTCGAGCTTTTGCCTCCCCCAATTTCACCGGCGACCGCCGGAGACGGCGTAGTCGCGCGTCACTGCCGCCTCCGTGCGCTGCCGCTCGCCGCCGGCACACTCCGGCCATCCGCTAGCCAAACCACCTACACCACTCGATGCGCCTCGTCGAGGTGAGTTCGCAAGCCTAGCTTCCCCGCCGGCGACCTCACCGACGGCGAGGAATCGACGGTCAAACCTCTCCCCTGTTTCCGTCTCGCCCGAGCCCTCGAGCCAGGCCTCGGACGGGCGTGTATGTTTCCGTCTCGCCCGAGCCCTCGAGCCAGGCCTCGGACGGGCTAATGTTTTTCCGTCTCGCCCGAGCCCTCGAGCCAGGCCTCGGACGAGCTAATGTTTTTCCGTCTCGGCCGAGCCCTCGAGCAGGCCTCGGCCTCGAGCTAGGCCTCGAGCGAAACCTCGGGTGCGGTCTCGTTCGAGCCAGGCCTCGGCCGATCACCTACCGCCGTGCGCTCGAGCCAGGGTGGGTTCCCGTTGACCCACGGGCCCCGCGCGTCAGCCACTCGCTGGTCCATGGACCGGGTGCACGTAGCCAGCCGGGAGAAATTCAAATGTTTTTTTTAGTTTTAATTTCCAGTGATGCTTGTTATTTTTGTACAACATGATTTATAAGTCCAAATGGAGTACTTCAGTTTTGTTGGCTTGTTTATGAGTAGATCTATCATGGAAAAATATGAATGTATTTTTGATAGCAGTTTATTTTACTGTTTCATTTATTTCAGTGTACATGCTTTTGTTGGGATAAATGGAATTAAGTGTTTTCTGATGGAGTTAATTCATGGGAAAATTTGTATAGGTTCTTTGTTATGTTTGGTGCCTGTGAAAGTTATATGAAGTACTGTTCTTATGAAAAGAGTTCCTGTTATGGTAAAAAGTTCCTTTTTGCTGATTTCTTAGAAAAAGTGTTAAGGTGTTTTATAGGTTGAAATAAAATATGGGAAATTTTGTGCAGTCTCTATATGCCATGAGAGTCTAAGAAAAATATAAACCTGATCTGTTTTATGGAAAAAGTTGTAGTTGCTTTACAACTGTGCTTGTCTGTGTTTATCTTTGGAAATTCCTGTAAGAAATAATACAATGTTTCTGTTCATGGAACTTTCTTGATAAGCATAAAATGTGAAGTAGAAACTGGGAAAAATATGAAATAGAGTTGTGCACCCTTTTACAATAGGGTTGTAGTTCAAAGGACCTTTTTGGGCAGTTTGCTTGTCATTTTTGTAGCTGCAGTTCTGTAGTTTATTTTTGGCTGAAACTTGTTCAGTAGAGTCCAGCAAGTGTTGTTTACTTTCTGGAATTTTTGTGGATTTTTATGAGTCCAGAAAGATGCACTTGCAGTTCAATCGGAGTTTCTTTGGTTTAAATTAAATAAGAAAAAGAGTGAATAACCAGATTTTTGTTTTACGAAATAATTAAGTAATACCTCAATGTCAAAAGTGGTTCAACAAGTTGACTTTGTTGGTTGCAAGAATTATTCTTTTCATGTCACCTTCATCTTGCACCGCATTTATTTAAATATATATTTCATCGCACGTTAATAGGATCGACCCCGCCGGAGCCCCACCAAGAGCAGGAGCTTAAACGCCGAGCCGGAGATCCAGGAGCTGCAGCAGCCAGAGGAAGTCGACCCCTGTCCACGACCCTAACTTACCTGAGTGCCCCTCTCACGAGCAGCAGTCTTCACTCAAGGCAAGCCCCGGAGTCATATTACCCCCCCCCCCCCCCCCCCCCCCCCCCACCCCCCCCCCCCCCCCCCCCTGGGCCCCTCCCCCCCCCCCAAACCCCACACCCGCCCCCCCCCCGCCACCCCCCCCCCCCCCCCACCCCACCCCTCCCCCACCCCCCCCCTCCCCCCCCCCCGCCCCCCTCACCCCCCCTCCCCACCTCCACCCCCCCACCACACCCCACACAACCACACACCCCCCCCACCACGACACAAACCAACTACCACACCACACCACCGCACCTACACAACGGACCCACCGCCCCACAAACACCACCCACACCCCCACCCCCCCACACCCAAAAAACCACAACACCCCACAAAAAAAAAGACCCCCTCCCACCACCCACATCCAGGCACACCACACCCACACCCACCCAAAAAAGAAAGAGAAGAGAAAAAAAAAAAAAACACCCACCACCCACACCCGAACAAAAAAAATCACAAACACACACCACCCCCCCACCCCCCCACAAACACTAGCCTCATTTTTGCAATTAATTTACTTGAGTCCTTTTATATTGTGATGCATTAGGTTTAGGAGTTGAAATGAATCCTACTTGCTGCATTACCATTCCTTGGTTATTGATTAATATCTACCTTGTTATCCTGTTATTTAGTTACAATGTAGAATTGCTTAGCCTGCTTAATAAAAGTGGTAGTTAAGGATGTTTCCGTAACACCCGGATGGGTATTTACCGGATCACGGTTGGCTATATTTGCTATCGTGGAAAAGAACCTGAGTAGGATGGCAGGGCACAAGTTCGGAAACTTGGGGCAGTCCATCCGTTGGATCGTGTAGGTTTGTATCGATGTTGGCCCTCGTTCATTTTTGAACGCGCCCCTTTTACTTAGGGATATGTCGGTGCTGTAATCATCGACCCCAAAGCCGGTTAGAAGCTGTTCGGGCCGGTTTCAACCCGTGTCGTGCCCTCTAGTATGGAAGTTGCGATCTGCCGCGTGAGGCCATCGCCAGACTCTGATTGGGCGGTCCGTGCTTGAACCGCGACGATTACCACCACGAACAAGCGTCGAGCGGTTGCCCAATGCATGGACCCGACGGGGAAAGTGTGGGCTGGTGTTAAAGGTCTTTCATCAGCTGATTTGGAATTCGATTCGAGTCGCCGTCTCCCCCGGTTAGTGGGAAACTATGGCAAGCTTCACCACGATACAACTCCATGTAATGAATAAAGGTTCAACTAAAATGTGGATAAGTCAACTGGATATGGTTATATTATTGAGTGGTAGATTCAAGTGAGTGCTCTAGTACAGGTGAAAAACCTAGAATTAAGGAATAGGTCTAAAAATGGCAGCTCATCTTTATCACTAATTACTTCCTATCTGAACTTGAGCTTCTCGCAACTAAAAGATCCCAGCTCCACCCGAAAAGGCCTTGCATACCCTTGGTGTCTTTATTTTCAGTTGGACGGGTAAGTCTAGCTAAGTACATTCCCGTACTCAGGGTTTATCCCGTTTGTTGCAGATGGTCAGGTCTACTTTGGCTATTGTAAGCACTGCCTCTACCCGGGGGAAGGTGATGAGGAGTAGGCCCAGGGCAGGGTCGTCCAGAAGCTTTCCCCTTTTCTTTTGCTGGACCAAGACTACTAGTGGCACATTATCTTAAAAGGGAGGAGTGAGTTGTGTCGAGTGGATTTATCAAAACAATGAAGTTTTATTTGGACCACATGTGTGGTGGTCGTGTTTCAAACTATTTCAGCTTCCGCACTTTTAAACTCGGTATTGTAATAACTCCATTTTAAATTCGCACTCTGATATTTTAAATTCGGTTTCGTTTTCGTTATGAATGTAATCCTTGAACGATGCGATCCTGTTTGATGTATGGTGTTAGAAATCCTTCGAGATTTCCGGACTACCGGGGTTGTATGGGTTCAAGTATCAGTCGAAGTCAGACGGATTTGGCTAAGATAATACTTGAGCTCTTATAATCAGGACGGTTCCGCGACAGCTTGGTATCGGAGCATGGTTCAAGGGATTACCCTAGTAAAGAGTTATTTTCGAACTAAAATGGGTATTTCAAAACTATTTTGAAACTATTTTCAATTACTAAGTGTGCCCAGTCTCGTCCTTAAGCCCTATACTAGGATTCAGGTGGCTTAACTGCTAACAGGGTTCACGGATTTGTTCATGCTGGATCTTTATTTGCTGGTTCATTCTCGAGGGAAAGAGAATGTGTCGATTGCGAAAACATGCATAAAATGATTTTGTGAGATATGAGAGCATGACCGTCCAACCGTCGGTCTAGGCAAGGGATTCTTATACCAAGTATGTGCGAGCTTTACGCGGACACATATGAAGGTATCAATGATTTTAAGGGTAATTTCTATTGGTGCATGGTGTTTGTGTTGACCTTTATGTATTTTGCTCATACTGGTCAATACTGAATTGTTTTATCATTGGGAATTTCTTTGGGCTGAAATGAATCTTCTGCAGGTACGCTAACTATGCGATCGAGTAGAACGTGTAGTTAACGCATGAGAGATCGTTCTTGCCACCGACTAGAACGTTAGGACTTACGAGTCATTATTAGTGAGTGAGAACGTAAGTACGATCATGCATCATGTTTATATTCATGCATTTACATTACCTCCCCTTAATTTAAAAGTTGTCTCTTTTCTTTAAAATATGCCAACTTAGTCTCCGTCTCATGAGAGTTCGAAACCCTTTTGTTTCCATAGATTGCCCAGACCAAGTTGACTGCTCGCAAGGCCACCGGAGGCAGAGGAGTTCCGCGTCATCGCTTGGCCACCAAGCTGACCCGGAGGACGTTCTTGACCTATTTCGGGCTGCCGACTATCCTTTGGAGGATTTTGCAGGCAGTGGGTTATGAGGAAGGACAGGAGCCCAAGTACTCATGGCAGAAGGAGATCTACGGGCACGATTCCTTGGTCATGGTGGAAATCAAAGTCAAGGCTTTGCCCGCCAAGCCTCACTGGACAGGGTGGACACAGATCACCAGAGGCACTTGTGCCAAGGATGGAGCCAACAGGGCAGCATACCTAGTGCTGAAGGATATCATCGCCCGCTTCCCCGCCGACCGGGCAAGTGCGATGGCAGGAGTGTTTCCTCGTGGATCACTTTTCCCATTGCGCTGGAAGCAGACTTCAGAGTCAGTCTTGACAGGGAGCCCAGAGGAGAGGTTCTACTGTGAGACGCCTGCGATGAGCGCCACCGGAGCATTGTTGGGTGTATGTGAGAGTTTGGAGCACACTCTCGAGAGCGTGTCCTTCACCCTCACCGCCACCTACCAGAGCAAGAGGAAGCATCAGGAGGACTTCGACGCTGAGGTTGCTCGTCTGCAGGAGAGGATTCAGCAGCTCACTCTGGAGCGTGACGACGCCCGCACCACAGCAGCAGCACAGTCCACTGCCAGGACAGTTGCAGAGCAGATGTACCTGACTACCGCTCTTCAGAGGGATGAGGCCCGCACCGCGCTCGACCAGCTCAGAGAGGGAGCCCACCTGTTGATACAGCAGATACACGGACAGCAGGCCTATATCGACCAGCTCCACGAGGCCGTCCATCAGATGCACCATGCCGCGCAGGAGGCCGCCGCCCCAGCAGCTGAGGTCCCGGATCCCCAGGACGGAGAAGTCCTTGGTCCCGACGCCCCACCAGAGGAGGATCATGCTGAGGTCCCAGCGAGTTTTGCGGCACCGTTCTGTCGAAATGGAAGTGCCAAAAATCCACCAAACATGAGTGTTGGGTCAAATCGAGTTGATTCGGTGCGTCTGTTGCGAAAAAATCAACTACGAGTTTTTTGGTGAATGAGTGGGAAAAACGGCCATCCCAATCGAGCTTTGCCGCACCATTCCGTCAGAAATGAAAGTGCCAAAAACCCACCAAACATTACTTTTGCCTCAAACGAAGATGATTGGGTGCGTACGTTGCGAAAAATTCAACTGCAAGTTTTTTTGGTGAATCCGTGGGAAAAACGGTCATCCCGAGCAAGTTTTGCGGCACTGTTCCGTCGGAAATGAAAGTGCCAAAAACCCCCCCAAACATGAGTTTTGGGTCAAATGGAGATGATTGGGTGTGTCCGTTGCGAAAAATTCAACTGCGAGTTTTTTTGGTGAATGAGTGGAAAAACGACCATCCCGAGCGAGTTTTTTTGGTGAATCAGTGGGAAAAACGGCCATCCCGAGCGAGTTTTGCGGCACCGTTCCGTCAGAAATGGAAATGCCAAAAACCCAACAAACCTGAGTTTTAGGTCAAATGGAGATGATTGGGTGCGTCCATTGCGAAAAATGCAATTGCGAGTCTTCTTGTGACTCGACGGGAAAAACAACCATCCCTATCGAGCTTTGCGGCACTGTTCCGTCGAAATGGAAGTGCCAAAAATCCACCAAACATGAGTGTTGGTTCAAATGGAGATGATTGGGTGCGTCTGTTGCGAAAAATTCAACTACGAGTTTTTTTGGTGAATGAGTCCGAAAAACGGCCATCCCGAGCGAGTTTTGCGGCACCGTTCCGTCGGAAATGAAAGTGCCAAAAACCCACCAAATATGAGTTTTGGGTCAAACGGAGATGATTGGGTGCGTCCGTTGCGAAAAATTCACCTGCAAGATTTTTTGGTGAATCAGTGCGAAAAACGGCCATCCCGAGCGACTTTTGCGGCACCGTTCCGTCAGAAATGAAAGTGTGAAAAAACCACCAAAAATGAGTTTTGGGTCAATTGGAGATGATTGGCTGCGTCCGTTGCGAAAAATTCAACTATGAGTTTTTTGGTGAATCAGTGGGAAAAACGGCCATCCCGAGCAAGGTTTGCGGCACCGTTCCGCCAGAAATGAAAGTGCCAAAAACCCAGCAAACCTGAGTTTTAGGTCAAACGGAGATGATTGGGTGCGTGCGTTGCGAAAAATGCAATTGCGAGTCTTCTTGTGAATCAGTGGGAAAAACGGCTATCCCGAGCGAGTTTTGCGACACCGTTCTGTCGGAAATGAATGTGTCAAAAACCCACTAAACATGAGTTTTGGGTCAAACGGAGATGATTGGGTGCGTCCGTTGCGAAAAATTCAACTGCGAGTTTTTTTGGTGAATGATTGAGAAAAAAGGCCATCCCGAGCAAGTTTTGCGGCACCGTTTTGTCGAAATGGAAGTGCCAAAAATCCACCAAACATGAGTGTTGGGTCAAATGGAGATGATTGGGTGCGTCTGTTGCGAAAAAATCAACTACAAGTTTTTTGGTGAATGAGTGTGAAAAACGGCCATCCCGAGCGAGCTTTGCGGCACCGTTCCGTCAGAAATGAAAGTGCCAAAAACCCACCAAACATGAGTTTTGGGTCAAACGAAGATGATTGGGTGCGTCCGTTGCGAAAAATTCAACTGCAAGTTTTTTTGGTGAATCAGTGGGAAAAACGGTCATCTCGAGCGAGTTTTGCGGCACTGTTCCGTCGGAAATGAAAGTGCCAAAACCCCCCCAAACATGAGTTTTGGGTTAAATGGAGATGATTGGGTGTGTCCGTTGCGAAAAATTCAACTGCGAGTTTTTTTGGTGAATGAGTGGAAAAACGACCATCCCGAGCGAGTTTTTTTGGTGAATCAGTGGGAAAAACGGCCATCCCGAGCAAGTTTTGCGGCACCGTTCCGTCAGAAATGGGAATGCCAAAAACCCAACAAACCTGAGTTTGAGGTCAAACGGAGATGATTGGGTGCGTCCGTTGCGAAAAATGCAATTGCGAGTCTTCTTGTGACTCAGCGGGAGAAACAACCATCCCTATCGAGCTTTGCGGCACTGTTCCGTCGAAATGAAAGTGCCAAAAATCCACCAAACATGAGTGTTGGGTCAAACGAAGATGATTGGGTGCGTCCGTTGCGAAAAATTCAACTGCAAGTTTTTTTGGTGAATTAGTGGGAAAAACGGTCATCCCGAGCGAGTTTTGCGGCACTGTTCCGTCGGAAATGAAAGTGCCAAAAACCCCCCAAACATGAGTTTTGGGTCAAATGGAGATGATTGGGTGTGTCCGTTGCGAAAAATTCAACTGCAAGTTTTTTTGGTGAATCAGTGGGAAAAACGGTCATCCCGAGTGAGTTTTGGGGCACTGTTCCGTCGGAAATAAAAGTGCAAAAAACCCCCCAAACATGAGTTTTGGGTCAAATGGAGATGATTGGGTGTGTCCGTTGTGAAAAATTCAACTGCGAGTTTTTTTGGTGAATGAGTGGGAAAAACGGCCATCCCGAGCGAGTTTTGCGGCACCGTTCCGTCGGAAATGAAAGTGCCAAAAACCCAACAAATATGAGTTTTGGGTCAAACGGAGATGATTGGGTGCGTCCATTGCGAAAAATTCACCTGCAAGATTTTTTGGTGAATCAGTGCGAAAAACAGCCATCCCGAGCGACTTTTGCGGCACCGTTCCGTCAGAAATGAAAGTGTGAAAAAACCACCAAAAATGAGTTTTGGGTCAATTGGAGATGATTGGCTGCGTCCGTTGCGAAAAATTCAACTATGAGTTTTTTGGTGAATGAGTGGGAAAAACGGCCATCCCGAGCAAGCTTTGCGGCACCGTTCCATCAGAAATAAAAGTGCCAAAAACCCACCAAACATGAGTTTTGGGTCAAACGGAGATGATTAGGTGCGTCCGTTGCGAAAAATTCAACTGCAAGTTTTTTTGGTGAATCAGTGGGAAAAACGGCCATCCCGAGCAAGTTTTGCGGCACCGTTCCGCCAGAAATGAAAGTGCCAAAAACCCAGCAAACCTGAGTTTTAGGTCAAACGGAGATGATTGGGTGCGTGCGTTGCGAAAAATGCAATTGCGAGTCTTCTTGTGAATCAGTGGGAAAAACGGCCATCCCGAGCGAGTTTTGCGACACCGTTCTGTCGGAAATGAATGTGTCAAAAACCCACCAAACATGAGTTTTGGGTCAAACGGAGATGATTGGGTGCGTCCGTTGCGAAAAATTCAACTGCGAGTTTTTTTGGTGGATGAGTGGGAATAACGGCCATCCCGAGCGAGTTTTGCGGCACCGTTCCATCAGAAATGAAAGTGCCAAAAAGCCAACAAACATGAGTTTTGGGTCAAACGGAGATGATTGGGTGCGTCCGTTGCGAAAAATTCAACTGCGAGTTTTTTTGGTGAATGATTGGCAAAAAAGGCCATCCCGAGAGAGTTTTGCGGCACCGTTCTGTCGAAATGGAAGTGCCAAAAATCCACCAAACATGAGTGTTGGGTCAAATCGAGATGATTGGGTGCGTCTGTTGCGAAAAAATCAACTACGAGTTTTTTGGTGAATGAGTTGGAAAAACGGCCATCCCGATCGAGCTTTGCGGCACCGTTCCGTCAGAAATGAAAGTGCCAAAAACCCACCAAACATTAGTTTTGGGTCAAACGAAGATGATTGGGTGCGTACGTTGCGAAAAATTCAACTGCAAGTTTTTTTGGTGAATCAGTGGGAAAAACGGTCATCCCGAGCGAGTTTTGCGGCACTGTTCCGTCGGAAATGAAAGTGCCAAAAACACCCCAAACATGAGTTTTGGGTCAAATGGAGATGATTGGGTGTGTCCGTTGCGAAAAATTCAACTGCGAGTTTTTTTGGTGAATGAGTGGAAAAATGACCATCCCGAGCGAGTTTTTTTGGTGAATCAGTGGGAAAAACGGCCGTCCCGAGCGAGTTTTGCCGCACCGTTCCGTCAGAAATGGAAATGCCAAAAACCCAGCAAACCTGAGTTTTAGGTCAAACGGAGATGATTGGGTGCGTCCGTTGCGAAAAATGCAATTGCGAGTCTTCTTGTGACTCAGCGGGAAAAACAACCATCCCTATCGAGCTTTGCGACACTGTTCCGTCGAAATGGAAGTGCCAAAAATCCACCAAACATGAGTGTTGGGTCAAATGGAGACGATTGGGTGCGTCTGTTGCGAAAAATTCAACTACGAGTTTTTTTGGTGAATGAGTGGGAAAAACGGCCATCCCGAGCGAGTTTTGTGGCACCGTTCCGTCGGAAATGAAAGTGCCAAAAACCCACCAAATATGAGTTTTGGGTCAAACGGAGATGATTGGGTGTGTCCGTTGCGAAAATTTCACCTGCAAGATTTTTTGGTGAATCAGTGCGAAAAACGGCCATCCCGAGCGACTTTTGCGGCACCGTTCCGTCAGAAATGAAAGTGTGAAAAAACCACCAAAAATGAGTTTTGGGTCAATTGGAGATGATTGGCTGCGTCCGTTGCGAAAAATTCAACTATGAGTTTTTTGGTGAATGAGTGGGAAAAACGGCCATCCCGAGCAAGCTTTGCGGGACCGTTCCATCAGAAATAAAAGTGCCAAAAACCCACCAAACAAGAGTTTTGGGTCAAACAGAGATGATTAGGTGCGTCCGTTGCGAAAAATTCAACTGCAAGTTTTTTTGGTGAATCAGTGGGAAAAACGGCCGTCCCGAGCAAGTTTTGTGGCACCGTTCCGCCAGAAATGAAAGTGCCAAAAACCCAGCAAACCTGAGTTTTAGGTCAAACGCATATGATTCGGTGCGTGCGTTGCGAAAAATGCAATTGCGAGTGTTCTTGTGAATCAGTGGGAAGAACGGCCATCCCGAGCGAGTTTTGCGACACCGTTCTGTCAGAAATGAATGTGTCAAAAACCTACCAAACATGAGTTTTGGGTCAAACGGAGATGATTGGGTGCGTCCGTTGCGAAAAATTCAACTGCGAGTTTTTTGGTGAATGATTGGGAAAAAAGGCCATCCCGAGCGAGTTTTGCGGCACCGTTCTGTCGAAATGGAAGTGCCAAAATTCCACCAAACATGAGTGTTGGGTCAAATGGAGATGATTGGGTGCGTCTGTTGCGAAAAAATCAACTACGAGTTTTTTGGTGAATGAGTGGGAAAAACGGCCATCCCGAGCGAGCTTTGCGGCACCGTTCCGTCAGAAATGAAAGTGCCAAAAACCCAACAAACATGAGTTTTGGGTCAAACGAAGATGATTGGGTGCGTCCGTTGCGAAAAATTCAACTGCAAGTTTTTTTGGTGAATCAGTGGGAAAAACCGTCGTCCCGAGCGAGTTTTGCGGCACTGTTCCGTCGGAAATGAAAGTGCTAAAAACCCCCCAAACATGAGTTTTGGGTCAAATGGAGATGATTGGTTGTGTCCGTTACGAAAAATTCAACTGCGAGTTTTTTTGGTGAATGAGTGGAAAAACGACCATCCTGATCGAGTTTTTTTGGTGAATCAGTGGGAAAAACGGCCATCCCGAGCGAGTTTTGCGGCACCGTTCCGTCAGAAATGGAAATGCCAAAAACCCAGCAAACCTGAGTTTTAGGTCAAACGGAGATGATTGGGTGCGTCCGTTGCGAAAAAATGCAATTCGAGTCTTCTTGTGACTCAGCGGGAAAAACAACCATCCCTATCGAGCCTTGCGGCACTGTTCCGTCGAAATGCAAGTGCCAAAAATCCAACAAACATGAGTGTTGGGTCAAATGGAGATGATTGGGTGCGTCTGTTGTGAAAAATTCAACTACGAGTTTTTTTGGTGAATGAGTGGGAAAAACGGCCATCCCGAGCAAGTTTTGCGGCACCGTTCCGTCGGAAATGAAAGTGCCAAAAACCCACCAAATATGAGTTTTGGGTCAAACGGAGATGATTGGGTGCGTCCGTTGCGAAGAATTCAACTGCAAGTTTTTTTGGTGAATCAGTGGGAAAAACGGCCATCCCGAGCAAGTTTTGCGGCACCGTTCCGCCAGAAATGAAAGTGCCAAAAACCCAGCAAACCTGAGTTTTCGGTCAAACGGAGATGATTGGGTGCGTGCGTTGCGAAAAATGCAATAGCGAGTCTTCTTGTTAATCAGAGAGAAAAACGGCCATCCCGAGCGAGTTTTGCGACACCGTTCTGTCGGAAATGAATGTGTCAAAAACCCACCAAACATGAGTTTTGGGTCAAACGGAGATGATTGGGTGCGTCCGTTGCGAAAAATTCAGCTGCGAGTTTTTTTGGTGAATGATTGGGAAAAAAGGCCATCCCGAGCGAGTTTTGCGGCACCGTTCTGTCGAAATGGAAGTGCCAAAAATCCACCAAACATGAGTGTTGGGTCAAATCGAGATGATTGGGTGCGTCTGTTGCGAAAAAATCAACTACGAGTTTTTTGGTGAATGAGTTGGAAAAACGGCCATCCCGATCGAGCTTTGCGGCACCGTTCCGTCAGAAATGAAAGTGCCAAAAACCCACCAAACATTAGTTTTGGGTCAAACGAAGATGATTGGGTGCGTACGTTGCGAAAAATTCAACTGCAAGTTTTTTTGGTGAATCAGTGGGAAAAACGGTCATCCCGAGCGAGTTTTGCGGCACTGTTCCGTCGGAAATGAAAGTGCCAAAACCCCCCCAAACATGAGTTTTGGGTCAAATGGAGATGATTGGGTGTGTCCGTTGCGAAAAATTCAACTGCGAGTTTTTTTGGTGAATGAGTGGAAAAACGACCATCCTGATCGAATTTTTTTGGTGAATCAGTGGGAAAAACGGCCATCCCGAGCGAGTTTTGCGGCACCGTTCCGTCAGAAATGGAAATGCCAAAAACCCAGCAAACCTAAGTTTTAGGTCAAACGGAGATGATTGGGTGCGTCCGTTGCGAAAAATGCAATTCGAGTCTTCTTGTGACTCAGCGGGAAAAACAACCATCCCTATCGAGCCTTGCGGCACTGTTCCGTCGAAATGGAAGTGCCAAAAATCCACCAAACATGAGTGTTGGGTCAAATGGAGATGATTGGGTGCGTCTGTTGTGAAAAATTCAACTACGAGTTTTTTTGGTGAATGAGTGGGAAAAACGGCCATCCCGAGCGAGTTTTGCGGCACCGTTCCGTCGGAAATGAAAGTGCCAAAAACCCACCAAATATGAGTTTTGGGTCAAACGGAGATGATTGGGTGCGTCCGTTGCGAAGAATTCAACTGCAAGTTTTTTTGGTGAATCAGTGGGAAAAACGGCCATCCCGAGCAAGTTTTGCGGCACCGTTCCGCCAGAAATGAAAGTGCCAAAAACCCAGCAAACCTGAGTTTTAGGTCAAACGGAGATGATTGGGTGCGTGCGTTGCGAAAAATGCAATAGCGAGTCTTCTTGTGAATCAGTGGGAAAAACGGCCATCCCGAGCGAGTTTTGCGACACCGTTCTGTCGGAAATGAATGTGTCAAAAACCCACCAAACATGAGTTTTGGGTCAAACGGAGATGATTGGGTGCGTCCGTTGCGAAAAATTCAGCTGCGAGTTTTTTTGGTGAATGATTGGGAAAAAAGGCCATCCCGAGCGAGTTTTGCGGCACCGTTCTGTCGAAATGGAAGTGCCAAAAATCCACCAAACATGAGTGTTGGGTCAAATCGAGATGATTGGATGCGTCTGTTGCGAAAAAATCAACTACGAGTTTTTTGGTGAATGAGTTGGAAAAACGGCCATCCCGATCGAGCTTTGCGGCACCGTTCCGTCAGAAATGAAAGTGCCAAAAACCCACCAAACATTAGTTTTGGGTCAAACGAAGATGATTGGGTGCGTACGTTGCGAAAAATTCAACTGCAAGTTTTTTTGGTGAATCAGTGGGAAAAACGGTCATCCCGAGCGAGTTTTGCGGCACTGTTCCGTCGGAAATGAAAGTGCCAAAAACCCCCCAAACATGAGTTTTGGGTCAAATGGAGATGATTGGGTGTGTCCGTTGCGAAAAATTCAACTGCGAGTTTTTTTGTGAATGAGTGGAAAAACGACCATCCTGATCGAGTTTTTTTGGTGAATCAGTGGGAAAAACGGCCATCCCGAGCGAGTTTTGCGGCACCGTTCCGTCAGAAATGGAAATGCCAAAAACCCAGCAAACCTGAGTTTTAGGTCAAACGGAGATGATTGGGTGCGTCCGTTGCGAAAAATGCAATTCGAGTCTTCTTGTGACTCAGCGGGAAAAACAACCATCCCTATCGAGCCTTGCGGCACTGTTCCGTCGAAATGCAAGTGCCAAAAATCCACCAAACATGAGTGTTGGGTCAAATGGAGATGATTGGGTGCGTCTGTTGTGAAAAATTCAACTACGAGTTTTTTTGGTGAATGAGTGGGAAAAACGGCCATCCCGAGCAAGTTTTGCGGCACCGTTCCGTCGGAAATGAAAGTGCCAAAAACCCACCAAATATGAGTTTTGGGTCAAACGGAGATGATTGGGTGCGTCCGTTGCGAAGAATTCAACTGCAAGTTTTTTTGGTGAATCAGTGGGAAAAACGGCCATCCCGAGCAAGTTTTGCGGCACCGTTCCGCCAGAAATGAAAGTGCCAAAAACCCAGCAAACCTGAGTTTTCGGTCAAACGGAGATGATTGGGTGCGTGCGTTGCGAAAAATGCAATAGCGAGTCTTCTTGTTAATCAGAGAGAAAAACGGCCATCCCGAGCGAGTTTTGCGACACCGTTCTGTCGGAAATGAATGTGTCAAAAACCCACCAAACATGAGTTTTGGGTCAAACGGAGATGATTGGGTGCGTCCGTTGCGAAAAATTCAGCTGCGAGTTTTTTTGGTGAATGATTGGGAAAAAAGGCCATCCCGAGCGAGTTTTGCGGCACCGTTCTGTCGAAATGGAAGTGCCAAAAATCCACCAAACATGAGTGTTGGGTCAAATCGAGATGATTGGGTGCGTCTGTTGCGAAAAAATCAACTACGAGTTTTTTGGTGAATGAGTTGGAAAAACGGCCATCCCGATCGAGCTTTGCGGCACCGTTCCGTCAGAAATGAAAGTGCCAAAAACCCACCAAACATTAGTTTTGGGTCAAACGAAGATGATTGGGTGCGTACGTTGCGAAAAATTCAACTGCAAGTTTTTTTGGTGAATCAGTGGGAAAAACGGTCATCCCGAGCGAGTTTTGCGGCACTGTTCCGTCGGAAATGAAAGTGCCAAAAACCCCCCAAACATGAGTTTTGGGTCAAATGGAGATGATTGGGTGTGTCCGTTGCGAAAAATTCAACTGCGAGTTTTTTTGGTGAATGAGTGGAAAAACGACCATCTTGATCGAGTTTTTTTGGTGAATCAGTGGGAAAAACGGCCATCCCGAGCGAGTTTTGCGGCACCGTTCCGTCAGAAATGGAAATGCCAAAAACCCAGCAAACCTAAGTTTTAGGTCAAACGGAGATGATTGGGTGCGTCCGTTGCGAAAAATGCAATTCGAGTCTTCTTGTGACTCAGCGGGAAAAACAACCATCCCTATCGAGCCTTGCGGCACTGTTCCGTCGAAATGGAAGTGCCAAAAATCCACCAAACATGAGTGTTGGGTCAAATGGAGATGATTGGGTGCGTCTGTTGTGAAAAATTCAACTACGAGTTTTTTTGGTGAATGAGTGGGAAAAACGGCCATCCCGAGCGAGTTTTGCGGCACCGTTCCGTCGGAAATGAAAGTGCCAAAAACCCACCAAATATGAGTTTTGGGTCAAACGGAGATGATTGGGTGCGTCCGTTGCGAAGAATTCAACTGCAAGTTTTTTTGGTGAATCAGTGGGAAAAACGGCCATCCCGAGCAAGTTTTGCGGCACCGTTCCGCCAGAAATGAAAGTGCCAAAAACCCAGCAAACCTGAGTTTTAGGTCAAACGGAGATGATTGGGTGCGTGCGTTGCGAAAAATGCAATAGCGAGTCTTCTTGTGAATCAGTGGGAAAAACGGCCATCCCGAGCGAGTTTTGCGACACCGTTCTGTCGGAAATGAATGTGTCAAAAACCCACCAAACATGAGTTTTGGGTCAAACGGAGATGATTGGGTGCGTCCGTTGCGAAAAATTCAGCTGCGAGTTTTTTTGGTGAATGATTGGGAAAAAAGGCCATCCCGAGCGAGTTTTGCGGCACCGTTCTGTCGAAATGGAAGTGCCAAAAATCCACCAAACATGAGTGTTGGGTCAAATCGAGATGATTGGGTGCGTCTGTTGCGAAAAAATCAACTACGAGTTTTTTGGTGAATGAGTTGGAAAAACGGCCATCCCGATCGAGCTTTGCGGCACCGTTCCGTCAGAAATGAAAGTGCCAAAAACCCACCAAACATTAGTTTTGGGTCAAACGAAGATGATTGGGTGCGTACGTTGCGAAAAATTCAACTACAAGTTTTTTTGGTGAATCAGTGGGAAAAACGGTCATCCCGAGCGAGTTTTGCGGCACTGTTCCGTCGGAAATGAAAGTGCCAAAAACCCCCCAAACATGAGTTTTGGGTCAAATGGAGATGATTGGGTGTGTCCGTTGCGAAAAATTCAACTGCGAGTTTTTTTGTGAATGAGTGGAAAAACGACCATCCTGATCGAGTTTTTTTGGTGAATCAGTGGGAAAAACGGCCATCCCGAGCGAGTTTTGCGGCACCGTTCCGTCAGAAATGGAAATGCCAAAAACCCAGCAAACCTGAGTTTTAGGTCAAACGGAGATGATTGGGTGCGTCCGTTGCGAAAAATGCAATTGCGAGTCTTCTTGTGACTCAGCGGGAAAAAACCATCCCTATCGAGCTTTGCGGCACTGTTCCGTTGAAATGGAAGTGCCAAAAATCCACCAAACATGAGTGTTGGGTCAAATGGAGATGATTGGGTGCGTCTGTTGTGAAAAATTCAACTGCGAGTTTTTTTGGTGAATGAGTGGGAAAAACAGCCATCCCGAGCGAGTTTTGCGGCACCGTTCCGTCGGAAATGAAAGTGCCAAAAACCCACCAAATATGAGTTTTGGGTCAAACGGAGATGATTGGGTGCGTCCGTTGCGAAAAATTCACCTGCAAGATTTTTTGGTGAATCAGTGCGAAAAACGGCCATCGCGACCAAGTTTTGCGGCACCGTTCCGCCAGAAATGAAAGTGCCAAAAACCCAGCAAACCTGAGTTTTAGGTCAAACGGAGATGATTGGGTGCGTGCGTAGCGAAAAATGCAATTGCGAGTCTTCTTGTGAATAAGTGGGAAAAACGGCCATTCCGAGCGAGTTTTGCGGCACCGTTCCGTCGGAAATTAAAGTGCCAAAAACCCACCAAATATGAGTTTTGGGTCAAACGGAGATGATTGGGTGCGTCCGTTGCGAAAAATTCACCTGCAAGATTTTTTGGTGAATCAGTGCGAAAAACGGCCATCCCGAGCAAGTTTTGCGGCACTGTTCTGCCAGAAATGAAAGTGCCAAAAACCCAGCAAACCTGAGTTTTAGGTCAAACGGAGATGATTGGGTGCGTGCGTTGCGAAAAATGCAATTGCGAATCTTCTTGTGAATCAGTGGGAAAAACGGCCATCCCGAGCGAGTTTTGCGGCACCGTTCTGTCGAAATGGAAGTGCCAAAAATCCACCAAACATGAGTGTTGGTCAAATCGAGATGATTGGGTGCGTCTGTTGCGAAAAAATCAACTACGAGTTTTTTGGTGAATGAGTGGGAAAAACGGCCATCCCGATCGAGCTTTGCGGCACCGTTCCGTCAGAAATGAAAGTGCCAAAAACCCACCAAACATTAGTTTTGGGTCAAACGGAGATGATTGGGGGCGTACGTTGCGAAAAATTCAACTGCGAGTTTTTTTGGTGAATGATTAGGAAAAAAGGCCATACTGAGCGAGTTTTGCGGCACCGTTGTGTCGAAATGGATGTGCCAAAAATCCACCAAACATGAGTGTAGGGTCAAATCGAGATGATTGGGTGCGTCTGTTGAGAAAAAAATCAACTACGAGTTTTTCGGTGAATGAGTGGAAAAAATGGTCATCCCGAGCGAGCTTTGCGGCACCGTTCCGTCAGAAATGAAAGTGGCAAAAACCCACCAAACATGAGTTTTGGGTCAAACGAAGATGATTGGGGGTGTACGTTGCGAAAAAATCAACTGCAAGTTTTTTTGGTGAATCAGTGGGAAAAACGGTCATCCCGAGCAAGTTTTGCGGCACTGTTCCGTCGGAAATGAAAGTGCCAAAAACCCCCCAAACATGAGTTTTGGGTCAAATGGAGATGATTGGGTGTGTCCGTTGCGAAAAATTCAACTGCGAGGTTTTTTGGTGAATGAGTGGAAAAACGACCATCCAGAGCGAGTTTTTTTGGTGAAACAGTGGGAAAAACGGCCATCCCGATCGAGTTTTGCGGCACCGTTCCGTCAGAAATGGAAATGCCAAAAACCCAGCAAACCTGAGTTTTAGGTCAAACGGAGATGATTGGGTGCGTCCGTTGCGAAAAATGCAATTGCGAGTCTTCTTGTGACTCAGCGGGAAAAACAACCATCCCTATCGAGTTTTGCGGCACTGTTCCGTCAGAAATAAAAAAGTGCCAAAAACCCACCAAATATGAGTTTTGGGTCAAACAGAGATGATTGGGTGCGTCCGTTGCGAAAAATTCACCTGCAAGATTTTTTGGTGAATCAGTGCGAAAAACGGCCATCCCGAGCGACATTTGCGACACTCTTCCGTCAGAAATGAAAGTGTGAAAAAACCCACCAAAAATGAGTTTTGGGTCAATTGGAGATGATTGGTTGCGTCCGTTGCGAAAAATTCAACTACGAGTTTTTTGGTGAATGAGTGGGAAAAACGGCCATCCCAAGCAAGCTTTGCGGCACCGTTCCATCGGAAATAAAAGTGCCAAAAACCCACCAAACATGAGTTTTGGGTCAAACAGAGATGATTACGTGCGTCCGTTGCGAAGAATTCAACTGCAAGTTTTTTTGGTGAATCAGTGGGAAAAACGGCCATCCCGAGCAAGTTGTGCGGCACAGTTCCGCCAGAAATGAAAGTGCCAAAAACCCAGCAAACCTGAGTTTTAGGTCAAACGGAGATGATTGGGTGCGTGCGTTGCGAAAAATGCAATAGCGAGTCTTCTTGTTAATCAGTGGGAAAAACGGCCATCCCGAGCGAGTTTTGCGACACCGTTCTGTCGGAAATGAATGTGTCAAAAACCCACCAAACATGAGTTTTGGGTCAAACGGAGATGATTGGGTGCGTCCGTTGCGAAAAATTCAGCTGCGAGTTTTTTTGGTGAATGATTGGGAAAAAAGGCCATCCCGAGCGAGTTTTGCAGCACCGTTCTGTCGAAATGGAAGTGCCAAAAATCCACCAAACATGAGTGTTGGGTCAAATCGAGATGATTGGGTGCGTCTGTTGCGAAAAAATCAACTACGAGTTTTTTGGTGAATGAGTTGGAAAAACGGCCATCCCGATCGAGCTTTGCGGCACCGTTCCGTCAGAAATGAAAGTGCCAAAAACCCACCAAACATTAGTTTTGGGTCAAACGAAGATGATTGGGTGCGTATGTTGCGAAAAATTCAACTGCAAGTTTTTTTGGTGAATCAGTGGGAAAAACGGTCATCCCGAGCGAGTTTTGCGGCACTGTTCCGTCGGAAATGAAAGTGCCAAAAACCCCCCAAACATGAGTTTTGGGTCAAATGGAGATGATTGGGTGTGTCCGTTGCGAAAAATTCAACTGCGAGTTTTTTTGGTGAATGAGTGGAAAAACGACCATCCTGATCGAGTTTTTTTGGTGAATCAGTGGGAAAAACGGCCATCCCGAGCGAGTTTTGCGGCACCGTTCCGTCAGAAATGGAAATGCCAAAAACCCAGCAAACCTGAGTTTTAGGTCAAACGGAGATGATTGGGTGCGTCCGTTGCGAAAAATGCAATTCGAGTCTTCTTGTGACTCAGCGGGAAAAACAACCATCCCTATCGAGCTTTGCGGCACTGTTCCGTCGAAATGGAAGTGCCAAAAATCCACCAAACATGAGTGTTGGGTCAAATGGAGATGATTGGGTGCGTCTGTTGTGAAAAATTGAACTACGAGTTTTTTTGGTGAATGAGTGGGAAAAACGGCCATCCCGAGCGAGTTTTGCGGCATCGTTCCGTCGGAAATGAAAGTGCCAAAAACCCACCAAATATGAGTTTTGGGTCAAACGGAGATGATTGGGTGCATCCGTTGCGAAGAATTCAACTGCAAGTTTTTTTGGTGAATCAGTGGGAAAAACGGCCATCCCGAGCATGTTTTGCGGCACCGTTCCGCCAGAAATGAAAGTGCCAAAAACCCAGCAAACCTGAGTTTTAGGTCAAATGGAGATGATTGGGTGCGTGCGTTGCGAAAAATGCAATAGCGAGTCTTCTTGTGAATCAGTGGGAAAAACGGCCATCCCGAGCGAGTTTTGCGACACCGTTCTGTCGGAAATGAATGTGTCAAAAACCCACCAAACATGAGTTTTGGGTCAATCGGAGATGATTGGGTGCGTCCGTTGCGAAAAATTCAGCTGCGAGTTTTTTTGGTTAATGATTGGGAAAAAAGGCCATCCCGAGCGAGTTTTGCGGCACCGTTGTGTCGAAATGGAAGTGCCAAAAATCCACCAAACATGAGTGTTGTGTCAAATCGAGATAATTGGGTGCGTCTGTTGCGAAAAAATCAACTACGAGTTTTTTGGTGAATGAGTTGGAAAAACGGCCATCGCTATCGAGCTTTGCGGCACCGTTCCGTCAGAAATGAAAGTGCCAAAAACCCACCAAACATTAGTTTTGGGTCAAACGAAGATGATTGGGTGCGTACGTTGCGAAAAATTCAACTGCAAGTTTTTTTGGTGAATCAGTGGGAAAAATGGTCATCCCGAGCGAGTTTTGCGGCACTGTTCCGTCGGAAATGAATGTGCCAAAAACCCCCCAAACATGAGTTTTGGGTCAAATGGAGATGATTGGGTGTGTCCATTGCGAAAAATTCAACTGCGAGTTTTTTTTGGTGAATGAGTGGAAAAACGACCATCCCGAGCGAGTTTTTTTGGTGAATCAGTGGGAAAAACGGCCATCCCGAGCGAGTTTTGCGGCACCGTTCCGTCAGAAATGGAAATGCCAAAAACCCAGCAAACCTGAGTTTTAGGTCAAACGGAGATGATTGGGTGCGTCCGTTGCGAAAAATGCAATTGCGAGTCTTCTTGTGACTCAGCGGGAAAACAACCATCCCTATCGAGCTTTGCGGCACTGTTCCGTTGAAATGGAAGTGCCAAAAATCCACCAAACATGAGTGTTGGGTCAAATGGAGATGATTGGGTGCGTCTGTTGTGAAAAATTCAACTGCGAGTTTTTTTGGTGAATGAGTGGGAAAAACGGCCATCCCGAGCGAGTTTTGCGGCACCGTTCCGTCGGAAATGAAAGTGCCAAAAACCCACCAAATATGAGTTTTGGGTCAAACGGAGATGATTGGGTGCGTCCGTTGCGAAAAATTCACCTGCAAGATTTTTTGGTGAATCAGTGCGAAAAACGGCCATCGCGACCAAGTTTTGCGGCACCGTTCCGCCAGAAATGAAAGTGCCAAAAACCCAGCAAACCTGAGTTTTAGGTCAAACGGAGATGATTGGGTGCGTGCGTTGCGAAAAATGCAATTGCGAGTCTTCTTGTGAATCAGTGGGAAAAACGGCCATTCCGAGCGAGTTTTGCGGTACCGTTCCGTCGGAAATTAAAGTGCCAAAAACCCACCAAATATGAGTTTTGGGTCAAACGGAGATGATTGGGTGCGTCCGTTGCGAAAAATTCACCTGCAAGATTTTTTGGTGAATCAGTGCGAAAAACGGCCATCCCGAGCAAGTTTTGCGGCACTGTTCTGCCAGAAATGAAAGTGCCAAAAACCCAGCAAACCTGAGTTTTAGGTCAAACGGAGATGATTGGGTGCGTGCGTTGCGAAAAATGCAATTGCGAATCTTCTTGTGAATCAGTGGGAAAAACGGCCATCCCGAGCGAGTTTTGCGGCACCGTTCTGTCGAAATGGAAGTGCCAAAAATCCACCAAACATGAGTGTTGGTCAAATCGAGATGATTGGGTGCGTCTGTTGCGAAAAAATCAACTACGAGTTTTTTGGTGAATGAGTGGGAAAAACGGCCATCCCGATCGAGCTTTGCGGCACCGTTCCGTCAGAAATGAAAGTGCCAAAAACCCACCAAACATTAGTTTTGGGTCAAACGGAGATGATTGGGGGCGTACGTTGCGAAAAATTCAACTGCGAGTTTTTTTGGTGAATGATTAGGAAAAAAGGCCATACTGAGCGAGTTTTGCGGCACCGTTGTGTCGAAATGGATGTGCCAAAAATCCACCAAACATGAGTGTAGGGTCAAATCGAGATGATTGGGTGCGTCTGTTGAGAAAAAAATCAACTACGAGTTTTTCGGTGAATGAGTGGAAAAAATGGTCATCCCGAGCGAGCTTTGCGGCACCGTTCCGTCAGAAATGAAAGTGGCAAAAACCCACCAAACATGAGTTTTGGGTCAAACGAAGATGATTGGGTGTGTACGTTGCGAAAAAATCAACTGCAAGTTTTTTTGGTGAATCAGTGGGAAAAACGGTCATCCCGAGCAAGTTTTGCGGCACTGTTCCGTCGGAAATGAAAGTGCCAAAAACCCCCCAAACATGAGTTTTGGGTCAAATGGAGATGATTGGGTGTGTCCGTTGCGAAAAATTCAACTGCGAGGTTT
Organism: Coix lacryma-jobi var. lacryma-jobi; assembly: GCA_009763385.1. Taxonomy (NCBI): domain Eukaryota; kingdom Viridiplantae; phylum Streptophyta; class Magnoliopsida; order Poales; family Poaceae; genus Coix; species Coix lacryma-jobi. The sequence goes on from CM019827.1 coordinate 102,157,618, forward strand.
TTTGGTGAATGAGTGGAAAAACGACCATCCAGAGCGAGTTTTTTTGGTGAAACAGTGGGAAAAACGGCCATCCCGATCGAGTTTTGCGGCACCGTTCCGTCAGAAATGGAAATGCCAAAAACCCAGCAAACCTGAGTTTTAGGTCAAACGGAGATGATTGGGTGCGTCCGTTGCGAAAAATGCAATTGCGAGTCTTCTTGTGACTCAGCGGGAAAAACAACCATCCCTATCGAGTTTTGCGGCACTGTTCCGTCGGAAATAAAAAAGTGCCAAAAACCCACCAAATATGAGTTTTGGGTCAAACAGAGATGATTGGGTGCGTCCGTTGCGAAAAATTCACCTGCAAGATTTTTTGGTGAATCAGTGCGAAAAACGGCCATCCCGAGCGACATTTGCGACACTCTTCCGTCAGAAATGAAAGTGTGAAAAAACCCACCAAAAATGAGTTTTGGGTCAATTGGAGATGATTGGTTGCGTCCGTTGCGAAAAATTCAACTACGAGTTTTTTGGTGAATGAGTGGGAAAAACGGCCATCCCAAGCAAGCTTTGCGGCACCGTTCCATCGGAAATAAAAGTGCCAAAAACCCACCAAACATGAGTTTTGGGTCAAACAGAGATGATTACGTGCGTCCGTTGCGAAGAATTCAACTGCAAGTTTTTTTGGTGAATCAGTGGGAAAAACGGCCATCCCGAGCAAGTTGTGCGGCACCGTTCCGCCAGAAATGAAAGTGCCAAAAACCCAGCAAACCTGAGTTTTAGGTCAAACGGAGATGATTGGGTGCGTGCGTTGCGAAAAATGGAATTGCGAGTCTTCTTGTGAATCAGTGGGAAAAACGGCCATCCCGAGCGAGTTTTGCGACACCGTTCTGTCAGAAATGAATGTGTCAAAAACCCACCAAACATGAGTTTTGGGTCAAACGGGGATGATTGGGTGCGTCCGTTGCGAAAAATTCAACTGCGAGTTTTTTGGTGAATGATTGGGAAAAAAGGCCATCCCGAGCGAGTTTTGCGGCACCGTTCTGTCGAAATGGAAGTGCCAAAAATCCAGCAAACATGAGTGTTGGGTCAAATGGAGATGATTGGGTGCGTCTGTTGCGAAAAAATCAACTACGAATTTTTTAGTGAATGAGTGGGAAAAACGGCCATCCCGAGCGAGCTTTGCGGCACCGTTCCGTCAGAAATGAAAGTGCCAAAAACCCACCAAACATGAGTTTTGGGTCAAATGGAGATGATTGGGTGTGTCCGTTGCGAAAAATTCAACTGCGAATTTTTTTGGTGAATGAGTGGAAAAACGACCATCCTGAGCGAGTTTTTTTGGTGAATCAGTGGGAAAAACGGCCATCCCGAGCGAGTTTTGCGGCACCATTCCGTCAGAAATGGAAATGCCAAAAACCCAACAAACCTGAGTTTTAGGTCAAACGGAGATGATTGGGTGCGTCCGTTCCGAAAAATGCAATTGCGAGTCTTCTTGTGACTCAGCGGGAAAAACAACCATCCCTATCGAGGTTTGCGGCACCGTTCCGTTGGAAATAAAAGTGCCAAAAATCCACCAAACATGAGTGTTGGGTCAAACGGAGATGATTGGGTGCGTCTGTTGCGAAAAATTCAACTACGAGTTTTTTTGGTTAATGGGTGTGAAAAACGGCCATCCCGAGCGAGTTTTGCGGCACCGTTCCGTCAGAAATGAAAGTGCCAAAAACCCACCAAATATGAGTTTTGGGTCAAACGGAGATGATTGGGTGCGTCCGTTGCGAAAAATTCACCTGCAAGTTTTTTGGTGAATCAGTGGGAAAAACGGCCACCCCGAGCGAGTTTTGCCGCACTGTTCCGTCAGAAATGAAAGTGCCAAACCCCACCAAACACGAGTTTTGGGAAAAAAAGGATGATTGGGTGTGTCCGTTGTAAAAAATTCAACTGCGAGTTTTTTTGGTGAATGAGTGGAAAAAACGGCCATCCCGAGCGAGTTTTGCGGCACCGTTCAGTCGGAAATGAAAGTGCCAAAAACCCAGCAAACCTGAGTTTTGGGTCAAACGGAGATTATTGGGTGCGTTCGTTGTAAAAAATTCAACTGCTAGTTTTGTTGGTGAATGAGTGGGAAAAACGGCCATCCCGAGCGAATTTTGTGGCACCGTTGCGTCGAAAATGAAAGTGCCAAAAACCCACCAAACATGAGTTTTGGGTCAAACGAAGATGATTGGGTGCGTCCGTTGCGAAAAATTCAACTGCTAGTTTTTTTGGTGAATCAGTGGGAAAAACGGCCATCCCGAGCGAGTTTTGCGGCACCGTTCCTCGGAAATGAAAGTGCCAAAAACCCACCAAACATGAGTTTTGGGTCAAACGAAGATGATTGGGTGCGTCCGTTGCGAAAAATTCAACTGCGAGTTTTTTGGTGAATGAGTGGGAAAAACGGCCATCCTGAGCGAGTTTTGCGGCACTGTTCCGTCAGAAATGAAAGTGCCAAAACCCACCAAACATGAGTTTCGGGTCAAATAGAGATGATTGGGTGCGTCCGTTGTAAAAAATTCAACTGCGGGTTTTTTTGGTGAATGAGTTGGAAAAACAGCCATCCCGAGCGAGTTTTGTGGCACTGTTCCGTCGAAAGTGAAATTGCCAAAAACCCACCAAACATGAGTTTTGGGTCAAACGGAGATGATTGGGTGCGTCCGTTGTAAAAAATTCAACTGCGGGTTTTTTTGGTGAATGAGTGGGAAAAACAGCCATCCCGAGCGAGTTTTGTGGCACTGTTCCGTCGAAAGTGAAATTGCCAAAAACCCACCAAACATGAGTTTTGGGTCAAACGGAGATGATTGGGTGCGTCCGTTGCGAAAAATGCAATTGCGTGTTTTTCTTGGTGAATGAGTGGGTAAAAGGCCATCCCGAGCGATCTTAGCGGCACTGTTCAGTCGGAAGAAAAGTGCCAAAACCCACCAAACTTGAGTTTTGTGTCAAATAGAGATGCTTGGGTGCGTCCGTTGTAAAAAAAATTCAACTGCTAGTTTTTTTCGTGAATGAGTGGGAAAAACAGCCATCCCGAGCGAGTTTTGCGGCATCTTTCCGTCGTAAATGAAAGTGCCAAAACCCCACTAAACCTGAGTTTTGGGTCAAACGGATATGATTGGGTGCGTCCGTTGCGAAAAATTCACCTGCAAGTTTTTTGGTGAATCAGTGGGAAAAACGGCCACCCCGAGCGAGTTTTGCCGCACTGTTCCGTCAGAAATGAAAGTGCCAAACCCCACCAAACACGAGTATTGGGAAAAAAGGATGATTGGGTGTGTCCGTTGTAAAAAATTCAACTGCGAGTTTTTTTGGCGAATGGGTGCAAAAAACGGCCATCCCGAGCGAGTTTTGTGGCACCGTTCCGTCGGAAATGAAAGTGCCAAAAACCCAGCAAACCTGAGTTTTGGGTCAAACGGAGATTATTGGGTGCGTTCGTTGTAAAAAAATTCAACTGCTAGTTTTTTTGGTGAATGAGTGGGAAAAACGGCCATCCCGAGCGAATTTTGTGGCACCGTTGCGTCAAAAATGAAAGTGCCAAAAAACCCACCAAACATGAGTTTTGGGTCAAACGAAGATGATTGGGTGCGTCCGTTGCGAAAAATTCAACTGCTAGTTTTTTTTGGTGAATCAGTGGGAAAAACGGCCATCCCGAGCGAGTTTTGCGGCACCGTTCCGTCGGAAATGAAAGTGCCAAAAACCCAGCAAACCTGAGTTTTGGGTCAAACGGAGATTATTGGGTGCGTTCGTTGTAAAAAAATTCAACTGCTAGTTTTTTTGGTGAATGAGTGGGAAAAACGGCCATCCCGAGCGAATTTTGTGGCACCGTTGCGTCAAAAATGAAAGTGCCAAAAAACCCACCAAACATGAGTTTTGGGTCAAACGAAGATGATTGGGTGCGTCCGTTGCGAAAAATTCAACTGCTAGTTTTTTTTGGTGAATCAGTGGGAAAAACGGCCATCCCGAGCGAGTTTTGCGGCACCGTTCCTCGGAAATGAAAGTGCCAAAAACCCACCAAACATGAGTTTTGGGTCAAACGAAGATGATTGGGTGCGTCTGTTGGGAAAAATTCAACTGCGAGTTTTTTTGGTGAATGAGTGGGAAAAACGGCCATCCTGAGCGAGTTTTGCGGCACTGTTCCGTTAGAAATGAAAGTGCCAAAACCCACCAAACATGAGTTTCGGGTCAAATAGAGATGATTGGGTGCGTCCGTTGTAAAAAATTCAACTGCGGGTTTTTTTGGTGAATGAGTGGGAAAAACAGCCATCCCGAGCGAGTTTTGTGGCACTGTTCCGTCGAAAGTGAAATTGCCAAAAACCCACCAAACATGAGTTTTGGGTCAAACGGAGATGATTGGGTGCGTCCGTTGCGAAAAATGCAATTGCGTGTTTTTCTTGGTGAATGAGTGGGTAAAAGGCCATCCCGAGCGATCTTAGCGGCACTGTTCAGTCGGAAGTAAAGTGCCAAAACCCACCAAACTTGAGTTTTGTGTCAAATAGAGATGCTTGGGTGCGTCCGTTGTAAAAAATTCAACTTCTAGTTTTTTTCGTGAATGAGTGGGAAAAACAGCCATCCCGAGCGAGTTTTGCGGCATCTTTCCGTCGGAAATGAAAGTGCCAAAACCCCACTAAACCTGAGTTTTGGGTCAAACGGATATGATTGAGTGCGTCCGTTGTAAAAAATTAAACTACGAGTTTTTTTTTGAATCGGTGGGAAAAATGGCCATCCCGAGCGAGCTTTGCGGCACCGTTCCGTTGGAAATGAAAGTGCCAAAACCCACCAAACATGAGTTTTGGGTCAATTAGAGATGATTGGGTGTGTCCGTTGTAAAAAATTCAACTGCGAGTTTTTTTGGTGAATGAGTGGAAAAAACAGCCATCCCGAGCGAGTTTTGCGGCACCATTCCGTCGGAAATGAAAGTGCCAAAAACCCAGCAAACCTGAGTTTTGGGTCAAACGGAGATTATTGGGTGCGTTCGTTGTAAAAAATTCAACTGCTAGTTTTTTTGGTGAATGAGTGGGAAAAACGGGCTTCCCGAGCGAATTTTGTGGCACCGTTCCGTCGAAAATGAAAGTGCCAAAAACCCACCAAACATGAGTTTTGGGTCAAACGGAGATGATTGGGTGCGTCCGTTGCGAAAAATTCAACTGCTAGTTCTTTGGTGAATCAGTGGGAAAAACGGCCATCCCGAGCGAGTTTTGCGGCACCGTTCCTCAGAAATGAAAGTGCCAAAAACCCACCAAACATGAGTTTTGGGTCAAACAAAGATGATTGGGTGTGTCTGTTGCGAAAAATTCAACTGCGAGTTTTTTTGGTGAATGAGTGGGAAAAAACGGCCATCCTAAGCGAGTTTTGCGGCACTGTTCCGTTAGAAATGAAAGTGCCAAAACCCACCAAACATGAGTTTTGGGTCAAATAGAGATGATTGGGTGCGTCCATTGTAAAAAATTCAACTGCGGGTTTTTTTGGTGAATGAGTGGGAAAAACAGCCATCCCGAGCGAGTTTTGTGGCACTGTTCCGTCAAAAGTGAAATTGCCAAAAACCCACCAAACATGAGTTTTGGGTCAAACGGAGATGATTGGGTGCGTCCGTTGCGAAAAATGCAATTGCGTGTTTTTCTTGGTGAATGAGTGGGTAAAAGGCCATCCCGAGCGATCTTAGCGGCACTGTTCAGTCGGAAGTAAAGTGCCAAAACCCACCAAACTTGAGTTTTGTGTCAAATAGAGATGCTTGGGTGCGTCCGTTGTAAAAAATTCAACTTCTAGTTTTTTTCGTGAATGAGTGGGAAAAACAGTCATCCCGTGCGAGTTTTGCGGCATCTTTCCGTCGGAAATGAAAGTGCCAAAACGCCACTAATCCTGAGTTTTGGGTCAAACGGAGATGATTGGGTGCGTCCGTTGTAAAAAATTAAACTACGAGTTTCTTTTGTGAATCAGTGGGAAAAATGGCCATCCCGAGCGAATTTTGTGGCACCGTTCCGTCAAAAATGAAAGTGCCAAAAACCCACCAAACATGAGTTTTGGGTCAAACGGAGATGATTGGGTGCGTCCGTTGCGAAAAATTCAACTCCTAGTTTTTTTCATGAATCAGTGGGGAAAACGGCCATCCCGAGCGAGTTTTGCGGCACCGTTCCTCGGAAATGAAAGTGTCAAAAACCCACCAAACATGAGTTTTGGGTCAAACAAAGATGATTGGGTGCGTCCGTTGCGAAAAATTCAACTGCGAGTTTTTTTGGTGAATGAGTGGGACAAATGGCCATCCTGACCGAGTTTTGCGGCACTGTTCCGTCACAAATGAAAGTGCCAAAACCCACCAAACATGAATTTTGGGAAAAAAAGGGATGATTGGGTGTGTCCGTTGTAAAAAATTCAACTGCGAGTTTTTTTGGTGAATGAGTGGAAAAAATGGCCATCCCGAGCGAGTTTTGCGGCACCGTTCCGTCGGAAATGAAAGTGCCAAAAACCCAGCAAACCTGAGTTTTGGGTCAAACGGAGATTATTGGGTGTGTTCGTTGTAAAAAATTCAACTGCTAGTTTTTTTGGTGAATGAGTTGAAGGACCGAGAAGCAACCAGAAAGCGACCAGAGGGGGGTGAATGGGAGCTACAAATTTTCCTTTCGGAAACTAGTAGCCACTGTCCCAAGAATCAACCCCAGAAGCAAACCCTAGAGCTTGCTAGTGTCCATGACCCTAGATGTAGGGTGGATGCTTCCTAGAAGCACAGCGGGACACTACACAACTCTAGAAAGCCAACGCAAAAGACGGAAACCAAATCCGAGATCGCACGAACGAACAACGAACGAAACTGTGTAGTCACAGCAGCATCGGACGCTGGCAGCGTCTGATGCCCAACCAACGGACGCGTCCGATGCGAAAAGATCAAAACTGGAACCTTACTGCATAGCCATCGGACGCTGGCTACAGTAAACCCTCAGCGTCCGATGCTTAACCCTCGGATGCGTCCGATGGACGACGGAGCGTCCGATGGTCAGAGTCTGGAGCGTCCGATGCCCCGCGTCCGATGCCCACTCAAAAACACCAGACTGACACGTGTCACCGGAGCGTCCGATTCTATGAACAGTAGCGTCCGATGCTCCCGTGACGAGCGTCCGATGCCCCCGATAACAGCACAGTTCTTCGGCGATTCAACCCGATCTCCTCCGAATCAAAAACTCTAGGGCTAGGATTCGATCTAAGTGGTCACAAGGATGTTAGTGAGCTACTCCTAAGAGATCATGGCTCGAACCTAACTCCAAATCGGTGAATCGAAAGATTTCGGGGTAAAAGAGCAAGAACGTGATCCAAAAACAAAATCGCTCGATCTCCTAGACCGTGAGGTTAGAGGAGAATTCCTTCGGTGGAAAGAAGTGCCTCACGATCTAGAACAACTTGGTTCAAACGGATTTGCAAACAATGAACCGAGCAAAGAGATCAATCGACGGGAAAAATGTGGAGAAGAAGGATTCCGCGAAGAACACGAACAAAACGTGAATCACAACCACGAATTTGCAACCGTGTGGCTACCACACGCTACAACAGTGAGGATACGGCCTCACTTCCTTGAAATCAACAGTACACAGAGGCAAGTCTCTCTGCGGATCTCAGCTAGCTACAGCAGGGGATTGGGAGAGCAGGAAACCCTAAGTGCGAAAGAGCAAATGACTGAGATGGATGGGAGGAGGGAGTCTCCCGACTACTTATCCTACTACTAGCCTAAGTCTATTTTCTACTCTACCCCTCTCTATTCTAATTACAGAGCGAACCAGCTAAACCCTAGGGTTATTCTGGACCAACGGCTCGATGCGACCAAGCAAAGCAAAGCTAGCCCTCAAGAAGAGGTAGAACAGGCTCAACACCGCTAGCAAACACCAATTGGAAAATCGAGCAAAATGCTAGTCCCTCAAGATAGAGGCACAGAGGCTCAACACAACTAGCAAAGAAGGCTTGATACCAAAACCTTACGACCAACAATAAAGCTCGATACCAAAACACGCTCCGAACCAATTGAACTCAAATGCCCTCAAAAAAATGTTTGCTAGTCCCTCAAGACAGAGGCGAAGGCTCAACACAACAAGCAAACTCCCCCTCGAAAAGTGCAAGCAACTAGGAAAACTCTCCCTTAGTTGAACATCCAGGAGACATATGATTTGCAAATTCTCCCCCTTAGTTGAAAATGCACTAATCAATCAAAAAGCTCTCCCCATCAGAAAAGGCACCAACAAAAGTGCAAACAAGGGATGTTCTCCCCCTTCCATCATGCATATGAGTCAAAAATGCAAGTTAGCAGCTTCAGGCATATATTCAGGAGAATGCAAAGATGCTATAAACAGTATAACTCCAAAGACTCAACAACAGCATACAAGCTCAGCAAAGGCTCAAACTAATCACCAGATGTGAAATATGAACATATGAGCAAAAATAAGTAGTTTTGAGTCAAAAGGTATTCACCATCAAAATAGCACTAGCAATGTATAGACAGGAATCTGAACAAGTGCTAAACATGTATACAAGGTGAACTACCCCTAGCAAAGTTCAATCATCATGCTTAAGAATGAAACATACACTTGTGAATTCCAATTTTGATCGGAGTTCCAACGGTGAAAATACACAAGTTCAATTATTAGCATGTGATTGCGAGAGGTTGAAAGCTTGTCATCGCCTAACTTTTCAACCGAGCGAAGCCTATGCCGAAGCAATCAGAAGCTTAAAGCTACGGTTTCGGTCATACACTACACGGCTCAAGTTTAACTCAAAGTGCAATGATAAACCATCTCGATACCGTGATGTGTCGACATGCAATCCCATCTCGATCTTTTCAATTCACTAAAACTTGGTTAAAATTTTTAAACATGATATGAACAGACCAAGTGAGTGAATGACTTAGAACTAGAGACATAGCAACCTAGAATATATGAAAAGCACGAGTAAACTCAACACATCCTACACATGCTAGTTGCATATCTCAATGGTGAACATTTTCAGATTTTAAGTTATTAAGCAAATTCACCATTTCAAAATAGCTCAGCTCACAACATGTACTAGTGATCAGAAAGAGCATCAGCTACAAGCATCAACATAAGCATCGGAGCATACTACATAGAGCATAGTTACATTCTAGTGATTATAAACAAGAAGCTCAGAATGTAATTGCGTATGCTAAAAATGCAAAAGAAAAGAAATACAGACGAAAAAGAGTCAGTTAAGATCCAAAATGTTTCCCCCATATAAAAGGGGAAACATACACCAAGCTCACCCCTCAACCGATTAAAGGTTGATTCGTCTAAAGGCTTGGTGAAAATATCAGCCAGTTGGTGATGAGTATCGACATGGCGAAGGTCGATATCACCTTTCTCCTGGTGGTCACCCAAAAAATGAAAGCGCACATCAGTGTGTTTTGTCTTCGAGTGAAGCACGGGGTTCTTAGCAACGCTAATAGCACTCGTGCTGTCACAAAGCAAAGGCACGCGAGAAAAGCTCAGACCAAAATCACGCAAAGTGGCCATCATCCAAAGCAACTGGGAATAGCAGCTAGCCGCAGCAACATATTCAGCCACTGTGGTAGACTGAGCGACACTAGACTGCTTGTGAGAAGACCATGAAACAAGAGAAGATCCAATAAACTAGCAAGTCTCAGAAGTGGACTTGCGCTCGATGCGACAACCAGCCAAATCGGCATCGGAATAACCGCAAAGGGAAAGGGTGGAGGAAGCAGAATACCAAATCCCGAACTCAGGTGTGAAACGGAGGTACTTGAATATGCGCTTTACTGCCTGACGGTGAGAAGTGCGCGGCGACGCCTGAAAGCGCGCGCACAGACACACCGCGAACTGGATGTCCGGGCGTGTCGTCGTCAGGTAGAGGAGCGACCCGATCATGCTTCGGTACTCCTTCTGGTCCACTGCTTCTCCATCCTTGTCCGCATCCAGGGCAGTCGTCATCGACATGGGTGTTGGAAGAGGCTTGGCCTCACCCATATCGAACCGCTTCAGCAAGTCCTTGGTGTACTTGCCCTGGTGCACAAACGTCCCTTCCCGGGATTGCTTGATTTGCAACCCGAGAAAGAATGTTAGCTCGCCCATCATGCTCATCTCAAACTCCCTGCTCATAGTATCTGCAAACTTGGCAACCAAAGCGTGAGAAGAACCACCGAAAATGATATCATCCACGTAAATCTAGACCAAGAGAGTGCCTTTGCCTTGCTTGAGGAGAAAGAGCGTTTTATCTACACATCTCATTTTAAAGCCCTTAGCAAGCAAAAAGGTTTTCAACCTATCATACCAGGCTCTAGGGGCATGTTTCAAACCATATAAAGCTTTATGGAGTTTAAAAACATGGTTTGGAAACTTGGGATTTTCAAAACCGGGGGGTTGCTCAACATAAACTTCCTCTTCTATGTAGCCGTTTAAGAAGGCACTCTTGACATCCATTTGAAAAAGTTTGAATCCTTTGGATGCAACAAAAGCCAAGAGTTTCCTAATTGCCTCCAAACGAGCTACAGGAGCAAATGTCTCCTCATAGTCTATCCCCTCCTTCTGACTATAACCCTTCGCTACAAGCCTGGCCTTGTTTCTAACAACGTGGCCATCCTCTCCTTGCTTGTTTTTGAAAACCCATTTTGTACCAATAGGCTTACAGTCTGGAGGAGGTGGAACAAGAACCCAAACCCGATTTTGCTCAAAATTTTCTAACTCCTCATGCATGGCATTGACCCAATCCAGATCCGTCAAAGCGTGTCCAACATCTCGGGGCTCAAAATTAGTAACAAAAGCAGAATGAGCGAAGTGAGAGATGTGCTGTGACCTGGACCGAGTGACACGTTCGTCGATGTTGCCGATCATCTGCTAAGGGGGTTGCTGGCGCTGGATGTGTCGTGGCGCCTCCCGGGATGAAGTGATCTCCCCCTCAACAGCAGCTGGTGCCTCCCCGGGTACAAAAGGTACCACTCAGGGTGGCGGATCCCACGGCCCCCAGGAAGAAGAGGTGTCGGGGCCATGAGTCGTCGTAGAAGCCGCCCTTTGCGGCACAGCAGGTGGAGGCGATGCTGGGTCATCTATGCCTTCAGCATCTTCGTCCTCATCATCGAAAAGAGGCTCACCAACCTCATGATCACCTGCACGCTCAAAACAAGAAGGACAAAACCATGGTCTCGTCGAAGGTGACATCTGATGTCTCCATGACTCGGTTAGTATCAAGGTTAAGTACACGATATGCGCGAGTGTGAGTACCATAACCCAAAAATACTCCGTCAGAAGAACGAGACTCAAATTTGTCCAGGTTGCCTTTCTTCAATATAAAACAATGGCAACCGAAGACTCTAAAATAACTCACCTTGGGCTGTCTACCAAAACGCAACTCATAAGAAGTCTTTTTCAAGAACGCTCTCAGAAAAATGCGATTGGAAATATAGCACGCAGTGTTTATAGCTTCGGCCCAATAACGCCTAGGAGTCCTATGCTCATCGAGCATCGTCCTGGCCATCTCGACAAGGGTCCGATTCTTCCTCTCTACAACACCATTTTGAGGCGGTGCGTAAGGGGAAGAAAACTGGTGCTCCAAACCCAAAGAGTTACAAAACTTCTCAAAATCCGAAGTTTTAAATTCGGAACCATTATCACTCCGAATTGCTCGCATCGAGTTCAAAGGGAACTCGTTCTGAAGACGCAAAATCAGATTGCGAGTGAAGGAGAAAGTCTCGGTCTTCTCAGCTAAAAAGAAGACCCATGAATATCTCGAAAAGTCATCAACAACAACAAGCACATACCACTTCCCCTCAACCGAGCTCACCCGAGCCGGACCAACAAGGTCCATGTGCAAAAGCTCTCCAGGGCGCTTAGTCATGACCTGAGTCACTGGATGGTGGGGAGCGGCAACCATCTTTCCATGTCTACAACAATGGCAAACAAGATCCTTCTCCATCGACAGCTTGGGCAATCCTCGGATTAGGCCAAGTGAGCTAAGTCTTGCAAGCAAGTCGAAGCTTAAATGACCAATTCTCCTATGCCACTTCCAAAGATCAGAGGAGGAAGGACTAGCCAAAAGACAACGGGAAGTGCCAAAAGACTCCGAGAAATTCGCACGAAAGACTTTTCCAAAGGGAGAAATCAAACACACAAGATTGCCCTGAGGATCCAAAATACGACTGAGATTCGGTTTAAAACGAATCTCATAGTCGTCGTCAAAGAGTTGCGAAACAGAAAGAAGGTTAAAATGCAAGTTAGAAACAAGAGCAACATCGCGCAACACAAAGTGCTCATTAACTCGCACCGACCCACGAGACAACACTTTACCTTTGCTATTGTCGCCGAAGGTTATGTACTCCTTTTCGGCAACAGGGCTAAGGCTGGAGAACCACTTGACGTTTCCGGTCATGTGCCTCGAGCAACCGGAATCCACCAACCAAATGTCCTCCAACCCTTTTACCTACATCAATAAAAAGACATAGGGTGAGCATACGGTCCAACACTGGGGTTAGTGAAGGAAGGGGAATACCAGTGTTGGGCCTGCTGCTCAAAAGAACGGTTAGCAGAAAAACCATTCCTAGCACGTCTACGAGAGGAGCGATCACCACATAGAGGAAAACGTGGTCCGCTAAGGGAGGAGCGTCCATCACGATACTCAAAACGCGGTGGGGGAAAACGCTCAACTACAAAGCCTCCGCCACGGGGTCCATAGCCTACAACTGCAGGCTCCCGCCGGGCATGCTCTCTACGAGGCCTAGGCCTAGCAACTTGAGGCACTGCGCCTCTAGGCCTAGAATCTCTCCTCGGAGCTCTCTGCTGCCTAGGCCTGGGAACTTGAGGTTCTGGACCTCTGCGCCTAGCAGCACGTCTCGGTGCTCTCCTCTGAACATTCGGCGCATGTACATCATGGAAAGGATGGTACATGTCCGGATTGTTCATCTCCCTAGCACGGCGCGCCTCTCTCTTGCGCCGAAAGCAGAACTCGCTCAAGTGACCATCTCTCCCACAGAAGTCACACTGGTACATCACCGCACGCAAAGGGGGTTGTTGGTACTCATGGCTGTGGGTATGGTTCACTTTGCCCTTCTGTGGCAACTCCTCCTGGATGGGTGGCATTGTGTCCAGCTTGTTTTTGAGGTGGTTTGGATTGGGTGCCCACAGCTGGTTCTTAGGTGGAGCTCATGGAGGTTCTTCAAACACCCCATCCTTGGTGGTAGGCTTAGGAGGCTCTTTGGGTGGAAGCTTGGTTAGTTTGGGAGTAGTGGTGGAGTTGGGCTTCTCACTCGGATTCAGACCACTCGACTCTCCAATTTTCCCAAAAGCAGAAAGATCAACACCCTGAGCAAAACCTACACCTGGACCTCCAGCAGCTCGCTTGAATTGGGAGATCATCATCCCGAGCTGCGGCTCACTACAAGAGACCCATGACAAGATGGTCCAAAGGTATGTGTTTTCTTCCTTGGTTTGCATCTTGCCATGCTTCACATTGGTAATCTCCATCTCCAAACCCTCACACAAAGCGCATGTTAACACAGAGTTTTCGCACTATGACAAGTGGGCCAGCACGGCGCAGGTTCAGGAGAAATCACCACCTGAGGGATTCGGTAGATAGCAAGCATGGTCGGCTAATCCAATCGATTCGGTAAGGCTGTGGAGGCGACTGGTCAAATGGGGGGTGGATTCGGCAATATGGCGCTGCGGTCGGCTACCTCAGGCTAAGTCGGTTTGCGACAAATACGACATATCAGAAGATTCGGCAACAGAAGATCTCATCATTGTTAGCACGTGCCGATTATTAAGGGAGGCTTAGAATAAAAGGCATCGTGTTTTAGATAAGTTTCCTGTTTTGTTGTTGTAATCGTGTCCTCCTAGGACTCGTAGAACACCAGGGTATAAATATAAACCCTGAGACTATTGTAAAGACGTTCACAATCAATACAACCAACCCGGCCTCGTGCCGTCTTCGAGTCCAAGTCGTGTCGTCGTGTTCTTCGAGAGGGGCCATCGATCCGTCGACCTCCGTAAGTTCTGGCAACCTTGTTATCATGTCTAGTATCGTGCGGCGGATTTAGATATGGTGCAAGTAGTCTCGTACGTTAAGCTTAGTATCGTGCGGCGGATTCAAGCTTATGACGGGAAGTTCTTGCTTATGCCTTGTATCATGCGGCGGATTGAGTCATGAGTAAAAATAGTTATCGGCTCTATTAGATTTGGCAAATCTGATAGATTCATTAAGTTACCTTGTGTTATATGTTTTGTTATGTTTATTTCATCGTAACACTTTTGCCCAATCTAGATACCGTTCGGTTCGGCTTTATCTTTTATAGATCTGCTCTGTTCTTTCACGTTTATTATTGTAAAGTCTTTTATGTAGTAGATCTATTGTTCGTAATAGCCGATTGGATCGTATCTGGATTGCCACGTGGTGAGGGTTCATGCATGTTAAGTATGTTTGACCTATGATAGAGCCAGGTGTCGTGCGGCAGGCGCAGGCTTTAGGTTGGCTTAGTCATGCTCAGTTTGTATGTTCAATCCCCATGGACCCCAACTCGGTTGTACAATCGAGATTGGTTAAGTTTTAACTTATATTTAATACGTCATGCAAGTACGATTCTCATGCAAATGTGTTCGGCAACCTGTTATTCACGTAACTCTGTTCATATTGCCGAATAATCTTTTAAACCTGTTGGCAGATAGCTTTCATAGCTATATGTCGTCGTAAGTGGCTTCAGGGCCGTACATCTTGGAACTGTCTGATCATACCCGGCACGTTCCAGCTTTGTATTTAATAGTTTATCTCCCTTGTTAGTTGCAGGGCAAACTGACTGGCACGCACCAAACTTCTGAGCACCCGGGCCACGTTTGAAGCCAGCTTCTCCGGCTTGCTGTGTGATTGGCACAGTGCGTCACTTTTGGTGCCAACACACTTTTTGGCACACCCGGTGGGACACTTTTTTCCTGCAGCAATGGTCGAAGTCACTGAAGCCGAGGCCAGCAACAAGGCGGGGCTCGTGCAGGTGCAGCTCGCTGAACTACCCGACGAGTACAAAGAGCAGGTGGATAATGCTTGTGCCGAATTCCAGGCCAAGTGCCTAGAAGCCTTTTCCAAGAACAAGAGCGGAAAGGTTCGCCGTCTGCACGATCTGCCGAAGCCCGTCCAGCTCAACCCGAATGATCCCGGGGAAGCGGAGGCAGTGTTGAAAATGTCTCACATAATCAACGAAGCTGTCTCTGGTGCCATCGGTCGCATGCATGGGGCATTTCTCAACACTTTCCGCACCATCATGATCGCCCAATTCGGCCCCAAGGCCGATGAACTTATGGAGGCCGAGTTTGGCCCTATAGCAGGACCACATCTTTTCAATCTACCGAATCACCTCAAGGGGACAGGAGCTGCTGGTGAGGAGACCCCGCCTAAGGCTCAATCAGGCGGGCTGACCATTCAAGAGAAGCACACGCCAGAGGGCCAATTGCCGACCATGGGTCAGCTCATGTTCGGCACTAAGGGTCAGCCGCCAGAGTCAACACGCAAGATCTCCCCGCAAACCTATAGGCTCATAAAGGACTACTACGGGAACGGGTACCATGAAATGCTTGAGCCTCACAACGTAGAGGGCGCCCCACATCCAGGATATGGGAAGCCAACGGCCGAAAAGACCACCGACTCTAATGTCGATGTCATGCTAGAGAAGATGGCAGATATGATGCAGCGCACTTTCGGCCTGAAGCCTAAGGGCACTTATGCTTACAGATCTCCGTTCCCCGAATGGTTCCACCGTGTGGCTCTGCCTCCCAGAGTCAAAGTGCCGACAGACCTGTCCAAGTTCTCCAGCTTAGACGACACTAGCACGGTGGAGCACATCAGTCGCTATCTGCTCCAACTTGGAGAGGCCAATACCGAGGATGCCTTCAGGGTTTGGTACTTCCCGTCATCACTCACTGGGCCGGCGTTCGCTTGGTTCACGTCTCTGCCACCGGGCTCTATTCTCTCTTGGGCAGACTTGGAACAGAAGTTCCATACGCACTTCTACACGGGCACCAAGGAGAAGAAGCTGGTGGACATCATGTATGTGCGCCAGAGGCCAAATGAGACACCGCAGGACTACCTGCGCAGGTTTAGGGAAGTCAAAAGCCAGTGCTTCGGCATGTACCTGCCAGACGACCAGCTTCCACCATTGGCCGTGGCAGGCATGCTCCCGAGCATCAGAGACAAGCTCTTCGGCCACGAGTTTGAGGACCTGGGTCATCTCTCTCGCCGGCTGAATGAAATGACCATCCAAGCGCAAGGCTTCCGGAGGGACGGGCGCTTCCAGAAGGACAATGTCGCGGCCCAGATGTATCAGGCTTTCCTGGACGAAGCCGATTACTATACCGATGCCGAAGATGAGGTGGCAGCTGCAGAGCTCAGCTGGGGCAAAGAGTCGACCCAGGCCAACAAGCAATGGCTGCACTAGCAGAAGGGGGCATATGACTTCGATGTCACCAAGGCCGACAAGCTCTTCGAGTTTCTGGTCGCCGAAGGAAGAGTCAGGCTACCCCCGGATCACCCGATGCTGCATCCTGGAGGGGTTAAAGACAAGAAATACTGCGGCTTTCATAACACTAACACTCATTCTATTAATGATTGCCGTGTGTTCAGGACAAGGATCAGAAGGCCATCCAGGACGGACACATCAAGTTCAATGGCAAGATGAAGATCGATGCCAATCCCTTCGCCCAGAACGCCGTGTTCTTCTTAGTGAACATGGTAGCCCCAGCAGATCCCAGAGGTAAGGGCAAAGTCAAAGTCCTCACCTCCGACAAGGCACGCGAATCTGGCGCAGTGGATCCCGATCGGCAAATCACTGGCGATGAGCTCCGGCAGCGCGCCCAAGCCATGAATAGCCGATACGAGCATGGAGAGTCACCTTCCAGGCGTAGGCCTACCCACAGAGATCTCCTTAACAAGTGGCGCCGTCAAAATGA
>CM019827.1:102175036-102190509 GCA_009763385.1 Coix lacryma-jobi var. lacryma-jobi
GCAACAAGTGCTCTGTTCCTGTTCTGTGCAATGTATGAGAGGGAATTATGGGAAAATTCTTTTGGGGAATGTAGGAGAGGAATTTATGGGAAAAAATTCTTCTTCGGGTGCTTCAAGGGGAAGACGTCTGGGATGCTTCAAAGTACTACCAATTCTTTTGCATGCTGCTAGGCCTGAGACGCTTCTATTCTGGGTTCTTGTAGACCCATTTAAAAAACATAGGTTGATTAGATCTAACTATTGCACTATATTCTTCTATAACAAATATTCTTCGCCACATTTCAATTACTGTATTCATGCGAGTTAATCCTTTTTGCTGGTTTAATGTGCTTGGCCATTATCACAATTGCTTCCATCGCAATGTCAACCATCTAGACTTCAGCAAAGAGCCAACTTTCAGTTAGATACATAGACTTTCAGCATATATCAGTACAGGTATTCAATATTCATTACTCTAAAATACTGTATTTTAATACATATACTTTTGATGAATTCTTTCCTGATGTGATTGCATTGTCTATCAGCTATGCAATTGATGCAAGAATGACAATATTTTTACCTTGCCCCCGCTAGTACTCTCAACTTGCAGAGAGTACTGGGGCATATCTTGAAGCTCAATAGTGTCCTTTCGGAGACAATGAGGTCAGTTGGCATGGGTTCTCTATATATTTTTCATTTACTATATTCAACTGATCTCTATACAGGAATAATCAACTGACCTTAATACTCAAATCCAGCATAAAAGATCTCTTGTAGTCATTCATTACAAGAGATGATTGTCTAAATAGGCTAAGTGATCTATAGATGATTATGTTTTGTTGTCTCTATATTCCTGTTGGCAAAACTTGAATATTTCTCTGTTTTTTTATTTTTGTTTGTTTTAGAAAGCAATGGAATATTGTGACTATATAGTTAATTCATTAGAATTTGTTTGTTTTGCAAGTCATGTTGAGGTAGCATCAGATTTATTGGTTAGTTAAAAAAATGTGTGTTGGTAGCTCTATGCCCAGCAATTGGGTTCCTCTTGGATGAGAAAATTTTGATGCCATAATGCATGATCCGAGCATGTCCAAGCCACAGGACTCTTGGTGTTGATATAATGTGGACTCTGCATAAATAGTTGTTGATTTTAATGATTTATTCTTCAGTAAGTTGTACATTTCAATCGTGACCCTTGCAGCAGTCAACATAAGTAATAGATAGGTGTTAAAAGAAATGTAAAGTTTGCTGCATATGACATTTTAAGGCAAGATTTAGAGACAGTTTTATAGTTTGCCTATTTAAATAACAGTTTAGTATTTGTTAGTTCTTTCTCATTTCTTACAAGGATAAAGCATTTTATCTTGTCTTCTAATTTCTATCTATTCTCTCTTTTTAGGTAACCTAAATTTGGATGAAAAACGTTGGGATTGGAAGTTCTATGGAAGTGGGATTAGTATATGTTCTTGCATATTTTAATTCACGCTAGGATTAGAAGTTCTATATAAATAGGATCAGTATATGTTCTTACATGTTTCAATTAATTGATTTTTGCATTTAGGAAAGAAGCTGACTGCATATGGCATTTTGAGACAATAGTTAGGTTGTATATGTGCCATGTCCTATACAGAGCGATTGGTGTTGTGCCGAACCAATGATGCTTCTGAACGAGGGCACCCTGAAGGTAATTTTCTTCACCAACAACAAGCCAACTCACTGACCTACCCAATGTGAACAAGGTGAACATGACGCTATAATTGCAAAGTGCTATTTATTTAGTCATCTTGTTACTTAATCACATCTGTATCATCTTTGTACATGGTGACCATGATCAAATTTACATGAAAAAGCTTCTCTATATACATGTACAATCATATTGGAATATCTTTGTATCAGTGTTGGGGGAAAGGACCCTCGGCAGAAGCGCCGCTCGAACTGGTGCTCGAAATTAGCCCTCGCGCAACGCCTGGTGTGCTCGCGAGGTCCCTCTCCTATTGGAGACCGTTACCCTAACCCCCGGATACGGGTCAACCCTCGTCGCTTTGTTGTGCTTCCGTGCAGATCTAAGACGACGATCGCACTGCAGGAAACCTTCGCTGACTCACGACGCCACCCTCGTGTGGAGCGAAGGTCCAGGCAAGCCGCAAGTGTGCGTCGCCCCAGAGGCAAGCGAAGCCGAAGGTCCGGCGAGCGCGGCCGAAGGTTAAACCTTCATTCTTCCCCGGAGGCAGGTAAAGCCGGAGGTGCGCGGGCCCAAGGGCGAGCGCAGCCGAAGGTCAAGACCGCCGCACCTCTCCCCGGAGGTGAACAAGGGCCAGGTGGCGGCGCGCTGGAGTGTGACCGATTAGGGTTTCCACCTCAGCTGTGTATTTACGTTTTTGCCCTTCCTCCCTGCGCGGAGGCGAGGAATCTTTGCTGTACCCTTTTGTAATTTGGCCCGTGCCCCTTGGCATTCCCTATAAATACCAAGGGGATGAACAGCGTAAGGACCGACTTTTTGGGAATTTGAGCACCTTCCACTTTCGTCTTACCTTCGCTACTGCATCCGACACTTGGCCGCCTTCGCTCTTTCCCCTGCACAAGTGCGGAGGTTGGGCAAGTGCGTTCCAACAGTTTGGCGCCGTCCGTGGGGACCGAAGTCTGAAATGGCGGGAAACAGGAGAGCACTTTCGACGAGGGACCAGCGCGTTCCTAGAGAGGCGGCAGCGGTGGTCCCGCCTGCTGAGGAAATTGCACAGCCCTCGGGAGGAGAGAATGTCACCCCGGAACCCCAATCCCTGGGCCCCCAGGCCCAAGTGGCGACACAGCCACACCCACACACTTCGGGAGGAGGAGAAGGAGAAGAGGAAGAGGTGGGCCTTGAGGCCCTTGAGAGGCTCGAGGCTGAGCTGCAAGAGAAGAAGAGGCGCCTGGAACAGCTTGAGAGTCATAACCGACTGCGCTCGATCAGACAGAGGGCAGACGAGGCCAGGGAGCAGCTTCGCCGCATGGAGGAATCCCTCGCCGCGGCGGAAGCCGAAGCCGAGGGCTGGGACAATGAGGAGATACCCCCGTTGCGAGAGGAGAATGAGGAGCCAAATCAAGATAACCTTCGTCACCATCCACCACCCCCACCACCACCAGTACACCCGGAGCCATATCCTGTGAGATACCCCAACTTCCGCCAACTCTACCCAGATGAGAGAGAGCAAAACCTTCGCATTCAGCGAAGGCATCAGCAACACCAAATGCCGTACGATCCAAAGTCACCACTCTCCCAAATACTCCAAATCCAGCCCTGGCCACCATGCTATAATCCACAAAACCTACCCCGCTATGATGGACTTTCCGACCCTCGCCAGTTCATCATGAGCTACGAAGCAGCGGTCGCCGCAGCAGGCGGTGACGAATCAACAATGGCAAAATCCTTTGTCATCATTTTGCGAGACATCGCACAAACTTGGTACAGCAACCTTCGCCCCGGAACTGTGGATTCCTGGGCCTCCCTCAGAGACAAGCTGTGCACAAATTTCAAGGGCATCACTCCAGCCCCGTTAAACCCCATCGAGCTATTCAATTGCAAGCAAGAAGAACGCGAGCCGCTCCAAGATTACTGGCGAAGGTTCATTCAAATCAGAGCAAGGACCCCTGGGATATCTGACGAGGCTGTCATCCTCGCTGCAGTCAGCGGCCTGCGCCCAGGACCATGCTCCTCCAAATTTGCCAGAAAACCAGCAAACTCAATCGAAGAGTTGCATGAAACAATGGAAAGATACTGCCGAGCCGATATGGATTTCAGAGCGAAGTCCGACGCTCGGAGGTCTCAGCAGAGGCCACAGCCGAGGCCTCAACCGAGAGAAAGCAACCTTCGCCAAGAGCAAAGCAACGTCGGTGCAATCAACAAAGCAACAAACTATGCACATCAAACACGGGACGCTCAGCACCCCAGCAGCCAAGCCCCGCAGGTTTTGCCACCTCCGCCAAACCAGCGCTACCAGCAGCGAGATCCTGCCAAAATGTATTGTCACTTCTGTGGAATGGGAAAGGGGCACACAACAAAGCAATGCGAATGCTTCGCCAAGGGAAAGGAATTCCAGGAATCCAGGAAACCCGTTCCGTCAGATTCCCGAACCATAAACCACACAAGAAAACCAAGCTTCCACCCACCAAATCCAACATACCACTATACCCCCATAAACTACGGCCTACCTTCCCAACAACCCTCCTACACTCACCACCCACTCTACAACCAAACCCATTATCAGCCAACCACCACCCCACAACGCCAAAACCCACCTTACACAGTCACATACCCAGCTACCCCCCAAAACCAAATTCCAACAACCCACCAAGCCACCAGTGCTCTGCCACCACCACCGCTGATCCCCGCGTTACCAGCACCACAACCTGTGAAAGCCGAAGCCTCGAGCCAAACAACCATCAACAATCCAACATCGACCTTCGGTGTCATTCTGGCTATCACCGGAGGTTCAAACGAAGACCATGGTAACAAACGGCAGAGGAAGGAACATGCCAGACGCGTTCACCACGTGGCCGTCGAAGGACCACATAAATTCGGTCGTTGGTCTCACATCCCCATAACCTTCGATTCCAGTGACATGAAGCTAAGAGATTACCCTCACACAGATGCCATGGTGATCGAAACCAACCTCGCTGGGTGGACCGTCACCAAAATACTGGTCGATACAGGAAGCTCCGCTGACATCTTGTTCGCTTCAACCTTCGACAGCATGAAGCTTGACAGAAATCTTCTGCAACCGGCCGACAACCCCCTATACGGTTTCGGTGGTCAACAAGTAAGAGCCGTCGGGAAAATTTCTCTGCCCGTGACCTTCGGCGACCAAATCAACTGCAGGACGGAACATATAACATTTGATGTCGTCGACATGTTCTACCCATACAATGCCATTTTTGGCCGAGGGGTCACAAACGCCTTCAATGCGGTCATCCATCCCGCCTACCTATGCATGAAACTTCCTGCTCCGAAGGGTGTCGTCGCGGTATTCGGGGACCAGGACATTGCAAGGACAGCTGAAGGGAACGTAGCCCCGGGGCAACGCAATGTACACAATTTGTCAAAACCTCAAACCCCCGGCATCAGCGTCGAGAGCGAGCTCCGCAATGACAGAGTGAAGGCGGCGCCAAAGGATGAAACCAAACAAGTCCAACTCTTTGAGGGTAATGCCGAAAGAAAGGTACTTATTTCAGCCAATCTAAGCCCTCAATCAGAAGGCAGCCTCATCACCTTCCTCAGAGAAAATTCCGACACCTTCGCCTGGTCCGCAGAAGACCTAAAAGGAGTCAACAGATCAATGATCGAGCATAGCCTGAACATCAAACCAGGCTATCGCCCAATCAAACAAAAGCTTCGCAAGATGTCAGAAGAAAGAAAGGAGGCAGCGAAGGCCGAGGTAAAAAGGCTTCTGGACGCAGGCGTCATTCGCCCAGTCAAATACCCAACTTGGCTCTCAAACGTGGTCCTCGTCCAGAAGAAGAACAAAAAATGGCGAATGTGCGTCGATTTCACTTGCTTGAACAAAGCCTGCCCAAAAGATGATTTCCCCCTCCCAAACATAAGCACCCTGGTCGACAGAGCGGCAGGTTGCCAAATGCTATCCCTCCTTGATTGCTTCTCAGGCTATCATCAGATCTGGATGAATGAAGAAGACGAAGAAAAAACAAGCTTTATCACACCCTCGGGCACCTTTTGCTTCCGAAGGATGGCAGAAGGTTTGAAAAATGCAGGCTCAACCTTCGCTCGCATGACCTCCGAAGTGTTCAAGGATGAGCATGCTGTCTCCGCCTATGTCGACGACCTAGTCGTTCAAAGTGAACTAAAAGAGAACCACATTCCAGATTTATCGAGGGTATTCAGCAACCTCCGGTCCGCCGGACTGAAACTAAACCCAGAGAAATGTGTTTTCGGGGTAAGCGAAGGCAAATTGCTAGGTTGCATCGTCTCAGCCAGAGGAATCGAAGCCAACCCTGAGAAGATTGATGCCATCATGAACATGGAACCTCCGACGACCAAGAAAGCAGCTCAGCGTCTGACCGGTCGTTTGGCAGCACTTAGCAGATTTATCTCAAGATCCGCAGAGCGAGGGTTACCATTTTTCGAAACACTCAGAAGCAACGCTCCATTCAACTGGGGTCCCCAGCAGCAAAAGGCCTTCGAGGAGTTGAAAAAGTATCTGACCAGCTTGACTGCCCTAGCCAGCCCAAGCAAGGGAGACTTATTGTTACTTTACGTCGCAGCTTCGCCACACGCTGCAAGCGCAGTCCTCATCAAGGAGCTCCGCGAAAACAACAGAACCAGACAAGCCCCAATCTACTATGTTTCAGAAACCCTCGAAGGCCCAAAGAGAAATTATTCGGAGCTTGAGAAAATAGCATACGCCGTCGTCATGGCATCAAGAAAGCTCAAGCACTATTTCCAGGCTCACGAGATACATGTACCTTCGACGTACCCTCTCGAGAACATTTTCAAAAACAACGAAGCCATTGGAAGAATAGCAAAATGGGCAGTCGAGCTTAATAGTTATGCTGTAACCTTCGTTGGCAGAACAACGATCAAATCACAGGTGCTGGCTGATTTCATAGCAGAATGGACACCCGACCCTCGCCCCGGTGAGCTGCGGCAGGACCAGTTTTGGATCGTCTACGTCGACGGGGCCTGGGGTGCAACTGGAGCCGGTGCCTCGGCCATTCTAATCTCGCCTTCCGGGTCGAAGCTGAGATACGCACGAAGGCTGGACTTCAAGTGCACAAACAACTCCGCTGAAATATGAGGCAGTGATTCTGGCACTTTCAAGGTTGCGATCATTATCAGTCCGAAGGGCACTCATCAACACAGACTCTCAAGTCATTGCGGGGCACATTGAAAAGAATTACAAAGCAAAAGATCCAGAGCTTCAAAAGTATTTCCAATATGTACGAAGGTTAGAATCTTTCTTCCTCGGCATAACCGTAAAAGCAATATCGAGGGCTGAAAACAGCGAAACAGATTGCTTAGCCAAAGCAGCCGCGCAGCAGCTACAGCTCCCTCCGGACGTGTTCTACGAGGTTTCCACTCGGTCAGCCTTCGAAGCTTCCGAAATCAGCATCAAGCTGATCAACACAATCCAGTGCGAGGATTGGAGAGCACCTATCATGGCCTACATCAAAGGACTCCATGAACCCAGCTCCAAAGAAGAAGAGAACAGACTAAAGCAAAGAGTGCGAGGGTACAAGATTGTGGATAACACCTTGGTCAAAGCTTCGGTAACATCACCTTGGCTCAAGTGCGTGTCACAGTCCGAAGGTAACGACATTCTCAAACTCATCCACGAAGGTATATGCGGTTCACACAACGGCCCGAGGGCACTAGTAGGAAAGGCTTTCCGGCAAGGTTTCTACTGGCCAACTACGCTGCGAGATGCCGAAACCATCGTCAAGAAGTGCGAATGTTGTCAACTGACAGCAAAAAACCAAAACACCCCAGGGGCTCCCACAACCCTCATATGCCCAACCTGGCCTCTGCAAAGGTGGGCAATGGATCTCGTGGGCCCACTACCGACGGCTCCGGGGAACCTTCGCTATGCGGTGGTAGCCGTGGAATATTTCACCAAATGGACCGAAACAAGACCGCTGTCCTCCATAACCTCCCTCGCAGTAAAAAGGTTTTTCTGGCAGCAGATAGTTTGTCGCTTCGGAGTCCCCCAACATCTAACCGTCGACAACGGCACCCAGTTTGACAGCGAGGTTTTCAAAGAGTTCTGTGCACAAATCGGAACAATTCTATGCTTCGCCTCAGTCCGACACCCGCAGTCCAACGGCCTAGTCGAAAGAGCCAACGCAACAATCTTCCAATCCATATCCAAAAAATTGCAAGGCAGACCCAAAGGCAAATGGGCAGACGAGCTAACTGCTGTCACCTGGTCTCACAATACCTCCGAATGCAGAGCAACCAAGTTCACACCTGTAACACCCCGGTGTTAAGCAATCCCTAAATGCATAATTTGGCATGGCATAAGCATAGCATCTCATCATTTCATGTGCATCTGTTTGTTGAATGCTTAAGTCCTTGTTTGGTCTCTAGTGTAACCTTGTTATACTTTCTGTTTCTGACCAAGTGCCTTATAACAAAGTTGTAGATCTTGATGAAGGGAACAACTTTGCTTTAAAGCACTTTCTCAGAAAAAGCTTTTGAGTTAGGATTTCTTGCATTAGAAAAATGGTTTAGCACTAAATTTCTTTTAAACAATAGAATTTGGACTGGAGCCTTAAGGATGATTTGTTCCTTACAAAATTCTAAGCAACTTTGCTGTTGGGACCTTTTCCTAGTTCGGTCTAGTTTAGAAGTTATGGAGCATCAAAGTTTGAAACAA
Organism: Coix lacryma-jobi var. lacryma-jobi; assembly: GCA_009763385.1. Taxonomy (NCBI): domain Eukaryota; kingdom Viridiplantae; phylum Streptophyta; class Magnoliopsida; order Poales; family Poaceae; genus Coix; species Coix lacryma-jobi. The sequence goes on from CM019827.1 coordinate 102,183,382, forward strand.
AACTTCTTTAGTTTAATTCCAGTGGACCCCGCCTGTCAGTCCTCTCCTTCTTCTCCTTCGCGGCCGCCGCTCCCTCCACGCCGACCGAACCCGCCTCGCCGCCGCGAGACCGCCTCGTTGGCCGGCCAAACCACCGTCATCGCCGCCCGCGGTTTGCGCCCGAACTCGCCACGTTGCCCAGGAGCTCGGGGCATGCTTGCCGCGTGGAGCGCGACACCTGACGCCGCCGCGCCCGGTCGGGAGCTTCCCCGACGGGAACTGGCCAAGTGCGATGCACCCAGGCACTTGTTCCTTTTGCCTTCGTCCGCCTTGCGCTTGCAAGCCAGAGAGCGTTCGCTCACCAGCGCGCCAGCCACTCCACCATCTTCTCCAGTTAGCCCGAACCGCCATTGCCGCCGAACTCCGGCGAGCGATTGCTCGCTACTCGCCGCCCCGCCGTTCGATTCCTCCCGCCAGCTTCTCCGCCCTAATCCTCTCTTTCCCCGGTAAGGGTTGGTTTCCCCTCTCTTCCTCTCTAGCTGCCGGAACAGCGGACGCCATCCGCAAGCTTTCGCCATGGCCGCCACCGTGACCTTCACGTGGACCGGTCATCTCCGGCCATGCTACCCTAAGCTGAGCCATGTTCTAGTCTTCTCTACCGCCGTAGTAGCTTAGAGTTGGTTGGAGACCTCTCTTTCGCCGTGTTTCAGCCGGAACCGAGCCATGTCGCCGCCGTGTCCGCCATGGACCGCCGCCGTGCATCGCGCCGGACAATGCCGGGGATGCCGAAGCCCGGGAGTTGCTCCAATAGGTCGCTTAGGTCTTGCGTGGGCTAGTGCTAACCTTGCCGAGTCGCAAGCCGCCGGGGAGAGTTCCGCCGCCGAGTCGCAGAGCCGCCGCTCCGCCATGGCCGCCGTCGAGCTTGCTCCGGTATCCCTCTGGCTCAGCAAGTTAGTCGGTCGTTGTTCGTCTCGCAAACCCGCACCCAACGATGGTCTCAGTGTCGCCAGAAGTGTCGCCGTCGACGAGCTAGGGCCGGTCAACGACCACGGCGCTAAACTCCGCCGTTGACTGCCGAGCCTGGCCTCGCGCGGAACGTGCCGAGCTTGGCCTCGGAAGCTTGGTCGCCCTGACCAGCGGGCCCCGACTGGCAGTAAGAAAGAGAGAAAGGGAAAAGCTTGGGTGCCGTAGGCCTCGGAAAGCCGGAAGCGCCGAGCCTTCGCCTCGAGCCTCGACCGAGTCGGTTGAGTCAGTTAGTCTCGAAGCATTTTTCTCCTACGGTTTGCAAATTACCGTTTACAAGTTAACCTGATATGATTGTTGCATTAGGTCATAGGAGTTGTGTGATACCGTTGCTGCATTGATTAATTATCCTTGTCCACCTGCAAATATTATCTTGTGATCCCTGATAGGTCTAGGCTCGATTATATGCTTAGCCCTGCTTAGACCGGTAAAAGTCGGGTGATTTCCTGTCCCCCGCACATAGGTGGATACTAAACATGTTTAGCCTGGTGCTATCATGGAGAGAACCATGTGTTAATTAATCTGAGACCGGGCGGGATGTAGGAGCAGCAGGACATGGGTTCTGTGTGCTAGTAGTCTCCCGTCTGTGTCGATTAGGACCCGACGAAGGCACACCTCAGTCATTTTGAACGCGTCAATCACTTAACGGAGCAGGTGCGGGTACCTCCCGTGAAGCCGAGTAAGGTGTTTCGAGCCGGTGACGGAGACGTTGACGCCTAACACCCAGGGCCTTATATGTACCGTGGGCAACTATTCTGATCGACCTGGCATGGTCCGAGGGCAGGCAGGGCCTGATCGACCTGGCATGACCGTGGGCAGTTAATAGCTTGAGCGACCTGGCATTGAGATAACCCTCGGTGTAGAAGGGTCCATGGCCGTCCCGCGATTTGGGTTCTCGAACCTCCTGAGTGGTCGCCAACGGCCGCCTGGCAGGGTGTGTCGGGCGAGTGTGCGACATTTTGTCCCCAGCTGGTAGGAATCGATTATAATCGCCATCGCTCCTGGTTAGTGAGTAACTTGACTGAGCATGTGTTACCGTAGTAATATATGGAATTAATGATGGTTAAGGTGGTGAATCTGAAAGGCTATTGATGAAATAGTCACTCTGGCTTGAATAAGTAGTCAAGTGTTTGCTCTAGATCAGGTGCAATCTAGATAATCAGGCTGATTACATAAAAGTGACTGCTAATGCTCTAATGATGATTATTTAATAATAAAATGCTTTTATGCAAAAAAGGTAAGTGTGGCCAACCTCAGATACAGCCTTGCATAATCCTTGGTGTCAATTATTTCTGGTTTATGATGGGTAAGTCTAGCTGAGTACCTTCTCGTACTCAGGGTGCTATCCCTTGTTGTTGCAGATGGGCAATGTTTCTTCGGCTACTGTGAGAACTGTCTGTATCCCGTCGAGGGCAGTGACTAGACCATGGGCATGGTCAATCCTTATCTTCCCTGATGCTTTTGTGGACGGATCAGGCATATGGCACCGTATTGTGAACTAAGGACTTGTGTTTCAAAACTATATTGCTTCCGCTTTGAATTCAAAACTATGGTTTGTAATAACTATCGAACTCCGACGTATTTGAACTATGTGCGAACTGAATGTACCTCGTGGGCATGTACGCTAATCTATTACGATCTTGGTTAAAGTTGAATGACTTGAAATCCTTCGAGATTTCCGGACTACCGGGTTTGTACGAGCTTAAGTACTTGTAATCTCTGTGAAAGCAGCGATTCGGTGCTTAATCTCTGCAAATTGGTCGGTTCCGTGACACCGGCACTCGACAAAGTTTCTTTTTGGATTTTGGACACCAAATTTTTTGTGGATTATCCCCACAGTACCATGGCCAACATGTTCAAATTTCACACTTTTTCAAAGCCTTTTGTTATATTTTATGTCTTTATTGTATTTTCTTGAATTTTCCCGCTAGACACAAGTTTGAACTACGGGTGCATCGAATAATGGATTTTAATGATTCGAAAATTGTTATTGTTGTTCTTGAGTGTATGTTTAGGCCGACGCGAAATTTCGATCAACGTGCTCACGGGGGCAAGGCCTCGAAATTACGTGTGGGCGGTTTTAAAATTATAAAAAATACATATGATTTCTGAAAATCGCGAAACTTGGCGAGATGTCGTTATATCTTATGCATATGCTATGGAAAAAAATTGAGAAAATTTAGAGCACGTTGTCACGTACGACGCTCACAAACCTGCACATCTCTACATCCTCTCACATGTGATCAATTAAAGGGTACCCTATGTCTGTATGCAGCTTTACTGGATGTGCGAGCAGGGGAAGAGAGGGCGAGGCGGACCGAGTGTTGGACAAAGTTGCCAAGTCCCGACTCACGGACATGTACCACGAGACGCGGATCCAATGCATCATCTACGCCTACGCTGACTTGTGGGCCGGGTCAGAAGGTCACAAAGGCATATGCCAGGGAGAAGATGTGTGAGAGGGCGACCGACCTCACCAGGGAGCAGTACGAGCAGGTAAGTAGGCGTGAAGAATATTTAGGCTTCAATTGATCTTCTGACATATTATATACTGTCCTGCTTGGTGTCAAAAGTTCATGGATTGTTGGAAGGCCATCATGGACAGGTGGCTTTCAGACGAGTGGGCCGAGAGGCACAGTGTGCGCCAGGACTGCCGCCTGCAGATGGCTAGGGTGCCACACCACCAAGGCAACCTTAACCTCGACGCCTATGCTGAGAGATGGGTACGCTCTACTGATTAATTTTTTTAATTCTAACGCTCAATACTCATTACTTGCAATCAACTTTGTCTTTCTTGTAGTCCCAGTCGCATGGTGGCGCGGAATGTAACTCGTTCGTGGCATACCACCTTGCCCACAAAGGCAAGGCGACCGCGCCGGAGACCCAGTACAACCCGGAGGACAGGTCCGACTCGTTCACCAACTCGGCAGCCTACACCAAGTTGAACGAGTACACGGTGGCGGCTCGCGAGCGTTATGGGACAGACTACGATCCGGCCTCTCAGCCCCTGGACACGGACCTGCTGATGAGGCTGGGAGGAGGGAGGCAGCACGGTCGCTTGTATATGGCCAGCAGCACAGTCTCCTCGGACTCTGTCCCCAACCTCGCCGAGATTCGATCTAGGAGCACGAGCTCCTCCATGGCCATACGGCCAAGGCAGCGGACCATGGCGCAACTTCAGGTTACCACAGTTCAATTTATCGTCCATTACTCAACTTTCTTTTGCATTGTTTAATCCTTGCGGGACAAATATTGCAGGCTCAGATGCATGAGGAGATGCAAAGGTTTCAGGCCCAGCTGCAGGCTCAGGACGAGGCTCGGCAGGAGGCCCATCGCCGCGAGATGGAGGCCGCCCAAATGCGGGAGGCGCAGAGGTCGGCGGAGATAGCTCGCTTCTTTGGGAGTCTCAACATCCAAGGTATGGTCGTGCCTCCCTCGCTGCTCACTCCGTATGTGCCGCCGCCGCCGCCGCAGCCGCCTCATAGTCCTATTGGGACTCCGGTGAGTATATATACATGGTTGTTTATTGCTTTCACTTCTTCGATCGTACTAACGACATCGCTTCTTCGTGCAGGTGCAGTCACAGGGTTCGACGCCGACCCCTCCGGGTGGCCCTTCGCCACAAACCGGCCGACGAGGCCCGCACTTGTGGTGGCCGGTGGTCGAGCAGCGAGCCAGCGCCACGCTATGCCAAGGCCCACAGCTAGCTCACCTGCGGCTGCTTATGCGCACGTGGTGGTCGGGTGGCTAGCCAAGGCCAGGCCGCACTGGGGCCTGTGACCACACCATCGCACGCTCACCTTGCACCATTACGCCGGGACTGCCCACGCCGGAGGCGATCTCGCGCCGTGTCTGCGGCCACCGCCGGAGGCTGTTGGAGTTGTTGCAAATTCACTTCAGGATATTGGCCGGGCCCCTGTGCACACACGGGGGGTGCGGGGGGCGGAGCCCCCGCGGTACAGTATATATGCCCTTGTCAGGGTTTCGTGGAGACTTGATTCTCTTGTAAGCCGTCATAGGCGTGTAACCCAAAAAAACTCTTGACAGTGAGATTGTTGCCGGCTGGTGCGCCCGTGGTTTTTCCCCTTCACATTGAAGGGTTTTCCACGTAAATCGTGTGTCTTCTCTGTGATTGAATTCGTTTACTTCGTATTCCTATACGTCGTTCATAACAGAGGCCGCCCTGCGCTCGTGCCCACTGGCCCATTGCGCTAGCGCTGCTGCGCCAGAGCCCCTGCGAAGTGTAGAAGAGACAAGAGAGAGCGAAGGAAGAGGATTGTGAGAGATGGTGATCGATATTTTGTAGTGTGAGCCAATCACAGGTCCACAACAGCACCGCTGACCATACCAGGAAGGACCCAAAATATTTTTGCTGTCGTGGACCACCTACGCGCGCCCCGTGGCCTGCGGCTCTCTTGTTTTTAGATAACTAAGTAGAAACAGGTTCTAAGACGAAGATTATACAGCAACAGTAACTGTTGGTATCATGGTTTGCATTGCCGCGGAGGCTTCAAGCATGGTGGAGTCAAAATTGCATCAAGTCATTTTTATATCCTACTGTAGATCACAACCGAGTGGAGCTAATGCACGTACCTTAACCGGGATGGAGCTACATACATACGCCACCAGCAAATTTGATACCATGAATTTCACTCGACTTAGAGCTACTACGTATCCAACCAAAATTTACATCACAGATTTCAACCAGATAGAGCCGAAATGTGTCTAGACCGGAGCATAATTTTTTTTCCCAGCTTTTCCACATGATGATGATGCACCTTTTCACAGCGATTTCTTTGTCTACCAGAAGTGTTCCGTGCAATGTTTCGACTTCGAATCAAAGAAGCGATCTTCTTTGACCTTTCTCAGGACGATCTTTGACCTGCAGCAGCGATCTTCTTTGACACAAATTTTCCTGGTCTCTCTCTCCATTATTACTAACATAAACAATTTTTTGGAGAATTGGGAGGGGGCTTCTCTGCTCATTTCCACGCCCAAATTAGAGGCTCACTCACGTACGTACGTGCGCATAGACCCAGTCAAGGTTCACGTCATGTCGGCCAAAACCCTGTTTTTGAAACGTTACGGGGTCTAAGTGGCATACTTAAATAATATTAGGATTCTAGAAATACGGTTTGAGAGTTCGTGAACCTAAGTAACATCCCAAGACAAATTTAAGAGCATACCGTGCATCTATAACTCTAATAAAACTAATCCTCATTAGATGATTTCTCTCTTAATGCAAAGTGTCCACATCATTTTCCACTAAGTCTATATCATCCCTTTTTAATTACAAAAATATTCATAACATCTTTATCACATAAAATACTTTAAATCTTTAATTTATTAACATACAAGTCAACTACATATATTATTGTTTCATCGTCTATTCTTCTATATAATGTAATCAAATATTACATCATTTTCTCTTTTGTTAGCTTTCCGATTTTACCATATCTGATATAATAAAATAATATACAAGTTCAATTTATATATATACACACATAGTATACAAAATATCATATAGTAATATATTATATATATAACATATATTTTTTAAGAAAATCCCGTGACAACGCGCGGATGTACTTCTAGTTATATTTAACACTAACTTTTTAATGAACAAAACCTTGTATTGTCAATTATAGTTAATTTGCCTTTGTGTCTGGAGACTTGTTGAACCATTGGACAAAAATTTTAGCCGTACCAATATAATTAGAGCAACAAACTGAAATGGCATGACAACTCATATAACTTGTGCAATGGAAATGGAAATTGTATGAAATGCTCGGTTGTACATTCATTTTTTTTTCATACATCGGTCGTTGGCTAGGGACAGAGAAACATGCCTTTGGACACTATATATATTCTTGCCCATCTTTGAAACTATTTGAAAACTTTCAAGTAGTGTATCTCTATTGTTGGTAGGTTTTGCTGTCAGTACGTTGATAAAGCTTAGAAATGGATGCACCATCTTTTTTACCTTACTTATTTGTGAGCTATTGGAGGTCACCAAACTAGTAAGAAGGCTGAGAGACATAATAATCATTGAAAGTCAACCGGTACTTTCCTCTACCACACCCTTAATATATATGGTCGCATAATTCATGAGTATTTTCTTTTTGA
>CM019827.1:102191009-102548333 GCA_009763385.1 Coix lacryma-jobi var. lacryma-jobi
CCATCCCGAACGAGTTTTGCGGCATCGTTTCGTTGGAAATAAAAGTTCCAAAAACCCACCAAACATGAGTTTTAGGTCGAACGAAGATGATTGGGTGCGTCCGATGCGAAAAATTCAACTGCAAGTTTTTTTGGTGAATGAGTGGGAAAACAGCCATCCCGAGCGAGCTTTGCGGCACCATTCCGTTGGAAATAAAAGTGCCAAAAACGCACCAAACATGAGTTTTGGGTCAAACGAAGATGATTGGGTGGTCTGTTGTGAAAATTTCAACTACAAGTTTTTTGGTGACTCAGTGGGAAAACGGCCATCCTGAGCGAGTTTTTCGACACCGTTCCGTCGGAAATGAAAGTGCCAAATACCCACCCAAACATGAGTTTTGGGTCATACGAAGATGACTGGGTGCGTCCGTTGCGAAAAATTCAACTGCGAGTTTTTTTGGTTAATGAGTGGGTTAAACGGCCATCCCGAGCGAGTATTGCGGCACCGTTCCGTCAGAAATGAAAGTGCCAAAAACCCACCAAACCTGAGTTTTGGGTCAAACGGAGATGATTGGGTGCGTCCGTTGTAAAAAATTCAACTGCTAGTTTTTTTTGGTGAATGAGTGGGAAAAACGGCCATCCCGAGCGACTTTTGTGGCACGGTTCCGTAAAAAATGAAAGTGCCAAAAACCCACCAAACATGAGTTTTGGTTCAAACAGAGATGATTGGGTGCGTCCATTGCGAAAAAATGCAATTGCCGGAGTGTTCTTGTGAATCAGTGGGAAAAACGACCATCCCGAGCGAGCTTTGCGGCACCGTTCCGTTGGAAATAAAAGTGCCAGAAACCCACCAAACTTGAGTTTTGGGTCAAATGAAGATGATTGGGTGCGTCCGTTGCGAAAAATTCAAACGTGACTTTTTTTGGTGAATGAGTGGGAAAAACAGCCATCCCGAGCGAGTTTTGAGGCACCATTCCGCCGGAAATGAAAGTGCCAAAACCCACCAAACATAAGTTTTAGGTCAAATAGAGATGATTGGGTGCGTCCGTTGTAAAAAATTCAACTGCGAGTTTTTTTGGTGAATGAGTGGGAAAAACAGCCATCCCGAGCGAGTTTTGCGGCATCGTTCCGTTGGAAATGAAAGTGCCAAATACCCAGCAAACATGAGTTTTGGGTCAAATAGAGATGATTGGGTGCATCCGTTGCGAAAAATGCAATTGTGAGTCTTCTTGTGAATGAGTGGGAAAAACAGCCATCCCGAACGAGTTTTGCGGCATCGTTTCGTTGGAAATAAAAGTTCCAAAAACCCACCAAACATGAGTTTTGGGTCGAACGAAGATGATTGGGTGCGTCCGATGCGAAAAATTCAACTGCAAGTTTTTTTGGTGAATGAGTGGGAAAACAGCCATCCCGAGCGAGCTTTGCGGCACCATTCCGTTGGAAATAAAAGTGTCAAAAACCCACCAAACATGAGTTTTGGGTCAAACGAAGATGATTGGGTGCGTCTGTTGTGAAAATTTCAACTACAAGTTTTGTGGTGAATCAGTGGGAAAACGGCCATCCTGAGCGAGTTTTCCGGCACCGTTTCGTCGGAAATGAAAGTGCCAAATACCCACCAAACATGAGTTTTGGGTCATACGAAGATGATTGGGTGCGTCCGTTGCGAAAAATTCAACTGCGAGTTTTTTTGGTTAATGAGTGGGAAAAAACGGTCATCCCGAGCGAGTATTGCGGCACCGTTCCGTTAGAAATGAAAGTGCCGAAAACCCACCAAACCTGAGTTTTGGGTCAAACGGAGATGATTGGGTGCGTCCGTTGTAAAAAATTCAACTGCTAGTTTTTTTGGTGAATGAGTGGGAAAAACGGCCATCCCGAGCGAGTTTTGTGGCACGGTTCCGTCGAAAATGAAAGTGCCAAAAACCCACCAAACATGAGTTTTGGGTCAAACAGAGATGATTGGGTGCGTCCGTTGCGAAAAAATGCAATTGCGAGTGTTCTTGTGAATCAGTGGGAAAAACGGCCATCCCGAGCGAGCTTTGCGGCACCGTTCCGTTGGAAATAAAAGTGCCAAAAACCCACCAGACTTGAGTTTTGGGTCAAACGAAGATGATTGGGTGCGTCCGTTGCGAAAAATTCAAACGCGAGTTTTTTTGGTGAATGAGTGGGGAAAACGGCCATCCCGAGCGAGTTTTGAGGCACCATTCCGCCGGAAATGAAAGTGCCAAAACCCACCAAACATGAGTTTTAGGTCAAATAGAGATGATTGGGTGCGTCCGTTGTAAAAAATTCAACTGCGAGTTTTTTTGTGAATGAGTCGGAAAAACAGCCATCCTGAGCGAGTTTTGCGGCATCGTTCCGTTGGAAATGAAAGTGCCAAATACCCAGCAAACATGAGTTTTGGGTCAAATAGAGATGATTGGGTGCATCCGTTGCGAAAAATGCAATTGTTAGTCTTCTTGTGAATGAGTGGGAAAAACAGCCATCCCGAGCGAGTTTTGCGGCATCGTTTCGTTGGAAATAAAAGTGCAAAAAACCCACCAAACATGAGTTTTGGGTCAAACAGAGATGATTGGGTGCGTCCGTTGCGAACAATGCAATTGCGAGTCTTCTTGTGAATCAGTGGGAAAAACGGCCATCCCGAGCGAGCTTTGCGGCACCGTTCCCATGGAAATAAAAGTGCCAAAAACCCACCAAACATGACTTTTGGGTCAAACGAAGATGATTGGGTGCGTCCGTTGCGAAAAATTCAAACGCGAGTTTTTTTGGTGAATGAGTGGGAAAAACGGCCATCCCGAGCGAGTTTTGCGGCACCCTTCCGTCAGAAATGAAAGTGTCAAAAACCCAGCAAACATGAGTTTTGGGTCAAATAGAGATGATTGGGTGCATCCGTTGCGAAAAATTCAACTGCGAGTTTTTTTGGTTAATGAGCGGGAAAAACAGCCATCCCGAGCGAGTTTTGCGGCACCATTCCGTTGGAAATAAAAGTGCCAAAAACCCACCAAACTTGAGTTTTGGGTCAAACGAAGATGATTGGGTGCGTCCGTTGCGAAAAACTCAACTGCGAATTTTTTTGCTGAATGAGTAGGAAAACAGCCATCCCAAGCGAGCTTTGCGGCACCGTTCCATTGGAAATAAAAGTGCCAAAACCCACCAAACATGAGTTTTGGGTCAAACGAAGATGATTGGGTGCGTCCGTTGCGAAAAATTCAAACGCGAGTTTTTTTGGTGAATGAGTGGGAAAACGACCATCCGAGCGAGTTTTGCGGCACCGTTCGGTCAGAAATGAAAGTGCCAAAACCCACCAAACATGAGTTTTGGGTCAAATAGAGATGATTGGGTGCGTCCGTTGTAAAAAATTCAACTGCGAGTTTTTTCGGTGAATGAGTGGGAAAAACAGCCAACCCGAGCGAGTTTTGCGGCATCGTTCCGTTGGAAATGAAAGTGCCAAATACCCAGGAAACATGAGTTTTGGGTCAAATAGAGATGAGTGGGTGCCTCCGTTGTGAAAAATGCAATTGTGAGTCTTCTTGTGAATGAGTGGGAAAAACAGCCATCCCGAGCGAGCTTTGCGGCACCGTTCCGTTGGAAATAAAAGTGCCAAAAACCCACCAAACATGAGTTTTGGGTCAAACGAAGATGATTGGGTGCGTCCGTTCCGAAAATTTCAACTACAAGTTTTGTGGTGAATCAGTGGGAAAACGGCCATCCTGAGCGAGTTTTGCGACACCGTTCCGTCGGAAATGAAAGTGCCAAATACCCACCAAACATGAGTTTTGGGTCATACGAAGATGATTGGGTGCGTCCGTTGCGAAAAATTCAACTGCGAGTTTTTTTGGTTAATGAGTGGGAAAAACGGTCATCCCGAGCGATTATTGCGGCACCGTTCCGTTAGAAATGAAAGTGCCAAAACCCCACCAAACCTTAGTTTTGGGTCAAACAGAGATGATTGGGTGCGTCCTTTGTAAAAAATTCAACTGCTAGTTTTTTTGGTGAATGAGTGGGAAAAACGGCCATCCCGAGTGAGTTTTGTGGCACGGTTCCGTCAAAAATGAAAGTGCCAAAAACCCACCAAACATGAGTTTTGGGTCAAACAGAGATGATTGGGTGCGTCCGTTCCGAAAAAATGCAATTGCGAGTGTTCTTGTGAATCAGTGGGAAAAACGGCCATCCCGAGCGAGCTTTGCGGCACCGTTCCGTTGGAAATAAAAGTGCCAAAAACCCACCAAACTTGAGTTTTGGGTCAAACGAAGATGATTGGGTGCGTCCGTTGTGAAAAATTCAAACGCGAGTTTTTTTGGTGAATGAGTGGGGAAAACGGCCATCCCGAGCAAGTTTTGAGGCACCATTCCGCCGGAAATGAAAGTGCCAAAACCCACCAAACATGAGTTTTAGGTCAAATAGAGATGATTGGGTGCGTCCGTTGTAAAAAATTCAACTGCGAGTTTTTTTGGTGAATGAGTGGGAAAAACAGCCATCCCGAGCGAGTTTTGCGGCATCGTTCCGTTGGAAATGAAAGTGCCAAATACCCAGCAAACATGAGTTTTGGGTCAAATAGAGATGAGTGGGTGCCTCCGTTGTGAAAAATGCAATTATGAGTCTTCTTGTGAATGAGTGGGAAAAACAGCCATCCCGAGCGAGCTTTGCGGCACCGTTCCGTTGGAAATAAAAGTGCCAAAAACCCACCAAAGATGAGTTTTGGGTCAAACGAAGATGATTGGGTGCGTCCGTTCCGAAAATTTCAACTACAAGTTTTTTGGTGAATCAGTGGGAAAACGGCCATCCTGAGCGAGTTTTGCGGCACCGTTCCGTCGGAAATGAAAGTGCCATATACCCACCAAACATGAGTTTTGGGTCATACGAAGATGATTGGGTGCGTCCGTTGCGAAAAATTCAACTGCGAGTTTTTTTGGTTAATGAGTGGAAAAAACGGTCATCCCGAGCGAGTATTGCGGCACCGTTCCGTTAGAAATGAAAGTGCCAAAAACCCACCAAACCTGAGTTTTGGGTCAAACGGAGATGATTGGGTGCGTCCGTTGTAAAAAATTCAACTGCTAGTTTTTTTGGTGAATGTGTGGGAAAAACGGCCATCCCGGGCGAGTTTTGTGGCACGCTTCCATCGAAAATGAAAGTGCCAAAAACCCACCAAACATGAGTTTTGGGTCATACGAAGATGATTGGGTGCCTCCGTTGCGAAAAGTTCAACTGCAAGTTTTTTTGGTTAATGAGTGGGAAAAACGGTCATCCCGAGCGAGTATTGCGGCACCGTTCCGTCGGAAATGAAAGTGCCATATACCCACCAAACATGAGTTTTGGGTCAAACGAAGATGATTGGGTGCGTCCGTTCCGAAAATTTCAAACGCGAGTTTTTTTGGTGAATGAGTGGGAAAACGACCATCCGAGCGAGTTTTGCGACACCGTTCGGTCTGAAATGAAAGTGCCAAAACCCACCAAACATGAGTTTTGGGTCAAATAGAGATGATTGGGTGCGTCCGTTGCGAAAAATGCAATTGTGAGTCTTCTTGTGAATGAGTGGGAAAAACGGCCATCCCGAGCGAGCTTTACGGCATCGTTCCGTTGGAAATAAAAGTGCCTAAAACTCACCATACATGAGTTTTGGGTCAAACGAAGATGATTGGGTGCCTCCGTTGCGAAAAATTCAAACGCGAGTTTTTTTGGTGAATGTGTGGGAAAAACGGCCATCTCGAGCGAGTTTTGAGGCACCATTCCGCAGGAAATGAAAGTGCCAAAACCCACCAAACATGAGTTTTAGGTCAAATAGAGATGATTGGGTGCGTCTGTTGTAAAAAATTCAACTGCGAGTTTTTTTGGTGAATGAGTGGGAAAAACAGCCATCCCGAGCGAGTTTTGCGGCATCGTTCCGTTGGAAATGAAGGTGCCAAATACCAAGCAAACATGAGTTTTGGGTCAAATAGAGATGATTAGGTGCATCCGTTGCGACAAATGCAATTGTGAGTCTTCTTGTGAATGAGTGGGAAAAACAGCCATCCCGAGCGAGTTTTGCGGCATCGTTCTGTCTGAAATGAAAGTGCCAAATACCCACCAAACATGAGTTTTGGGTCATACGAAGATGATTGGGTGCGTCCGTTGCGAAAAATTCAACTGCGAGTTTTTTTGGTTAATGAGTGGGAAAAACGGTCATCCCGAGCGAGTATTGCGGCACCGTTCCGTTAGAAGTGAAAGAGCCAAAAACCCACCAAACCTGAGTTTTGGGTCAAACGGAGATGATTGGGTGCGTCCGTTGTGAAAATTTCAACTACAAGTTTTTTGGTGAATCAGTGGGAAAACGGCCATCCTGAGCGAGTTTTGCGGCACCGTTCCGTCAGAAATGAAAGTGCCAAATACCCACCAAACATGAGTTTTGGGTCATACGAAGATGATTGGGTGCGTCCGTTGCGAAAAATTCAACTGCGAGTTTTTTTGGTTAATGAGTGGAAAAACGGTCATCCCGAGCGAGTATTGCGGCACCGTTCCGTTAAAAATGAAAGTGCCAAAAACCCACCAAACCTGAGTTTTGGGTCAAACGAAGATGATTGGGTGCGTTCGTTGTAAAAAATTCAACTGCTAGTTTTTTTGGCGAGTGAGTGGGGAAAACGGCCATCCCGAGCGAGTTTTGTGGCACGGTTCCGTCGAAAATGAAAGTGCCAAAAACCCACCAAACATGAGTTTTGGGTCAAACAGCGATGATTGGGTGCGTCCGTTGCGAAAAAATGCAATTGCGAGTGTTCTTGTGAATCAGTGGGAAAAACGGCCATCCCGAGCGAGCTTTGCGGCACCGTTCCGTTGGAAATAAAAGTGCCAAAAACCCACCAAACTTGAGTTTTGGGTCAAACGAAGATGATTGGGTGCGTCCGTTGCGAAAAATTCAAACGCGAGTTTTTTTCGTGAATGAGTGGGGAAAACGGCCATCCCGAGCGAGTTTTGAGGCACCATTCCGCTGGAAATGAAAGTTCCAAAACCCACCAAACATGAGTTTTAGGTCAAATAGAGATGATTGGGTGCGTCCGTTGTAAAAAATTCAACTGCGAGTTTTTTTGGTGAATGAGTGGGAAAAACAGCCATCCCGAGCGAGTTTTGCGGCTTCGTTCCGTTGGAAATGAAAGTGCCAAATACCCAGCAAACATGAGTTTTGGGTCAAATGAAGATGATTGGGTGCGTCCGTTGCGAAAAATTCAACTGCGAGTTTTTTTGGTGAATCAGTGGGAAAACAGCCATCCCGAGCGAGCTTTGCGGCACCATTCCGTTGGAAATAAAAGTGCGAAAAACCCACCAAACATGAGTTTTGGGTCAAACGAAGATGATTGGGTGCGTCCGTTGTGAAAATTTCAACTACAAGTTTTTTTGGTTAATGAGTGGGAAAAACGGTCATCCCGAGCGAGTATTGCGGCACCGTTCCGTTAGAAATGAAAGAGCCAAAAACCCACCAAACCTGAGTTTTGGGTCAAACGGAGATGATTGGGTGCGTCCGTTGTGAAAATTTCAACTACAAGTTTTTTGGTGAATCAGTGGGAAAACGGCCATCCTGAGCGAGTTTTGCGGCACCGTTCCGTCAGAAATGAAAGTGCCAAATACCCAGCAAACATGAGTTTTGGGTTAAATAGAGATGATTGGGTGCATCCGTTGCGAAAAATGCAATTGTGAGTCTTCTTGTGAATGAGTGCGAAAAACAGCCATCCCGAGCGAGTTTTGCGGCATCGTTTCGTTGGAAATAAAATTTCCAAAAACCCACCAAACATGAGTTTTGGGTCAAACGAAGATGATTGGGTGCGTCCGTTGCGAAAAATTCAACTGCGAGTTTTTTTGGTGAATAAGTGGGAAAACAGCCATCCCGAGCGAGCTTTGCGGCACCATTCCGTTGGAAATAAAAGTGCCAAAAACCCACCAAACATGAGTTTTGGGTCAAACGAAGATGATTGGGTGCGTCCGTTGTGAAAATTTCAACTACAAGTTTTTTGGTGAATCAGTGGGAAAACGGCCATCCTGAGCGAGTTTTGCGGCACCGTTCCGTCGGAAATGAAAGTGCCAAATACCCACCAAACATGAGTTTTGGGTCATACGAAGATGATTGGGTGCGTCCGTTGCGAAAAGTTCAACTACGAGTTTTTTTGGTTAATGAGTGGGAAAAACGGTCATCCCGAGCGAGTATTGCGGCACCGTTCCGTTAGAAATGAAAGTGCCAAAAACCCACCAAACCTGAGTTTTGGGTCAAACGGAGATGATTGGGTGCGTCCGTTGTAAAAAATTCAACTGCTAGTTTTTTTGGTGAATGAGTGGAAAAAACGGCCATCTCGAGCGAGTTTTGTGGCACGGTTCCATTGAAAATGAAAGTGCCAAAAACCCACCAAACATGAGTTTTGGGTCAAACAGAGATGATGGGGTGCGTCCGTTGCGAAAAATGCAATTGTGAGTCTTCTTGGGAATGAGTGGGAAAAACGGCCATCCCGAGCGAGCTTTGCGGCACCGTTCCATTGGAAATAAAAGTGCCTAAAACTCACCAAACATGAGTTTTGGGTCAAACGAAGATGATTGGGTGCCTCCGTTGCGAAAAATTCAAACGCGAGTTTTTTTGGTGAATGAGTGGGAAAAATGACCATCCCGAGCGAGTTTTGCGGCACCGTTCCGTCAGAAATGAAAGTGTCAAAAACCCAGCAAACATGAGTTTTGGGTCAAATAGAGATGATTGGGTGCGTCCGTTGTGAAAAATGCAATTGCGAGTCTTCTTGTGAATGAGTGGGAAAAACAGCCATCCTGAGCGAGATTTGCGGCACAGTTCCGTTGGAAATAAAAGTGCCAAAAACCCACCAAACATGAGTTTTGGGTCAAACGAAGATCATTGGGTGCGTCCGTTGTGAAAATTTCAACTACAAGTTTTTTGGTGAATCAGTGGGAAAAACGACCATCCTGAGCGAGTTTTGCGGCACCGTTCCGTCGGAAATGAAAGTGCCAAATACCCACCAAACATGAGTTTTGGGTCATACGAAGATGATTGGGTGCGTCCGTTGCGAATAGTTCAACTGCGAGTTTTTTTGGTTAATGAGTGGGAAAAACGGTCATCCCGAGCGAGTATTGCGGCACCGTTCCGTTAGAAATGAAAGTGCCAAAAACCCACCAAACCTGAGTTTTGGGTCAAACGGAGATGATTGGGTGCGTCCGTTGTAAAAAATTCAACTGCTAGTTTTTTTGGTGAATGAGTGGGAAAAACGGCCATCCCGGGCGAGTTTTGTGGCACGGTTCCGTCAAAAATGAAAGTGCCAAAAACCCACCGAACATGAGTTTTGGGCCAAATAGAGATGATTGGGTGCGTCCGTTGCGAAAAAACGCAATTGCGAGTGTTATTGTGAATCAGTGGGAAAAACGGCCATCCCGAGCTAGCTTTGCGGCACCGTTCCGTTGGAAATAAAAGTGTCAAAAACCCACCAAACATGAGTTTTGGGTCAAACGAAGATGATTGGGTGCGTCCGTTGCGAAAAATTCAAACGCGAGTTTTTTGGGTGAATGAGTGGGAAAAACGTCCATCCCGAGCGAGTTTTGAGGCACCGTTCTGTCAGAAATGAAAGTGCCAAAACCCACCAAACATGAGTTTTAGGTCAAATAGAGATGATTGGTTGCGTCCGTTGTAAAAAATTCAACTGCGAGTTTTTTTGGTGAATGAGTGGGAAAAACAGCCATCCTGAGCGAGTTTTGCGGCATCGTTCCGTTGGAAATGAAAGTGCCAAATACCCATCAAACATGGGTTTTGGGTCAAATAGAGATGATTGGGTGCCTCCGTTGCGAAAAATACAATTGTGAGTCTTCTTGTGAATGAGTGGGAAAAACAGCCATCCCGAGCGAGTTTTGCGGCATCGTTCCGTTGGAAATAAAAGTACCAAAAACCCACCAAAAATGAGTTTTGGGTCAAACGAAGATGATTGGGTGCGTCCGTTGCGAAAAATTCAACTGCGAGTTTTTTTGGTGAATGAGTGGGAAAACAGCCATCCCGAGCGAGCTTTGCGGCACCGTTGCGTTGGAAATAAAAGTGCCAAAAACCCACCAAACATGAGTTTTGGGTCAAACGAAGATGATTGGGTGCGTCCGTTGTGAAAATTTCAACTACAAGTTTTTTGGTGAATAGTGGGAAAACGGCCATCCTGAGCAAGTTTTGCGGCACCGTTCCGTCGGAAATGAAACTGCCAAATACCCACCAAACATGAGTTTTGGGTCATACGAAGATGATTGGGTGCGTCCGTTGCGAAAAGTTCAACTGCGAGTTTTTTTGGTTAATGAGTGGGAAAAACGGTCATCCCGACCGAGTTTTGAGGCACCGTTCCGTCGGAAATGAAAGTGCCAAACCCACCAAACATGAGTTTTAGGTCAAATAGAGATGATTGGGTGCGTCCGTTGTAAAAAATTCAACTGCAAGTTTTTTTGGTGAATGAGTGGGAAAAACAGCCATCCGAGCGAGTTTTGCCGCATCGTTCCGTTGGAAATGAAAGTGCCAAATACCCAGCAAACATGAGTTTTGGGTCAAATAGAGATGATTGGGTGCCTCCGTTGCGAAAAATGCAATTGTGAGTCTTCTTGTGAATGAGTGGGAAAAACAACCATCCCGAGCGAGTTTTGCGGCATCGTTCCGTTGGAAATAAAAGTGCCAAAAACCCAGCAAACATGAGTTTTGGGTCAAACGAAGATGATTGGGTGCGTCCGTTGCGAAAAATTCAACTGCAAGTTTTTTTGGTGAATGAGTGGGAAAACAGCCATCCCGAGCGAGCTTTGCGGCACCGTTGCGTTGGAAATAAAAGTGCCAAAAACCCACCAAACATGAGTTTTGGGTCAAACGAAGATGATTGGGTGCGTCTGTTGTGAAAATTTCAACTACAAGTTTTTTGGTGAATCAGTGGGAAAACGACCATCCTGAGTGAGTTTTGCGGCAGCGTTCAGTCGAAAATGAAACTGCCAAATACCCACCAAACATGAGGTTTGGGTCATACGAAGATGATTGGGTGCGTCCGTTGCGAAAAGTTCAACTACGAGTTTTTTTGGTTAATGAGTGGGAAAAATGGTCATCCCGAGCGAGTATTGCGGCACAGTTCCGTTAGAAATGAAAGTGCCAAAAACCCACCAAACCCGGGTTTTGGGTCAAACGGAGACGATTGGGTGCGTCCGTTGTAAAAAATTCAACTGCTAGTTTTTTTGGTGAATGAGTGGGAAAAACGACCATCCCGAGCGAGTTTTGTGGCACGGTTCCGTCAAAAATGAAAGTGCCAAAAACCCACCAAACATGAGTTTTGGGTCAAACAGAGATGATTGGGTGCGTCCGTTGCGAAAAAAATGCAATTGCGAGTGTTCTTGTGAATCAGTGGGAAAAACGGCCATCCTGAGCGAGCTTTGCGGCACCGTTCCGTTGGAAATAAAAGTGCCAAAGACCCACCAAACATGAGTTTTGGGTCAAACGAAGATGATTGGGTGCGTCCGTTGCGAAAAATTGAAACGCGAGTTTTTTTGGTGAATGAGTGGGAAAAACGGCCATCCCGAGCGAGTTTTGAGGCACTGTTCCGCCGGAAATGAAAGTTCCAAAACCCACCAGTTTTAGGTCAAATAGAGATGATTGGGTGCGTCCATTGTAAAAAATTCAACTGCGAGTTTTTTGGTGAATGAGTGGGAAAAACAGCCATCCGAGCGAGTTTTGTGGCACGGTTCCGTCAAAAATGAAAGTGCCAAAAACCCACCAAACATGAGTTTTGGGTCAAACAGAGATGATTGGGTGCGTCCATTGCGAAAAAATGCAATTGCGAGTGTTATTGTGAATCAGTGGGAAAAACGGCCATCCCGAGCGAGCTTTGCGGCACCGTTCCGTTGGAAATAAAAGTGTCAAAAACCCACCAAACATGAGTTTTGGGTCAAACGAAGATGATTGGGTGCGTCCGTTGCGAAAAATTCAAACGCGAGTTTTTTGGGTGAATGAGTGGGAAAAACGTCCATCCCGAGCGAGTTTTGAGGCACCGTTCTGTCAGAAATGAAAGTGCCAAAACCCACCAAACATGAGTTTTAGGTCAAATAGAGATGATTGGTTGCGTCCGTTGTAAAAAATTCAACTGCGAGTTTTTTTGGTGAATGAGTGGGAAAAACAGCCATCCTGAGCGAGTTTTGCGGCATCGTTCCGTTGGAAATGAAAGTGCCAAATACCCATCAAACATGGGTTTTGGGTCAAATAGAGATGATTGGGTGCCTCCGTTGCGAAAAATACAATTGTGAGTCTTCTTGTGAATGAGTGGGAAAAACAGCCATCCCGAGCGAGTTTTGCGGCATCGTTCCGTTGGAAATAAAAGTACCAAAAACCCACCAAAAATGAGTTTTGGGTCAAACGAAGATGATTGGGTGCGTCCGTTGCGAAAAATTCAACTGCGAGTTTTTTTGGTGAATGAGTGGGAAAACAGCCATCCCGAGCGAGCTTTGCGGCACCGTTGCGTTGGAAATAAAAGTGCCAAAAACCCACCAAACATGAGTTTTGGGTCAAACGAAGATGATTGGGTGCGTCCGTTGTGAAAATTTCAACTACAAGTTTTTTGGTGAATAGTGGGAAAACGGCCATCCTGAGCAAGTTTTGCGGCACCGTTCCGTCGGAAATGAAACTGCCAAATACCCACCAAACATGAGTTTTGGGTCATACGAAGATGATTGGGTGCGTCCGTTGCGAAAAGTTCAACTGCGAGTTTTTTTGGTTAATGAGTGGGAAAAACGGTCATCCCGAGCGAGTTTTGAGGCACCGTTCCGTCGGAAATGAAAGTGCCAAAACCCACCAAACATGAGTTTTAGGTCAAATAGAGATGATTGGGTGCGTCCGTTGTAAAAAATTCAACTGCTAGTTTTTTTGGTGAATGAGTGGGAAAAACGACCATCCCGAGCGAGTTTTGTGGCACGGTTCCGTCAAAAATGAAAGTGCCAAAAACCCACCAAACATGAGTTTTGGGTCAAACAGAGATGATTGGGTGCGTCCGTTGCGAAAAAAATGCAATTGCGAGTGTTCTTGTGAATCAGTGGGAAAAACGGCCATCCTGAGCGAGCTTTGCGGCACCGTTCCGTTGGAAATAAAAGTGCCAAAGACCCACCAAACATGAGTTTTGGGTCAAACGAAGATGATTGGGTGCGTCCGTTGCGAAAAATTGAAACGCGAGTTTTTTTGGTGAATGAGTGGGAAAAACGGCCATCCCGAGCGAGTTTTGAGGCACTGTTCCGCCGGAAATGAAAGTTCCAAAACCCACCAGTTTTAGGTCAAATAGAGATGATTGGGTGCGTCCATTGTAAAAAATTCAACTGCGAGTTTTTTGGTGAATGAGTGGGAAAAACAGCCATCCGAGCGAGTTTTGTGGCACGGTTCCGTCAAAAATGAAAGTGCCAAAAACCCACCAAACATGAGTTTTGGGTCAAACAGAGATGATTGGGTGCGTCCATTGCGAAAAAATGCAATTGCGAGTGTTATTGTGAATCAGTGGGAAAAACGGCCATCCCGAGCGAGCTTTGCGGCACCGTTCCGTTGGAAATAAAAGTGTCAAAAACCCACCAAACATGAGTTTTGGGTCAAACGAAGATGATTGGGTGCGTCCGTTGCGAAAAATTCAAACGCGAGTTTTTTGGGTGAATGAGTGGGAAAAACGTCCATCCCGAGCGAGTTTTGAGGCACCGTTCTGTCAGAAATGAAAGTGCCAAAACCCACCAAACATGAGTTTTAGGTCAAATAGAGATGATTGGTTGCGTCCGTTGTAAAAAAATCAACTGCGAGTTTTTTTGGTGAATGAGTGGGAAAAACAGCCATCCTGAGCGAGTTTTGCGGCATCGTTCCGTTGGAAATGAAAGTGCCAAATACCCATCAAACATGGGTTTTGGGTCAAATAGAGATGATTGGGTGCCTCCGTTGCGAAAAATACAATTGTGAGTCTTCTTGTGAATGAGTGGGAAAAACAGCCATCCCGAGCGAGTTTTGCGGCATCGTTCCGTTGGAAATAAAAGTACCAAAAACCCACCAAAAATGAGTTTTGGGTCAAACGAAGATGATTGGGTGCGTCCGTTGCGAAAAATTCAACTGCGAGTTTTTTTGGTGAATGAGTGGGAAAACAGCCATCCCGAGCGAGCTTTGCGGCACCGTTGCGTTGGAAATAAAAGTGCCAAAAACCCACCAAACATGAGTTTTGGGTCAAACGAAGATGATTGGGTGCGTCCGTTGTGAAAATTTCAACTACAAGTTTTTTGGTGAATAGTGGGAAAACGGCCATCCTGAGCAAGTTTTGCGGCACCGTTCCGTCGGAAATGAAACTGCCAAATACCCACCAAACATGAGTTTTGGGTCATACGAAGATGATTGGGTGCGTCCGTTGCGAAAAGTTCAACTGCGAGTTTTTTTGGTTAATGAGTGGGAAAAACGGTCATCCCGAGCGAGTTTTGAGGCACCGTTCCGTCGGAAATGAAAGTGCCAAAACCCACCAAACATGAGTTTTAGGTCAAATAGAGATGATTGGGTGCGTCCGTTGTAAAAAATTCAACTGCAAGTTTTTTTGGTGAATGAGTGGGAAAAACAGCCATCCGAGCGAGTTTTGCCGCATCGTTCCGTTGGAAATGAAAGTGCCAAATACCCAGCAAACATGAGTTTTGGGTCAAATAGAGATGATTGGGTGCCTCCGTTGCGAAAAATGCAATTGTGAGTCTTCTTGTGAATGAGTGGGAAAAACAACCATCCCGAGCGAGTTTTGCGGCATCGTTCCGTTGGAAATAAAAGTGCCAAAAACCCAGCAAACATGAGTTTTGGGTCAAACGAAGATGATTCGGTGCGTCCGTTGCGAAAAATTCAACTGCCAGTTTTTTTGGTGAATGAGTGGGAAAACAGCCATCCCGAGCGAGCTTTGCGGCACCGTTGCGTTGGAAATAAAAGTGCCAAAAACCCACCAAACATGAGTTTTGGGTCAAACGAAGATGATTGGGTGCGTCTGTTGTGAAAATTTCAACTACAAGTTTTTTGGTGAATCAGTGGGAAAACGACCATCCTGAGTGAGTTTTGCGGCAGCGTTCAGTCGAAAATGAAACTGCCAAATACCCACCAAACATGAGGTTTGGGTCATACGAAGATGATTGGGTGCGTCCGTTGCGAAAAGTTCAACTACGAGTTTTTTTGGTTAATGAGTGGGAAAAATGGTCATCCCGAGCGAGTATTGCGGCACAGTTCCGTTAGAAATGAAAGTGCCAAAAACCCACCAAACCCGGGTTTTGGGTCAAACGGAGATGATTGGGTGCGTCCGTTGTAAAAAATTCAACTGCTAGTTTTTTTGGTGAATGAGTGGGAAAAACGACCATCCCGAGCGAGTTTTGTGGCACGGTTCCGTCAAAAATGAAAGTGCCAAAAACCCACCAAACATGAGTTTTGGGTCAAACAGAGATGATTGGGTGCGTCCGTTGCGAAAAAAATGCAATTGCGAGTGTTCTTGTGAATCAGTGGGAAAAACGGCCATCCTGAGCGAGCTTTGCGGCACCGTTCCGTTGGAAATAAAAGTGCCAAAGACCCACCAAACATGAGTTTTGGGTCAAACGAAGATGATTGGGTGCGTCCGTTGCGAAAAATTCAAACGCGAGTTTTTTTGGTGAATGAGTGGGAAAAACGGCCATCCCGAGCGAGTTTTGAGGCACTGTTCCGCCGGAAATGAAAGTGCCAAAACCCACCAGTTTTAGGTCAAATAGAGATGATTGGGTGCGTCCATTGTAAAAAATTCAACTGCGAGTTTTTTGGTGAATGAGTGGGAAAAACAGCCATCCGAGCGAGTTTTGCGGCATCGTTCCGTTGGAAATGAAAGTGCCAAATACCCAGCAAACATGAGTTTTGGGTCAAATAGAGATGATTGGGTGCCTCCATTGCGAAAAATGCAATTGTGAGTCTTCTTGTGAATGAGAGGGAAAAACAGCCATCCCGAGCGAGTTTTGCGGCATCGTTCCGTTGGAAATAAAAGTGCCAAAAACCCAGCAAACATGAGTTTTGGGTCAAACGAAGATGATTGGGTGCGTCCGTTGCGAAAAATTCAACTGGAAGTTTTTTTGGTGAATGAGTGGGAAAACAGCCATCCTGAGCGAGCTTTGCGGCACCGTTGCATTGGAAATAAAAGTGCCAAAAATCCACCAAATATGAGTTTTGGGTCAAACGAAGATGATTGGGTGCGTCCGTTGTGAAAATTTCAACTACAAGTTTTTTGGTGAATCAGTGGGAAAACGGCCATCCTGAGCGAGTTTTGCGGCACCATTCCGTCGGAAATGAAACTGCCAAATACCCACCAAACATGAGTTTTGGGTCATACGAAGATGATTGGGTGCGTCCGTTGCGAAAAGTTCAACTGCGAGTTTTTTTGGTTAATGAGTGGGAAAAATGGTCATCCCGAGCGAGTATTGCGGCACCGTTCCGTTAGAAATGAAAGTGCCAAAAACACACCAAACCTGAGTTTTGGGTCAAACGGAGATGATTGGGTGTGTCCGTTGTAAAAAATTCTACTGCTAGTTTTTTTGGTGAATGAGTGGGAAAAACGGCCATCCCGAGCGAGTTTTGTGGCACGGTTCCGTCGAAAATGAAAGTGCCAAAACCCCACCAAACATGAGTTTTGGGTCAAACAGAGATGATTGGGTGCGTCCGTTGTAAAAAAATGCAATTGCGAGTGTTCTTGTGAATCAGTGGGAAAAATGGCCATCCCGAGCGAGCTTTGCGGCACCGTTCCGTTGGAAATAAAAGTGCCAAAAACCCACCAAACATGAGTTTTGGGTCAAACGAAGATGATTAGGTGCGTCCGTTGCGAAAAATTCAAACGCCAGTTTTTTTGGTGAATTAGTGGGAAAAACGGCCATCCCGAGCGAGTTTTGAGGCACCGTTCCGTCGGAAATGAAAGTGCCAAAACCCACCAAACATGAGTTTTAGGTCAAATAGAGATGATTGGGTGCGTCCGTTGTAAAAAATTCAACTGCGAGTTTTTTTGGTGAATGAGTGGGAAAAACAGCCATCCCGAGCGAGTTTTGCGGCATCGTTCCGTTGGAAATGAAAGTGCCAAATACCCAGCAAACATGAGTTTTGGGTCAAATAGAGATGATTGGGTACCTCCGTTGCGAAAAATGCAATTGTGAGTCTTCTTGTGAATGAGTGGGAAAAACAGCCATCCCGAGCGAGTTTTGCGGCATCGTTCCGTTGGAAATAAAAGTGCCAAAAACCCACCAAACATGAGTTTTGGGTCAAACGAAGATGATTGGGTGCGTCCGTTGCGAAAAATTCAACTGCGAGTTTTTTTGGTGAATGAGTGGGAAAACAGCCATCCCGAGCGAGCTTTGCGGCACCGTTCCGTTGGAAAAAAAGTGCCAAAAACCCACCAAACATGAGTTTTGGGTGAAACGACGATGATTGGGTGCGTCCGTTGTGAAAATTTCAACTACAAGTTTTTTGGTGAATCAGTGGGAAAACGGCCATCCTGGGCGAGTATTGCGGCACCGTTCCGTTAGAAATGAAAGTGCCAAAAACCCACCAAACCCGGGTTTTGGGTCAAACGGAGATGATTGGGTGCGTCCGTTGTAAAAAATTCAACTGCTAGTTTTTTTGGTGAATGAGTGGGAAAAACGACCATCCCGAGCGAGTTTTGTGGCACGGTTCCGTCAAAAATGAAAGTGCCAAAAACCCACCAAACATGAGTTTTGGGTCAAACAGAGATGATTGGGTGCGTCCGTTGCGAAAAAATGCAATTGCGAGTGTTCTTGTGAATCAGTGGGAAAAACGGCCATCCTGAGCGAGCTTTGCGGCACCGTTCCGTTGGAAATAAAAGTGCCAAAGACCCACCAAACATGAGTTTTGGGTCAAACGAAGATGATTGGGTGCGTCCGTTGCGAAAAATTCAAACGCGAGTTTTTTTGGTGAATGAGTGGGAAAAACGGCCATCCCGAGCGAGTTTTGAGGCACTGTTCCGCCGGAAATGAAAGTGCCAAAACCCACCAGTTTTAGTTCAAACAGAGATGATTGGGTGCGTCCATTGTAAAAAATTCAACTGCGAGTTTTTTTGGTGAATGAGTGGGAAAAACAGCCATCCGAGCGAGTTTTGCGGCATCGTTCCGTTGGAAATGAAAGTGCCAAATACCCAGCAAACATGAGTTTTGGGTCAAATAGAGATGATTGGGTGCCTCCGTTGCGAAAAATGCAATTGTGAGTCTTCTTGTGAATGAGAGGGAAAAACAGCCATCCCGAGCGAGATTTGCGGCATCGTTCCGTTGGAAATAAAAGTGCCAAAAACCCAGCAAACATGAGTTTTGGGTCAAACGAAGATGATTGGGTGCGTCCGTTGCGAAAAATTCAACCGGAAGTTTTTTTGGTGAATGAGTGGGAAAACAGCCATCCCGAGCGAGCTTTGCGGCACCGTTGCATTGGAAATAAAAGTGCCAAAAATCCACCAAATATGAGTTTTGGGTCAAACGAAGATGATTGGGTGCGTCCGTTGTGAAAATTTCAACTACAAGTTTTTTGGTGAATCAGTGGGAAAACGGCCATCCTGAGCGAGTTTTGCGGCACCGTTCCGTCGGAAATGAAACTGCCAAATACCCACCAAACATGAGTTTTGGGTCATACGAAGATGATTGGGTGCGTCCGTTGCGAAAAGTTCAACTGCGAGTTTTTTTGGTTAATGAGTGGGAAAAACGGTCATCCCGAGCGAGTATTGCGGCACCGTTCTGTTAGAAATGAAAGTGACAAAAACACACCAAACCTGAGTTTTGGGTCAAACGAAGATGATTGGGTGTGTCCCTTGTAAAAAATTCAACTGCTAGTTTTTTTGGTGAATGAGTGGGAAAAAACGGCCATCCCGAGCGAGTTTTGTGGCACGGTTCCGTCGAAAATGAAAGTGCCAAAACCCCACCAAACATGAGTTTTGGGTCAAACAGAGATGATTGGGTGCGTCCGTTGTAAAAAAATGCAATTGCGAGTGTTCTTGTGAATCAGTGGGAAAAATGGCCATCCCGAGCGAGCTTTGCGGCACCGTTCCGTTAGAAATAAAAGTGCCAAAAACCCACCAAACATGAGTTTTGGGTCAAACGAAGATGATTAGGTGCGTCCGTTGCGAAAAATTCAAACGCCAGTTTTTTTGGTGAATGAGTGGGAAAAACGGCCATCCCGAGCGAGTTTTGAGGCACCGTTCCGTCGGAAATGAAAGTGCCAAAACCCACCAAACATGAGTTTTAGGTCAAATAGAGATGATTGGGTGCGTCCGTTGTAAAAAATTCAACTGCGAGTTTTTTTGGTGAATGAGTGGGAAAAACAGCCATCCCGAGCGAGTTTTGCGGCATCGTTCCGTTGGAAATGAAAGTGCCAAATACCCAGCAAACATGAGTTTTGGGTCAAATAGAGATGATTGGGTACCTCCGTTGCGAAAAATGCAATTGTGAGTTTTTTTGGTGAATGAGTGGGAAAAACAGCCATCCCGAACGAGTTTTGCGGCATCGTTCCGTTGGAAATGAAAGTGCCAAATACCCATCAAACATGAGTTTTGGGTCAAATAGAGATGATTGGGTGCCTCCGTTGCGAAAAATGCAATTGTGAGTCTTCTTGTGAATGACTGGGAAAAACAGCCATCCCGAGCGAGTTTTGCGTCATCGTTCCGTTGGAAAAAAAAAGTGCCAAAAACCCACCAAACATGAGTTTTGGGTCAAACGACGATGATTGGGTGCGTCCGTTGTGAAAATTTCAACTACAAGTTTTTTGGTGAATCAGTGGGAAAACGGCCATCCTGGGCGAGTTTTGCGGCACCGTTCCATCGGAAATGAAACTGCCAAATACCCACCAAACATGAGTTTTGGGTCATACGAAGATGATTGGGTGCGTCCGTTGCGAAAAGTTCAACTGCGAGTTTTTTTGGTTAATGAGTGGGAAAAACGGTCATCCCGAGCGAGTATTGCGGCACCGTTCGGTTAGAAATGAAAGTGCGAAAAGCCCACCAAACCTGAGTTTTGGGTCCAACGGAGATGATTGGGTACGTCCGTTGTAAAAAATTCAACTGCTAGTTTTTTTGGTGAATGAGTGGGAAAAACGGCCATCCCGAGCGAGTTTTGGGGCACGGTTCCGTCGAAAATGAAAGTGCCAAAACCCCACCAAACATGAGTTTTGGGTCAAACAGAGATGATTGGGTGCGTCCGTTGCGAAAAATGCAATTGCGAGTGTTCTTGTGAATCAGTGGGAAAAACGGTCATCCCGAGCGAGCTTTGCGGCACCGTTCCGTTGGAAATAAAAGTGCCAAAAACCAACCAAACATGAGTTTTGGGTCAAACGAAGATGATTGGGTGCGTCCGTTGCGAAAAATTCAAACGCGAGTTTTTTTGGTGAATGAGTGGGAAAAACGGCCATCCCGAGCGAGTTTTGAGGCACCGTTCCGTCGGAAATGAAAGTGCCAAAACCCACCAAACATGAGTTTTAGGTCAAATAGAGATGATTGGGTGCGTCCGTTGCAAAAAATTCAACTGCGAGTTTTTTTGGTGAATGAGTGGGAAAAACAGCCATCCCGAGTGAGTTTTGCGGCATCGTTCCGTTGGAAATGAAAGTGCCAAATACCCAGCAAACATGAGTTTTGGGTCAAATAGAGATGATTGGGTGCCTCCGTTGCGAAAAATGCAATTGTGAGTCTTCTTGTGAATGAGTGGGAAAAACAGCCATCCCGAGCGAGTTTTGCGGCATCGTTCCGTTGGAAATAAAAGTGCCAAAAACCCAGCAAACATTTGTTTTGGGTCAAACGAAGATGATTGGGTGCGTCCGTTGCGAAAAAATCAACTGCAAGTTTTTTTGGTGAATGAGTGGGAAAACAGCCATCCCGAGCGAGCTTTGCGGCACCGTTGCGTTGGAAATAAAAGTGCCGAAAACCCACCAAATATGAGTTTTGGGTCAAACGAAGATGATTGGGTGCGTCCGTTGTGAAAATTTCAACTACGAGTTTTTTGGTGAATCAGTGGGAAAACGGCCATCCTGAGCGAGTTTTGCGGCACCGTTCCGTCGGAAATGAAACTGCCAAATACCCACCAAACATGAGTTTTGGGTCATACGAAGATGATTGGGTGCGTCCGTTGCGAAAAGTTCAACTGCGAGTTTTTTTGGTTAATGAGTGGGAAAAACGGTCATCCCGAGCGAGTATTGCGGCACCGTTCCGTTAGAAATGAAAGTGCCAAAAACCCACGAAACCTGAGTTTTGGGTCAAACGGAGATGATTGGGTGTGTCCGTTGTAAAAATTTCAACTGCTAGTTTTTTTGGTGAATGAGTGGGAAAAACGGCCATCCCGAGCGAGTTTTGTGGCACGGTTCCGTCGAAAATGAAAGTGCCAAAACCCCACCAAACATGAGTTTTGGGTCAAACAGAGATGATTGGGTGCGTCCGTTGCGAAAAAATGCAATTGCGAGTGTTCTTGTGAATCAGTGGGAAAAACGGCCATCCCGAGCGAGCTTTGCGGCACCGTTCCGTTGGAAATAAAAGTGCCAAAAACCCACCAAACATGAGTTTTGGGTCAAACGAAGATGATTAGGTGCGTCCGTTGCGAAAAATTCAAACGCCAGTTTTTTTGGTGAATGAGTGGGAAAAACGGCCATCCCGAGCGAGTTTTGAGGCACCGTTCCGTCGGAAATGAAAGTGCCAAAACCCACCAAACATGAGTTTTAGGTCAAATAGAGATGATTGGGTGCGTCCGTTGTAAAAAATTCAACTGCGAGTTTTTTTGGTGAATGAGTGGGAAAAACAGCCATCCCGAGCGAGTTTTGCGGCATCGTTCCGTTGGAAATGAATGTGCCAAATACCCAGCAAACATGAGTTTTGGGTCAAATAGAGATGATTGGGTGGCTCCGTTGCGAAAAATGCAATTGTGAGTCTTCTTGTGAATGAGTGGCAAAAATAGCCATCCCGAGCGAGTTTTGCGGCATCGTTCCGTTGGAAATAAAAGTGTCAAAAACCCACCAAACATGAATTTTGGGTCAAACGAAGATGATTGGGTGCGTCCGTTGTGAAAAATTCAACTGCGAGTTTTTTCGGTGAATGAGTGGGAAAACAGCCATCCCGAGCGAGCTTTGCGGCACCGTTCCGTTGAAAATAAAAGTGCCCAAAACCCACCAAACATGAGGTTTGGGTCAAACGAAGATGATTGGGTGCGTTCGTTGTGAAAATTTCAACTACAAGTTTTTTGGTGAATCAGTGGGAAAACGGCCATCCTGAGCGAGTTTTGCGGCACCGTTCCGTCGAAAATGAAAGTGCCAAATACCCACCAAACATGAGTTTTGGGTCATACGAAGATGATTGGGTGCGTCCGTTGCGAAAAATTCTACTGCGAGTTTTTTTGGTTAATGAGTGGGAAAAACGGTCATCCCAAGCGAGTATTGCGGCACCGTTCTGTTAGAAATGAAAGTGCCAAAAACCCACCAAACCTGAGTTTTGGGTCAAACGGAGATGATTGGGTGCGTCCGTTGTAAAAAATTCAACTGCTAGTTTTTTTGGTGAATGAGTGGGAAAAACGGCCATCCCGAGCGAGTTTTGTGGCACGGTTCCGTCGAAAATGAAAGTGCCAAATACCCACCAAACAAGAGTTTTGAGTCAAACAGAGATGATTGGGTGCGTCCGTTGCGAAAAAATGCATTTGCGAGTGTTCTTGTGAATTAGTGGGAAAAACGGCCATCCCGAGCGAGCTTTGCGGCACCGTTCCGTTGGAAATAAAAGTACCAAAAACCCACCAAACATGAGTTTTGGGTCAAACGAAGATGATTGGGTGCATCCGTTGCGAAAAATTCAAACGCGAGTTTTTTTGGTGAATGAGTGGGAAAAACGGCCATCCCGAGCGAGTTTTGAGGCACCGTTCCGTCGGAAATGAAAGTGCCAAAATCCACCAAACATGAGTTTTAGGTCAAATAGAGATGATCGGGTGCGTCCGTTGTAAAAAATTCAACTGCGAGTTTTTTTGGTGAATGAGTGCGAAAAACAGCCATCCCGAGCGAGTTTTGCGGCATCGTTCCGTTGGAAATGAAAGTGCCAAATACCCAGCAAACATGAGTTTTGGGTCAAATAGAGATGATTGGGTGCCTCCGTTGCGAAAAATGCAATTGTGAGCCTTCATGTGAATGAGTGGGAAAAACAGCCATCCCGAGCAAGTTTTGCGGCATCGTTCCGTTGGAAATAAAAGTGTCAAAAACCCACCAAACATGAGTTTTGGGTCAAACGAAGATGATTGGGTGCGTCCGTTGCAAAAAATTCAACTGCGAGTTTTTTCGGTGAATGAGTGGGAAAACAGCCATCCCGAGCGAGCTTTGTGGCACCGTTGCGTTGGAAATAAAAGTGCCAAAAACCCACCAAACATGAGTTTTGGGTCATACGAAGATGATTGGGTGCGTCCGTTGTAAAAAATTCAACTACTAGTTTTTTTGGTGAATGAGTGGGAAAAACGGCCATCCCGAGCGAGTTTTGTGGCACGGTTCCGTCGAAAATGAAAGTGCCAAAAACCCACCAAACATGAGTTTTGGGTCAAACAGAGATGATTGGGTGCCTCCGTTGCGAAAAAATGCAATTGCGAGTGTTCTTGTGAATCAGTGGGAAAAACGGCCATCCCGAGCGAGCATTGAGGCACCGTTCCGTTGGAAATAAAAGTGCCAAAAACCCACCAAACATGAGTTTTGGGTCAAACGAAGATGATTGGGTGCGTCCATTGCGAAAAATTCAAACGCGAGTTTTTTTGGTGAATGAGTGGGAAAAACAGCCATCCCGAGCGAGTTTGAGGCACCGTTCCGTCGGAAATGAAAGTGCCAAAATCCACCAAACATGAGTTTTAGGTCAAATAGAGATGATCGGGTGCGTCCGTTGTAAAAAATTCAACTGCGAGTTTTTTTGGTGAATGAGTGCGAAAAACAGCCATCCCGAGCGAGTTTTGCGGCATCGTTCCGTTGGAAATGAAAGTGCCAAATACCCAGCAAACATGAGTTTTGGGTCAAATAGAGATGATTGGGTGCCTCCGTTGCGAAAAATGCAATTGTGAGCCCTCATGTGAATGAGTGGGAAAAACAGCCATCCCGAGCAAGTTTTGCGGCATCGTTCCGTTGGAAATAAAAGTGTCAAAAACCCACCAAACATGAGTTTTGGGTCAAACGAAGATGATTGGGTGCGTCCGTTGCAAAAAATTCAACTGCGAGTTTTTTTCGTGAATGAGTGGGAAAAAAGCCATCCCGAGCGAGCTTTGCGGCACCGTTGCGTTGGAAATAAAAGTGCCAAAAACCCACCAAACATGAGTTTTGGGTCATACGAAGATGATTGGGTGCGTCCGTTGTAAAAAATTCAACTACTAGTTTTTTTGGTGAATGAGTGGGAAAAACGGCCATCCCGAGCGAGTTTTGTGGCACGGTTCCGTCGAAAATGAAAGTGCCAAAAACCCACCAAACATGAGTTTTGGGTCAAACAGAGATGATTGGGTGCCTCCGTTGCGAAAAAATGCAATTGCGAGTGTTCTTGTGAATCAGTGGGAAAAACGGCCATCCCGAGTGAGCTCTGAGGCACCGTTCCGTTGGAAATAAAAGTGCCAAAAACCCACCAAACATGAGTTTTGGGTCAAACGAAGATGATTGGGTGCGTCCGTTGCGAAAAATTCAAACGCGAGTTTTTTTGGTGAATGAGTGGGAAAAACAGCAATCCCGAGCGAGTTTTGCGGCATCGTTCCGTTGGAAATGAAAGTGCCAAATACCCATCAAACATGAGTTTTGGGTCAAACGAAGATGATTGGGTGCGTCCGTTGTGAAAATTTCAACTACAAGTTTTTTGGTGAATCAGTGGGAAAACGGCCATCCTGGGCGAGTTTTGTGGCACCGTTCCATCGGAAATGAACTGCCAAATACCCACCAAACATGAGTTTTGGGTCATACGAAGATGATTGGGTGCGTCCGTTGCGAAAAGTTCAACTGCGAGTTTTTTGGTTAATGAGTGGGAAAAACGGTCATCCTGAGCGAGTATTGCGGCACCGTTCGGTTAGAAAGGAAAGTGCCAAAAACCCACCAAACATGAGTTTTGGGTCCAACGGAGATGATTGGGTGCGTCCGTTGTAAAAAATTCAACTGCTAGTTTTTTTGGTGAATGAGTGGGAAAAACGGCCATCCCGAGCGAGTTTTGTGGCACGGTTCCGTCGAAAATGAAAGTGCCAAAACCCCACCAAACATGAGTTTTGGGTCAAACAGAGATGATTGGGTGCGTCTGTTGCGAAAAAATGCAATTGCGAGTGTTCTTGTGAATCAGTGGGAAAAATGGCCATCCCGAGTGAGCTTTGAGGCACCGTTCCGTTGGAAATAAAAGTGCCAAAAACCCACCAAACATGAGTTTTGGGTCAAACGAAGATGATTGGGTGCGTCCGTTGCGAAAAATTCAAACGCGAGTTTTTTTGGTGAATGAGTGGGAAAAACAGCCATCCCGAGCGAGTTTTGCGGCATCGTTCCGTTGGAAATGAAAGTGCCAAATACCCATCAAACATGAGTTTTGGGTCAAATAGAGATGATTGGGTGCCTCCGTTGCGAAAAATGCAATTGTGAGTCTTCTTGTGAATGACTGGGAAAAACAGCCATCCCGAGCGAGTTTTGCGTCATCGTTCCGTTGGAAATAAAATTGCCAAAAACCCACCAAACATGAGTTTTGGGTCAAACGAAGATGATTGGGTGCGTCCGTTGCGAAAAATTCAACTGCGAGTTTTTTTGGTGAATGAGTGGGAAAACAGCCATCCCGAGCGAGCTTTGCGGCACCGTTCCGTTGGAAAAAAAAAGTGCCAAAAACCCACCAAACATGAGTTTTGGGTCAAACGAAGATGATTGGGTGCGTCCGTTGTGAAAATTTCAACTACAAGTTTTTTGGTGAATCAGTGGGAAAACGGCCATCCTGGGCGAGTTTTGCGGCACCGTTCCATCGGAAATGAAACTGCCAAATACCCACCAAACATGAGTTTTGGGTCATACGAAGATGATTGGGTGCGTCCGTTGCGAAAAGTTCAACTGCGAGTTTTTTTGGTTAATGAGTGGGAAAAACGGTCATCCTGAGCGAGTATTGCGGCACCGTTCGGTTAGAAAGGAAAGTGCCAAAAACCCACCAAACATGAGTTTTGGGTCCAACGGAGATGATTGGGTGCGTCCGTTGTAAAAAATTCAACTGCTAGTTTTTTTGGTGAATGAGTGGGAAAAACGGCCATCCCGAGCGAGTTTTGTGGCACGGTTCCATCGAAAATAAAAGTGCCAAAAACCCACCAAACATGAGTTTTGGGTCAAACAGAGATGAATGGGTGCGTCCGTTGCGAAAAAATGCAATTGCGAGTGTTCTTGTGAATCAGTGGGAAAAACGGCCATCCCGAGCGAGCTTTGCGGCACCGTTCCGTTGGAAATAAAAGTGCCAAAAACCCACCAAACATGAGTTTTGGGTCAAACGAAGATGATTGGGTGCGTCCGTTGCGAAAAATTCAAACGCGAGTTTTTTTGGTGAATGAGTGGGAAAAACAGCCATCCCGAGCGAGTTTTGCGGCATCGTTCCGTTGGAAATGAAAGTGCCAAATACCCATCAAACATGAGTTTTGGGTCAAATAGAGATGATTGGGTGCCTCCGTTGCGAAAAATGCAATTGTGAGTCTTCTTGTGAATGACTGGGAAAAACAGCCATCCCGAGCGAGTTTTGCGTCATCGTTCCGTTGGAAATAAAATTGCCAAAAACCCACCAAACATGAGTTTTGGGTCAAACGAAGATGATTGGGTGCGTCCGTTGCGAAAAATTCAACTGCGAGTTTTTTTCGTGAATGAGTGGGAAAACAGCCATCCCGAGCGAGCTTTGCGGCACCGTTCCGTTGGAAAAAAAAAGTGCCAAAAATCCACCAAACATGAGTTTTGGGTCAAACGAAGATGATTGGGTGCGTCCGTTGTGAAAATTTCAACTACAAGTTTTTTGGTGAATCAGTGGGAAAACGGCCATCCTGGGCGAGTTTTGCGGCACCGTTCTATCGGAAATGAAACTGCCAAATACCCACCAAACATGAGTTTTGCGTCATACGAAGATGATTGGGTGCGTCCGTTGCGAAAAGTTCAACTGCGAGTTTTTTTGGTTAATGAGTGGGAAAAACGGTCATCCCGAGCGAGTATTGCGGCACCGTTCGGTTAGAAATGAAAGTGCCAAAAACCCACCAAACCTGAGTTTTGGGTCCAACGGAGATGATTGGGTGCGTCCGTTGTAAAAAATTCAACTGCTAGTTTTTTTGGTGAATGAGTGGGAAAAACGGCCATCCCGAGCGAGTTTTGTGGCACGGTTCCGTCGAAAATGAAAGTGCCAAAAACCCACCAAACATGAGTTTTGGGTCAAACAGAGATGAATGGGTGCGTCCGTTGCGAAAAAATGCAATTGCGAGTGTTCTTGTGAATCAGTGGGAAAAACGGTCATCCTGAGCGAGCTTTGCGGCACCGTTCCGTTAGAAATAAAAGTGCCAAAAACCAACCAAACATGAGTTTTGGGTCAAACGAAGATGATTGGGTGCGTCCGTTGCGAAAAATTCAAACGCGAGTTTTTTTGGTGAATGAGTGGGAAAAACGGCCATCCCGAGTGAGTTTTGAGGCACCGTTCCGTCGGAAATGAAAGTGCCAAAACCCACCAAACATGAGTTTTAGGTCAAATAGAGATGATTGGGTGCGTCCGTTGTAAAAAAATCAACTGTGAGTTTTTTTGGTGAATGAGTGGGAAAAACAGCCATCTCGAGCGAGTTTTGCGGCATCGTTCCGTTGGAAATGAAAGTGCCAAATATCCAGCAAACATGAGTTTTGAGTCAAATAGAGATGATTGGGTGCCTCCGTTGCGAAAAATGCAATTGTGAGTCTTCTTGTGAATGAGTGGCAAAAACAGCCATCCCGAGCGAGTTTTGCGGCATCGTTCCGTTGGAAATAAAAGTGTCAAAAACCCACCAAACATGAGTTTTGGGTCAAACAAAGATGATTGGGTGCGTCCGTTGCGAAAAATTCAACTGCGAGTTTTTTTGGTGAATGAGTGGGAAAACAGCCATCCCGAGCGAGCTTTGCGGCACCGTTGCGTTGGAAATAAAAGTGCCAAAAACCCACCAAACATGAGTTTTGGGTCAAACGAAGATGATTGGGTGCGTCCGTTGTGAAAATTTCAACTACAAGTTTTTTGGTGAATCAGTGGGAAAATGACCTTCCTGAGCGAGTTTTGCGGCACCGTTCCGTCGGAAATGAAACTGCCAAATACCCACCAAACATGAGTTTTGGGTCATACGAAGATGATTGGGTGCGTCCGTTAAGAAAAGTTCAACTGCGAGTTTTTTTGGTTAATGAGTGGGAAAAACGGTCATCCCGAGCGAGTATTGCGGCACCGTTCCGTTAGAAATGAAAGTGCCAAAAACCAACAAAACCTGAGTTTTGGGTCAAACGGAGATGATTGGGTGCGTCCGTTGTAAAAAAATTCAACTGCTAGTTTTTTTGGTGAATGAGTGGGAAAAACGGCCATCCCGAGCGAGTTTTGCGGCAAGGTTCCGTCGAAAATGAAAGTGCCAAAAACCCACCAAACATGAGTTTTGGGTCAAACAGAGATGATTGGGTGCGTTCGTTGCGAAAAAATGCAATTGCGAGTGTTCTTGTGAATCAGTGGGAAAAACGGCCATCCCGAGCGAGCTTTGCGGCACCGTTCCGTTGGTAATAAAAGTGCCAAAAACCCACCAAACATGAGTTTTGGGTCAAACGGAGATGATTGGGTGCGGCCGTTGCGAAAAATTCAAACGCGAGTTTTTTTGGTGAATGAGTGGGAAAAACGGCCATCCCGAGTGAGTTTTGCGGCATCGTTCCGTTGGAAATGAAAGTGCCAAATACCCATCAAACATGAGTTTTGGGTCAAATAGAGATGATTGGGTGCCTCCGTTGCGAAAAATGCAATTGTGAGTCTTCTTGTGAATGAGTGGGAAAAACAGCCATCCCGAGCGAGTTTTGCGGCATCGTTCCGTTGGAAATAAAAGTGCCAAAAACCCACCCAACATGAGTTTTGGGTCAAACGAAGATGATTGGGTGCGTCCGTTGCAAAAAATTCAACTGCGAGTTTTTTCGGTGAATGAGTGGGAAAACAGCCATCCCGAGCGAGCTTTGCGGCACCGTTCCGTTGGAAATAAAAGTGCCCAAAACCCACCAAACATGAGGTTTGGGTCAAACGAAGATGATTGGGTGCGTTCGTTGTGAAAATTTCAACTACAAGTTTTTTGGTGAATCAGTGGGAAAACGGCCATCCTGAGCG
The DNA here is from genome assembly GCA_009763385.1 of Coix lacryma-jobi var. lacryma-jobi. Classification (NCBI taxonomy): domain Eukaryota; kingdom Viridiplantae; phylum Streptophyta; class Magnoliopsida; order Poales; family Poaceae; genus Coix; species Coix lacryma-jobi. Next base: position 102,220,276 of record CM019827.1, read on the forward strand.
AGTTTTGCGGCACCGTTCCGTCGGAAATGAAAGTGCCAAATACCCACCAAACATGAGTTTTGGGTCATACGAAGATGATTGGGTGCGTCCGTTGCGAAAAATTCAACTGCGAGTTTTTTTGGTTAATGAGTGGGAAAAACGGTCATCCCAAGCGAGTATTGCGGCACCGTTCCGTTAGAAATGAAAGTGCCAAAAACCCACCAAACCTGAGTTTTGGGTCAAACGGAGATGATTGGGTGCGTCCGTTGTAAAAAATTCAACTGCTAGTTTTTTTGGTGAATGAGTGGGAAAAACGGCCATCCCGAGCGAGTTTTGTGGCACGGTTCCGTCGAAAATGAAAGTGCCAAATACCCACCAAACAAGAGTTTTGAGTCAAACAGAGATGATTGGGTGCGTCCGTTGCGAAAAAATGCATTTGCGAGTGTTCTTGTGAATTAGTGGGAAAAACGGCCATCCTGAGCGAGCTTTGCGGCACCGTTCCGTTGGAAATAAAAGTACCAAAAACCCACCAAACATGAGTTTTGGGTCAAACGAAGATGATTGGGTGCATCCGTTGCGAAAAATTGAAACGCGAGTTTTTTGGTGAATGAGTGGGAAAAACGGCCATCCCGAGCGAGTTTTGAGGCACCGTTCCGTCAGAAATGAAAGTGCCAAAATCGACCAAACTTGAGTTTTAGGTCAAATAGAGATGATCGGGTGTGTCCGTTGTAAAAAATTCAACTGCGAGTTTTTTTGGTGAATGAGTGGGAAAAACAGCCATCCCGAGCGAGTTTTGCGGCATCGTTCCGTTGGAAATGAAAGTGCCAAATACCCAGCAAACATGAGTTTTGGGTCAAATAGAGATGATTGGGTGCCTCCGTTGCGAAAAATGCAATTGTGAGCCTTCATGTGAATGAGTGGGAAAAACAGCCATCCCGAGCGAGTTTTGCGGCATCGTTCCGTTGGAAATAAAAGTGCCAAAAACCCACTAAACATGAGTTTTGGGTCAAACGAACATGATTGGGTGCGTCCGTTGCGAAAAATTCAACTACGAGTTTTCTTGGTGAATGAGTGGGAAAACAGCCATCCCGAGCGAGCTTTGCGGCACCGTTGCGTTGGAAATAAAAGTGACAAAAACCCACCAAACATGAGTTTTGGGTCAAACGAAGATGATTGGGTGCGTCCGTTGTGAAAATTTCAACTACAAGTTTTTTGGTGAATCAGTGGGAAAACGGCCATCCTGAGCGAGTTTTGCGGCACCGTTCTGTCGGAAATGAAACTGCCAAATACCCACCAAACATGAGTTTTGGGTCATACGAAGATGATTAGGTGCGTCCGTTGCGAAAAGTTCAACTGCGAGTTTTTTTGGTTAATGAGTGGGAAAAACGGTCATCCCGAGCGAGTATTGCGGCACCGTTCCGTTAGAAATGAAAGTGCCAAAAACCCACCAAACCTGAGTTTTGGGTCAAACGGAGATGGTTGGGTGCGTCCGTTGTAAAAAATTCAACTACTAGTTTTTTTGGTGAATGAGTGGGAAAACGGCCATCCCGAGCGAGTTTTGTGGCACGGTTCCGTCGAAAATGAAAGTGCCAAAAACCCACCAAACATGAGTTTTGGGTCAAACAGAGATGATTGGGTGCGTCCGTTGCGAAAAAAATGCAATTGCGAGTGTTCTTGTGAATCAGTGGGAAAAACGGTCATCCCGAGCGAGCTTTGGGGCACCGTTCCGTTGGAAATAAAAGTGCCAAAAACCAACCAAACATGAGTTTTGGGTCAAACAAAGATGATTGGGTGCGTCCGTTGCGAAAAATTCAAATGCGAGTTTTTTTGGTGAATGAGTGGGAAAAACGGCCATCCCGAGCGAGTTTTGAGGCACCGTTCCGTCAGAAATGAAAGTGCCAAAACCCACCAAACATGAGTTTTAGGTCAAATAGAGATGATTGGGTGCGTCCGTTGTCAAAAATTCAACTGCGAGTTTTTTTGGTGAATGAGTGGGAAAAACAGTCATCCCGAGCGAGTTTTGCGGCATCGTTCCGTTGGAAATGAAAGTGCCAAATACCCAGCAAACATGAGTTTTGGGTCAAATAGAGATGATTGGGTGCCTCCGTTGCCAAAAATGCAATTGTGAGTCTTCTTGAGAATGAGTGCGAAAAACAGCCATCCCGAGCGAGTTTTCCGGCATCGTTCCGTTGGAAATAAAAGTGCCAAAAACCCACCAAACATGAGTTTTGGGTCAAACGAAGATGATTGGGTGCGTCCGTTGCGAAAAATTCAACTGCGAGTTTTTTGGTGAATGAGTGGGAAAACAGCCATCCCGAGCGAGCTTTGCGGCACCGTTCCGTTGGAAATAAAAGTGCCAAAAACCCACCAAACATGAGTTTTGGGTCAAATGAAGATGATTGGGTGCGTCCGTTGTGAAAATTTCAACTACAAGTTTTTTGGTGAATCAGTGGGAAAACGGCCATCCTGATCCAGTTTTGCGGCACCATTCCGTCGGAAATGAAACTGCCAAATACCCACCAAACATGAGTTTTGGGTCATACGAAGATGATTGGGTGCGTCCATTGCGAAAAGTTCAACTACGAGTTTTTTTGGTTAATGAGTGGGAAAAACGGTCATCCCGAGCGAGTATTGCGGCACCGTTCCGTTAGAAATGAAAGTGCCAAAAACCCACCAAACCTGAGTTTTGGGTCAAACAGAGATGATTGGGTGCGTCCGTTGTAAAAAATTCAACTACTAGTTTTTTTGGTGAATGAGTGGGAAAAACGGCCATCCCGAGCGAGTTTTGGGGCACGGTTCCCTCGAAAATGAAAGTGCCGAAAACCCACCAAACATGAGTTTTGGGTCAAACAGAGATGATTGGGTGCATCCGTTGCGAAAAATGCAATTGCGAGTGTTCTTGTGAATTAGTGGGAAAAACGGCCATCCCGAGCGAGCTTTGCGGCACCGTTCCGTTGGAAATAAAAGTGCCAAAAACCCACCAAACATGAGTTTTGGGTCAAACGAAGATGATTGGGTACGTCCGTTGCGAAAAATTCAAACGCCAGTTTTTTTGGTGAATGAGTGTAAAAAACGGCCATCCCGAGCGAGTTTTGAGGCACCGTTCCGTCGGAAATGAAAGTGCCAAAACCCACCAAACATGAGTTTTAGGTCAAATAGAGATGATTGGGTGCGTCGGTTGTAAAAAATTCAATTGCGAGTTTTGTTGGTGAATGAGTGGGAAAACAGCCATCTCGAGCGAGTTTTACGGCATCGTTCCATCGGAAAAGAAAGTGCCAAAAACCCACTAAACCTGAGTTTTGGGTCAAACGGAGATGATTGGGTGCGTCCGTTGTAAAAAATTCAACTGCGAGTTTTTTTGGTGAATGAGTCGGAAAAACAGCCATCCCGAGCGAGTTTTGCGACATCGTTCCGTCGGAAATAAAAGTGCCAAAAACCCAACAAACATGAGTTTTGTGTCAAACGAAGATGATTGGGTGTGTCCGTTGCGAAAAATTCAAACGCGAGTTTCTTTGGTGAATGAGTGGGAAAAACGGCCATCCCGAGCAAGTTTTGCGGCACCGTTCCGTCAGAAATGAAAGTGCCAAAAACCCACCAAACTTGAGTTTTGGGTCAAACGGTCCTGATTGGGTGCGTCCGTTGTGAAAAATTCAACTGCAAGTTTTTTTGAATCAGTGGGAAAAATAGTCATCCCGAGCGAGTTTTGCAGCATCGTTCCTTCGGAAATAAAAGTGCCAAAAACCCACCAAACATGAGTTTTGGGTCAAACGGAGATGATTGGGTGCGTCCATTGCGAAAAGTTCAACTACGAGTTTTTTTGTTAATGAGTGGGAAAAACGGTCATCCCGAGCGAGTTCTGCGACACCGTTCCGTTAGAAATGAAAGTGCCAAAAACTCACCAAACATGAGTTTGGGTCAAACGGAGATGATTGGGTGCGTCCGTTGTGAAGATTTCAACTGCAAGTTTTTGGTGAATTAGTGGGAAAAACGGCCATCCCGAGCGAGTTTTGCGGCACCGTTCCGTTAGAAATGAAAATGCCAAAAACCCACCAAACCTGAGTTTTGGGTCAAACGGAGATGATTGTGTGCGTCCGTTGTAAAAAATTCAACTGCTAGTTTTTTTGGTTAATGAGTGGGAAAAACGGCCATCCCAAGCGAGTTTTGTGGCACGGTTCCGTCGAAAATGAATGTGCCAAAAACCCACCAAACATGAGTTTTGGATCAAACAGAGATGATTGGGTGCGTCCGTTGCGAAAAATGCAATTGCGGGTCTTCTTGTGAATCAGTGGGAAAAACGGCCATCCCGAGCGAGCTTTGCGGCACCGTTCCATTGGAAATAAAAGTGCCAAAAACCCACCAAACATGAGTTTTGGGTCAAACGAAGATGATTGGGTGCGTCCGTTGCGAAAAATTCAAACGCGAGTTTTTTTGGTGAATGAGTGGGAAAAACGGCCATCCCGAGCGAGTTTTGCGGCACCGTTCCGTCAGAAATGAAAGTGCCAAAAACCCACCAAACCTGAGTTTTGGGTCAAACGGAGATGATTATGTGCGTCCGTTGTAAAGAATTCAACTGTTAGTTTTTTTGGTGAATGAGTGGAAAAAGGGCCATCCCAAGCGAGTTTTGTGGTACGGTTCCGTCGGAAAAGAAAGTGCCAAAAACCCACTAAACCTGAGTTTTGGGTCAAACGGAGATGATAGGGTGTGTCCGTTGTAAAAAATTGAACTGCGAGTTTTTTTAGTGAATGAGTCGGAAAAACAGCCATCCCGAGCGAGTTTTGCGACATCGTTCCGTCGGAAATAAAAGTGCCAAAAACCCAACAAACATGAGTTTTGGGTCAAACGAAGATGATTGGGTGCGTCCGTTGCGAAAAATTCAAACGCGAGTTTCTTTGGTGAATGAGTGGGAAAAACGGCCATCCCGAGCGAGTTTTGCGGCACCGTTCCGTCAGAAATGAAAATGCCAAAAACCCACCAAACTTGAGTTTTGGGTCAAACGGTCATGATTGGGTGCGTCTGTTGTGAAAAATTCAACTGCAAGTTTTTTTTGAATCAGTGGGAAAAATAGCTATCCCGAGCGAGTTTTGCGGCATCGTTCCGTCGGAAATAAAAGTGCCAAAAACCCACCAAACATGAGTTTTGGGTCAAACGGAGATGATTGGGTGTGTCCGTTGCGAAAAATTCAACTGCAAGTTTTTTGGTGAATCAGGAAAAACGGCCATCCCGAGCGAGTTCTGTGACACCGTTCTGTTGGAAATGACAGTGCCAAAAACTCACCAAACATGAGTTTGGGTCAAACGGAGATGATTGGGTGCGTCCGTTGCGAAGATTTCAACTGCAAGTTTTTTGGTGAATCAGTGGGAAAAACGGCCATCCCGAGCGAGTTTTGCGGCACCGTTCCGTTAGAAATGAAAGTGCCAAAACCCCACCAAACTTGAGTTTTGGGTCAAACGGAGATGATTGTGTGCGTCCGTTGTAAAAAATTCAACTGCTAGTTTTTTTGGTTAATGAGTGGGAAAAACGGCCATCCCAAGCCAGTTTTGTGGCACGGTTCCGTCGAAAATGAATGTGCCAAAAACCCACCAAACATGAGTTTTGGATCAAACAGAGATGATTGGGTGCGTCCGTTGCGAAAAATGCAATTGCGGGTCTTCTTGTGAATCAGTGGGAAAAACGGCCATCCCGAGCGAGCTTTGCGGCACCGTTCCGTTGAAATAAAAGTGCCAAAAACCCACCAAACATGAGTTTTGGGTCGAACGAAGATGTTGCAAAAAATTCAAACGCGAGTTTTGTTGTTGAATGAGTGGCAAAACAGCCATCCCGAGCGAGTTTTGCGGCATCGTTCCATCGGAAAAGAAAGTGCCAAAAACCCACTAAACCTGAGTTTTGGGTCAAACGGAGATGATAGGGTGCGTCCGTTGTAAAAAATTGAACTGCGAGTTTTTTTGGTGAATGAGTCGGAAAAACTGCCATCCCGAGCGAGTTTTGCGACATCGTTCCGTCGGAAATAAAAGTGCCAAAAACCCAACAAACATGAGTTTTGGGTCAAACGAAGATGATTGGGTGCGTCCGTTGCGAAAAATTCAAACGCGAGTTTCTTTGGTGAATCAGTGGGAAAAACGGCCATCCCGAGCGAGTTTTACGGCATCGTTCCGTCGGAAAAGAAAGTGCCAAAAACCCACAGGTGCGTCTGTTGTAAAAAAATGAACTGCGAGTTTTTTTTGGTGAAAGAGTGGGAAAAACAGCCATCCCGAGCGAGTTTTGCGACAACGTTCCGTCGGAAATAAAAGTGCCAAAAACCCACCAAACATGAGTTTTGGGTCAAACGGAGATGATTGGGTGTGTCCGTTGCGAAAAATTCAACTGCAAGTTTTTTGGTGAATCAGTGGGAAAAACGGCCATCCCGAGCAAGTTCTGTGACACCGTTCTGTTGGAAATGACAGTGCCAAAAACTCACCAAACATGAGTTTGGGTCAAACGGAGATGATTGGGTGCGTCCGTTGCGAAGATTTCAACTGCAAGTTTTTTGGTGAATCAGTGGGAAAAACGGCCATCCCGAGCGAGTTTTGCGGCACCGTTCCGTTAGAAATGAAAGTGCCAAAAACCCACCAAACTTGAGTTTTGGGTCAAACGGAGATGATTGTGTGCGTCCGTTGTAAAAAATTCAACTGCTAGTTTTTTTGGTTAATGAGTGGGAAAAACGGCCATCCCAAGCCAGTTTTGTGGCACGGTTCCGTCGAAAATGAATGTGCCAAAAACCCACCAAACATGAGTTTTGGATCAAACAGAGATGATTGGGTGCGTCCGTTGCGAAAAATGCAATTGCGGGTCTTCTTGTGAATCAGTGGGAAAAACGGCCATCCCGAGCGAGCTTTGCGGCACCGTTCCGTTGAAATAAAAGTGCCAAAAACCCACCAAACATGAGTTTTGGGTCAAACGAAGATGATTGGGTGCGTCCATTGCAAAAAATTCAAACGCGAGTTTTTTTGGTGAATGAGTGGGAAAAACGGCCATCCCGAGCGAGTTTTGAGGCACCGTTCCGTCGGAAATGAAAGTGCCAAAACCCACCAAACATGAGTTTTAGGTCAAATAGATATGATTGGGTGCGTCCGTTGTAAAAAATTCAACTTCTAGTTTTGTTGGTGAATGAGTGGGAAAACAGCCATCCCGAGCGAGTTTTACGGCATCGTTCCATCGGAAAAGAATGTGCCAAAAACCCACTAAACCTGAGTTTTGGGTCAAACAGAGATGATTGGGTGCGTCCGTTGTAAAAAATTGAACTGCGAGTTTTTTTGGTGAATGAGTGGGAAAAACAGCCATCCCGAGCGAGTTTTGCGACAACGTTCCGTCGGAAATAAAAGTGCCAAAAACCCACCAAACATGAGTTTTGGGTCAAACGAAGATGATTGGGTGCGTCCGTTGCGAAAAATTCAAACGCGAGTTTTTTTGGTGAATGAGTGGGAAAAACGGCCATCCCGAGCGAGTTTTGGCATCGTTCCGTCAGAAAAAAAAGTGCCAAAAACCCACCAAACTTGAGTTTTGGGTCAAATGGACATGATTGGGTGCGTCCGTTGTGAAAAATTCAACTGCAAGTTTTTTTTCGAATCAGTGGGAAAAATAGCCATCCCGAGCGAGTTTTGCGGCATCGTTCCGTCGGAAATAAAAGTGCCAAAAACCCACCAAACATGAGTTTTGGGTCAAACGGAGATGATTGGGTGTGTCCATTGCGAAAAATTCAACTGCAAGTTTTTTGGTGAATCAGTGGGAAAAACGGCCATCCCGAGCGAGTTCTGCGACATCCTTCTGTTGGAAATGAAAGTGCCAAAAACTCACCAAACATGAGTTTGGGTCAAACGGAGATGATTGGGTGCGTCCGTTGCGAAGATTTCAACTGCAAGTTTTTTGGTGAATCAGTGGGAAAAACGGCCATCCCGAGCGAGTTTTGCGGCATCGTTCCGTTAGAAATGAAAGTGCCAAAACCCACCAAACCTGAGTTTTGGGTCAAACGGAGATGATTGTGTGCGTCCGTTGTAAAAAATTCAACTGCTAGTTTTTTTGGTTAATGAGTGGGAAAAACGGCCATCCCAAGCGAGTTTTGTGGCACGGTTCCGTCGAAAATGAATGTGCCAAAAATCCACCAAACTTGAGTTTTGGATCAAACAGAGATGATTGGGTGCGTCCGTTGCGAAAAATGCAATTGCGGGTCTTCTTGTGAATCAGTGGGAAAAACGGCCATCCCGGGCGAGCTTTGCGGCACCGTTCCGTTGGAAATAAAAGTGCCAAAAACCCACCAAACATGAGTTTTGGGTCAAACGAAGATGATTGGGTGCGTCCGTTCAAAAAATTCAAACGCGAGTTTTTTTGGTGAATGAGTGGGAAAAACGGCCATCCCGAGCAAGTTTTGCGGCACCGTTCCGTCACAAATGAAAGTGCCAAAAACCCACCAAACCTGAGTTTTGGGTCAAACAGAGATGATTGTGTGCGTCCATTGTAAAAAATTCAACTGTTAGATTTTTTTGGTGAATGAGTGGGAAAAACGGCCATCCCGAGCGAGTTTTGTGGTACGGTTCCGTCGAAAATGAAAGTGCAAAAAACCCACCAAACATTATTTTTGGGTCAAACAGAGATGATTGGGTGCGTCCGTAGCGAAAAAATGCAATTGCGAGTGTTCTTGTGAATCAGTGGGAAAAACGGACATGATTGGGTGCGTCCGTTGTGAAAAATTCAACTGCAAGTTTTTTTTGAATCAGTGGGAAAAATAGCCATCCCGAGCGAGTTTTGCGGCATCGTTCCGTCGGAAATAAAAGTGCCAAAAACCCACCAAACATGAGTTTTGGGTCAAACGGAGATGATTGGGTGTGTCCGTTGCGAAAAATTCAACTGCAAGTTTTTTGGTGAATCAGTGGGAAAAACGGCCATCCCGAGCGAGTTCTGCGACTCCGTTGTGTTGGAAATGAAAGTGCCAAAAACTCACCAAACATGAGTTTTGGGTCATACAGAGATGATTGGGTGCGTCCGTTGCGAAAAATTCAACTGCGAGTTTTTTTGGTGAATGAGTGGGAAAAACGGTCATCCCGAGCGAGTTTTGCGTCACCGTTCCGTTAGAAATGAAAGTGCCAAAAACCCGCCAAACCTGAGTTTTGGGTCAAACGGAGATGATTGTGTGCGTCCGTTGTAAAAAATTCAACTGCTAGTTTTTTTGGTTAATGAGTGGGAAAAACAGCCATCCCAAGCGAGTTTTGTGGCACGGTTCCGTCGAAAATGAATGTGCCAAAAACCCACCAAACATGAGTTTTGGGTCAAACGGAGATGATTGGTTGCGTCCGTTGCGAAAAATGCAATTGCGGGTCTTCTTGTGAATCAGTGGGAAAAATGGCCATCCCGAGCGAGCTTTGCGGCAACGTTCCGTTGGAAATAAAAGTGCCAAAAACCCACCAAACATGAGTTTTGGGTCAAACGAAGATGATTGGGTGCATCCGTTCGAAAAATTCAAACGCGAGTTTTTTTGGTGAATGAGTGGGAAAAACGGCCATCCCGAGCGAGTTTTGCGGCACCGTTCCGTCAGAAATGAAAGTGCCAAAAACCCACCAAACCTGAGTTTTGGGTCAAACGAAGTTGATTGTGTGCGTCCGTTGTAAAAAATTCAACTGTTAGTTTTTTTGGTGAATGAGTGGGAAAAACGGCCATCCCGAGCGAGCTTTGCGGCACCGTTCCGTTGGAAATAAAAGTGCCAAAAACCCACCAAACATGAGTTTTGGGTCAAACGAAGATGATTGGGTGCGTCCGTTGCGAAAAATTCAAACGCGAGTTTTTTTTGGTGAATGAGTGAGAAAAACGGCCATCCCGAGCGAGTTTTGCGGCACCGTTCCGATAGAAATGAAAGTGCCAAAACCCACCAAACCTGAGTTTTGGGTCAAACGGAGATGATTGTGTGCGTCCGTTGTAAAAAATTCAACTGCTAGTTTTTTTGGTTAATGAGTGGAAAAAACGGCCATCCCAAGCGAGTTTTGTGGCACGGTTCCGTCGAAAATGAATGTGCCAAAAACCCACCAAACATGAGTTTTGGGTCAAACAGAGATGATTGGATGCGTCCGTTGTGAAAAATGCAATTGCGGGTCTTCTCGTGAATCAGTGGGAAAAACGGCCATGCCGAGCGAGCTTTGCAGCACCGTTCCGTTGGAAATAAAAGTGCCAAAAACCCACCAAACATGAGTTTTGGGTCAAACGAAGATGATTGGGTGCGTCCGTTGCGAAAAATTCAAACACGAGTTTTTTGGTGAATGAGTGGGAAAAACGGCCATCCCGAGCGAGTTTTGCGGCACCGTTCCGTCAGAAATGAAAGTGCCAAAAACCCACCAAACCTGAGTTTTGGGTCAAACGGAGATGATTATGTGCGTCCGTTGTAAAGAATTCAACTGTTAGTTTTTTTGGTGAATGAGTGGAAAAATGGCCATCCCAAGCGAGTTTTGTGGTACGGTTCCGTCGAAAATGAAAGTGCCAAAAACCCACCAAACATGAGTTTTGGGTCAAACAGAGATGATTGGGTGCGTCCGTTGCGAAAAAATGCAATTGCGAGTGTTCTTGTGAATCAGTGGGAACAACGGCCATCCCGAGCGAGCTTTGCGGCACCGTTCCGTTGGAAATAAAAGTGCCAAAAACCCACCAAACATGAGTTTTGGGTCAAACGAAGATGATTGGGTGCGTCCGTTGCGAAAAATTCAAACGCGAGTTTTTTTGGTGAATGAGTGGGAAAAACGGCCATCCCGAGCGAGTTTTGAGGCACCGTTCCGTCATAAATGAAAGTGCCAAGACCCACCAAACATGATTTTTAGGTCAAATAGAGATGATAGGGTGCGTCCGTTGTAAAAAATTCAACTGCGAGTTTTGTTGGTGAATGAGTGGGAAAACAGCCATCCCGAGCGAGTTTTACGGCATCGTTCCATCGGTAAAGAAAGTGCCAAAAACCTACTAAACCTGAGTTTTGGGTCAAACAGAGATGATTGGGTGCGTCCGTTGTAAAAAATTGAACTGCGAGTTTTTTTGGTGAATGAGTCAGAAAAACAGCCATCCCGAGCGAGTTTTGCGACATCGTTCCGTGGGAAATAAAAGTGCCAAAAACCCAACAAACATGAGTTTTGGGTCCAACGAAGATGATTGGGTGCGTCCGTTGCGAAAAATTCAAACGCGAGTTTCTTTGTTGAATGAGTGGGAAATACGGCCATCCCGAGCGAGTTATGTGACACCGTTCTGTTGGAAATGAAAGTGCCAAAAACTCACCAAACATGAGTTTGGGTCAAACGGAGATGATTGGGTGCGTCCGTTGTGAAGATTTCAACTGCAAGTTTTTTGGTGAATCAGTGGGAAAAACGGCCATCCCGAGCGAGTTTTGCGGCACCGTTCCGTCAGAAATGAAAGTGCCAAAAACCCACCAAACCTGAGTTTTGGGTCAAACGAAGTTGATTGTGTGCGTCCGTTGTAAAAAATTCAACTGTTAGTTTTTTTGGTGAATGAGTGGGAAAAACGGCCATCCCGAGCGAGCTTTGCGGCACCGTTCCGTTGGAAATAAAAGTGCCAAAAACCCACCAAACATGAGTTTTGGGTCAAACGAAGATGATTGGGTGCGTCCGTTGCGAAAAATTCAAACGCGAGTTTTTTTTGGTGAATGAGTGAGAAAAACGGCCATCCCGAGCGAGTTTTGCGGCACCGTTCCGATAGAAATGAAAGTGCCAAAACCCACCAAACCTGAGTTTTGGGTCAAACGGAGATGATTGTGTGCGTCCGTTGTAAAAAATTCAACTGCTAGTTTTTTTGGTTAATGAGTGGAAAAAACGGCCATCCCAAGCGAGTTTTGTGGCACGGTTCCGTCGAAAATGAATGTGCCAAAAACCCACCAAACATGAGTTTTGGGTCAAACAGAGATGATTGGATGCGTCCGTTGCGAAAAATGCAATTGCGGGTCTTCTCGTGAATCAGTGGGAAAAACGGCCATGCCGAGCGAGCTTTGCAGCACCGTTCCGTTGGAAATAAAAGTGCCAAAAACCCACCAAACATGAGTTTTGGGTCAAACGAAGATGATTGGGTGCGTCCGTTGCGAAAAATTCAAACACGAGTTTTTTTGGTGAATGAGTGGGAAAAACGGCCATCCCGAGCGAGTTTTGCGGCACCGTTCCGTCAGAAATGAAAGTGCCAAAAACCCACCAAACCTGAGTTTTGGGTCAAACGGAGATGATTATGTGCGTCCGTTGTAAAGAATTCAACTGTTAGTTTTTTTGGTGAATGAGTGGAAAAATGGCCATCCCAAGCGAGTTTTGTGGTACGGTTCCGTCGAAAATGAAAGTGCCAAAAACCCACCAAACATGAGTTTTGGGTCAAACAGAGATGATTGGGTGCGTCCGTTGCGAAAAAATGCAATTGCGAGTGTTCTTGTGAATCAGTGGGAACAACGGCCATCCCGAGCGAGCTTTGCGGCACCGTTCCGTTGGAAATAAAAGTGCCAAAAACCCACCAAACATGAGTTTTGGGTCAAACGAAGAAGATTGGGTGCGTCCGTTGCGAAAAATTCAAACGCGAGTTTTTTTGGTGAATGAGTGGGAAAAACGGCCATCCCGAGCGAGTTTTGAGGCACCGTTCCGTCATAAATGAAAGTGCCAAGACCCACCAAACATGATTTTTAGGTCAAATAGAGATGATAGGGTGCGTCCGTTGTAAAAAATTCAACTGCGAGTTTTGTTGGTGAATGAGTGGGAAAACAGCCATCCCGAGCGAGTTTTACGGCATCGTTCCATCGGTAAAGAAAGTGCCAAAAACCTACTAAACCTGAGTTTTGGGTCAAACAGAGATGATTGGGTGCGTCCGTTGTAAAAAATTGAACTGCGAGTTTTTTTGGTGAATGAGTCAGAAAAACAGCCATCCCGAGCGAGTTTTGCGACATCGTTCCGTGGGAAATAAAAGTGCCAAAAACCCAACAAACATGAGTTTTGGGTCCAACGAAGATGATTGGGTGCGTCCGTTGCGAAAAATTCAAACGCGAGTTTCTTTGGTGAATGAGTGGGAAAAACGGCCATCTCGAGCGAGTTCTGTGACACCGTTCTGTTGGAAATGAAAGTGCCAAAAACTCACCAAACATGAGTTTGGGTCAAACGGAGATGATTGGGTGCGTCCGTTGTGAAGATTTCAACTGCAAGTTTTTTGGTGAATCAGTGGGAAAAACGGCCATCCCGAGCGAGTTTTGCGGCACCGTTCCGTTAGAAATGAAAGTGCCAAAAACCCACCAAACTTGAGTTTTGGGTCAAACGGAGATGATTGTGTGCGTCCGTTGTAAAAAATTCAACTGTTAGTTTTTTTGGTTAATGAGTGGGAAAAACGGCCATCCCAAGCGATTTTTGTGGCACGGTTCCGTCGAAAATGAATGTGCGAAAAACCCACCAAACATGAGTTTTGGATCAAACAGAGATGATTGGGTGCGTCCGTTGCGAAAAATGCAATTGCGGGTCTTCTTGTGAATCAGTGGGAAAAACGGCCATCCCGAGCGAGCTTTGCGGCACCGTTCCGTTGGAAATAAAAGTGCCAAAAACCCACCAAACATGAGTTTTGGGTCAAACGAAGATGATTGGTTGCGTCCGTTCGAAAAATTCAAACGCGAGTTTTTTTGGTGAATGAGTGGGAAAAACGGCCATCCCGAGCAAGTTTTGCGGCACCGTTCCGTCAGAAATGAAAGTGCCAAAAACCCACCAAACATGAGTTTTAGGTCAAATAGAGATGATTGGGTGCGTCCGTTGTAAAAAATTCAACTGCGAGTTTTGTTGGTGAATGAGTGGGAAAACAGCCATCCCGAGCGAGTTTTACGGCATCGTTCCATTGGAAAAGAAAGTGCCAAAAACCCACTAAACCTGAGTTTTGGGTCAAACAGAGATGATTGGGTGCGTCCGTTGTAAAAAATTGAACTGCGAGTTTTTTTGGTGAATGATTCAGAAAAACAGCCATCCCGAGCGAGTTTTGCGACATCGTTCCGTGGGAAATAAAAGTGCCAAAAACCCAACAAACATGAGTTTTGGGTCCAACGAAGATGATTGGGTGCGTCCGTTGCGAAAAATTCAAACGCGAGTTTCTTTGGTGAATGAGTGGGAAAAACGGCCATCCCGAGCGAGTTCTGTGACACCGTTCTATTGGAAATGAAAGTGCCAAAAACTCACCAAACATGAGTTTGGGTCAAACGGAGATGATTGGGTGCGTCCGTTGTGAAGATTTCAACTGCAAGTTTTTTGGTGAATCAGTGGGAAAAACGGCCATCCCGAGCGAGTTTTGCGGCACCGTTCCGTTAGAAATGAAAGTGCCAAAAACCCACCAAACTTGAGTTTTGGGTCAAACGGAGATGATTGTGTGCGTCCGTTGTAAAAAATTCAACTGCTAGTTTTTTTGGTTAATGAGTGGGAAAAACGGCCATCCCAAGCGATTTTTGTGGCACGGTTCCGTCGAAAATGAATGTGCGAAAAACCCTCCAAACATGAGTTTTGGATCAAACAGAGATGATTGGGTGCGTCCGTTGCGAAAAATGCAATTGCGGGTCTTCTTGTGAATCAGTGGGAAAAACGGCCATCCCGAGCGAGCTTTGCGGCACCGTTCCGTTGGAAATAAAAGTGCCAAAAACCCACCAAACATGAGTTTTGGGTCAAACGAAGATGATTGGGTGCGTCCATTGCAAAAAATTCAAACGCGAGTTTTTTTGGTGAATGAGTGGGAAAAACGGCCATCCCGAGCGAGTTTTGAGGCACCGTTCCGTCGGAAATGAAAGTGCCAAAACCCACCAGACATGAGTTTTAGGTCAAATAGAGATGATTGGGTGCGTCCGTTGTAAAAAATTCAACTGCGAGTTTTGTTGGTGAATGAGTGGGAAAACAGCCATCCCGAGCGAGTTTTACGGCATCGTTCCATCGGAAAAGAAAGTGCCAAAAATCCACTAAACCTGAGTTTTGGGTCAAACAGAGATGATTGGGTGCGTCCGTTGTAAAAAATTGAACTGCGAGTTTTTTTGGTGAATGAGTCGGAAAAACAGCCATCCCGAGCGAGTTTTGCGACATCGTTCCGTGGGAAATAAAAGTGCCAAAAACCCAACAAACATGAGTTTTGGGTCAAACGAAGATGATTGGGTGCGTCCGTTGCGAAAAATTCAAACGCGAGTTTCTTTGGTGAATGAGTGGGAAAAACGGCCATCCCGAGCGAGTTTTGCGGCACCGTTCCGTCAGAAATGAAACTGCCAAAAACCCACCAAACTTGAGTTTTGGGTCAAACGGTCATGATTGGGTGCGTCCGTTGTGAAAAATTCAAATGCAAGTTTTTTTTGAATCAGTGGGAAAAATAGCCATCCCGAGCGAGTTTTGCGGCATCGTTCCGTCGGAAATAAAAGTGCCAAAAACCCACCAAACTTCAGTTTTGGGTCAAACGGTCATGATTGGGTGCGTCCGTTGTGAAAAATTCAAATGCAAGTTTTTTTTGAATCAGTGGGAAAAATCGCCATCCCGAGCGAGTTCTGCGGCATCGTTCCGTCGGAAATAAAAGTGCCAAAAACTCACCAAACATGAGTTTGGGTCAAACGGAGATGATTGGGTGCGTCCGTTGCGAAGATTTCAACTGCAAATTTTTTGGTGAATCAGTGGGAAAAACGGCCATCCTGAGCGAGTTTTGTGGCACCGTTCCGTTGGAAATGAAAGTGCCAAATATCCACCAAACATGAGTTTTGGGTCATACGGAGATGATTGGGTGCGTCCGTTGCGAAAAATTCAACTGCGAGTTTTTTTGGTGAATGAGTGGGAAAAACGGCCATCCCGAGCAAGATTTGCGGCACTGTTCCGTCAGAAATGAAAGTGCCAAAAACCCACCAAACTTGAGTTTTGGGTGAAACGGTCATGATTGGGTGCGTCCGTTGTGAAAAATTCAACTGCACATTTTTTTTGAATCAGTGGAAAAAATAGCCATCCCGAGCGAGTTTTGCGGCATCGTTCTGTCGAAAATAAAAGTGCCAAAAACCCACCAAACATGAGTTTTGGGTCAAACGGAGATGATTGGGTGTGTCCGTTGCGAAAAATTCAACTGCAAGTTTTTTGGTGAATCAGTGGGAAAAACGGCCATCCCGAGCGAGTTCTGCGACATCCTTCTGTTGGAAATGAAAGTGCCAAAAACTCACCAAACATGAGTTTGGGTCAAACGGAGATGATTGGGTGCATCCGTTGCGAAGATTTCAACTGCAAGTTTTTTGTTGAATCAGTGGGAAAAACGGCCATCCCGAGCGAGTTTTGCGGCATCGTTCCATTAGAAATGAAAGTGCCAAAAACCCACCTGAGTTTTGGGTCAAACGGAGATGATTATGTGCGTCCGTTGTAAAAAATTCAACTGCTAGTTTTTTTGGTTAATGAGTGGGAAAAACGGCCATCCCAAGCGAGTTTTGTGGCACAGTTCCGTCGAAAATGAATGTGCCAAAAACCCACCAAACATGAGTTTTGGATCAAACAGAGATGATTGGGTGCGTCCGTTGCGAAAAATGCAATTGCGGGTCTTCTTGTGAATCAGTGGGAAAAACGGCCATCCCGAGCGAGCTTTGCGGCACCGTTCCGTTGGAAATAAAAGTGCCAAAAACCCACCAAACATGAGTTTTGGGTCAAACGAAGATGATTGGTTGCGTCCGTTCGAAAAATTCAAACGCGAGTTTTTTTGGTGAATGAGTGGGAAAAACGGCCATCCCGAGCAAGTTTTGCGGCACCGTTCCGTCAGAAATGAAAGTGCCAAAAACCCACCAAACATGAGTTTTAGGTCAAATAGAGATGATTGGGTGCGTCCGTTGTAAAAAATTCAACTGCGAGTTTTGTTGGTGAATGAGTGGGAAAACAGCCATCCCGACCGAGTTTTACGGCATCGTTCCATCGGAAAAGAAAGTGCCAAAAACCCACTAAACCTGAGTTTTGGGTCAAACAGAGATGATTGGGTGCGTCCGTTGTAAAAAATTGAACTGCGAGTTTTTTTGGTGAATGAGTCGGAAAAACAGCCATCCCGAGCGAGTTTTGCGACATCGTTCCGTCGGAAATAAAAGTGCCAAAAACCCAACAAACATGAGTTTTGGGTCCAACGAAGATGATTGGGTGCGTCCGTTGCGAAAAATTCAAACGCGAGTTTCTTTGGTGAATGAGTGGGAAAAACGGCCATCCCGAGCGAGTTTTGCGGCACCGTTCCGTCAGAAATGAAAGTGCCAAAAACCCACCAAACTTGAGTTTTGGGTCAAACGGTCATGATTGGGTGCGTCCGTTGTGAAAAATTCAAATGCAAGTTTTTTTTGAATCAGTGGGAAAAATAGCCATCCCGAGCGAGTTTTGCGGCATCGTTCCGTCGGAAACAAAAGTGCCAAAAACCCACCAAACATGAGTTTTGGGTCAAACGGAGATGATTGGGTGTGTCCGTTGCGAAAAATTCAACTACAAGTTTTTTGGTGAATCAGTGGCAAAAACGGCCATCCCGAGCGAGTTCTGCGACACAGTTCTGTTGGAAATGAAAGTGCCAAAAACTCACCAAACATGAGTTTGGGTCAAACGGAGATGATTGGGTGCGTCCGTTGCGAAGATTTCAACTGCAAATTTTTTGGTGAATCAGTGGGAAAAACGGCCATCCTGAGCGAGTTTTGTGGCACCGTTCCGTCGGAAATGAAAGTGCCAAATATCCACCAAACATGAGTTTTGGGTCATACGGAGATGATTGGGTGCGTCCGTTGCGAAAAATTCAACTGCGAGTTTTTTTGGTGAATGAGTGGGAAAAACGGCCATCCCGAGCAAGTTTTGCGGCACCGTTCCGTCAGAAATGAAAGTGCCAAAAACCCACAAAACTTGAGTTTTGGGTCAAACGGTCATGATTGGGTGCGTCCGTTGTGAAAAATTCAACTGCAAGTTTTTTTTTGAATCAGTGGGAAAAATAGTCAACCCGAGCGAGTTTTGCGGCATCGTTCTGTCGAAAATAAAAGTGCCAAAAACCCACCAAACATGAGTTTTGGGTCAAACGGAGATGATTGGGTGTGTCCGTTGCGAAAAATTCAACTGCAAGTTTTTCGGTGAATCAGTGGGAAAAACGGCCATCCCGAGCGAGTTCTGCGACATCCTTCTGTTGGAAATGAAAGTGCCAAAAACTCACCAAACATGAGTTTGGGTCAAACGGAGATGATTGGGTGCGTCCGTTGCGAAGATTTCAACTGCAAGTTTTTTGGTGAATCAGTGGGAAAAACGGCCATCCCGAGTGAGTTTTGCGGCATCGTTCCGTTAGAAATGAAAGTGCCAAAAACCCACCAAACCTGAGTTTGGGGTCAAACGGAGATGATTGTGTGCGTCCGTTGTAAAAAATTCAACTGCTAGTTTTTTTGGTTAATGAGTGGGAAAAACGGCCATCCCAAGCGAGTTTTGTGGCACGGTTCCGTCGAAAATGAATGTGCCAAAAACCCACCAAACATTAGTTTTGGATCAAACAGAGATGATTGGGTGCGTCCGTTGCGAAAAATGCAATTGCGGGTCTTCTTGTGAATCAGTGGGAAAAACGGCCATCCCGAGCGAGCTTTGCGGCACTGTTCCGTTGGAAATAAAAGTGCCAAAAACCCACCAAACATGAGTTTTGGGTCAAACGAAGATGATTGGGTGCGTCCGTTCGAAAAATTCAAACGCGAGTTTTTTGGTGAATGAGTGGGAAAAACGGCCATCCCGAGCAAGTTTTGCGGCACCGTTCCGTCAGAAATGAAAGTGCCAAAAACCCACCAAACCTGAGTTTTGGGTCAAACAGAGATGATTGTGTGCGTCCGTTGTAAAAAATTCAACTGTTAGTTTTTTTGGTGAATGAGTGGGAAAAACGGCCATCCCGAGCGAGTTTTGTGGTACGGTTCCGTCGAAAATGAAAGTGCCAAAAACACACCAAACATTAGTGTTGGGTCAAACAGAGATGATTGGGTGCGTCCGTAGCGAAAAAATGCAATTGCGAGTGTTCTTGTGAATCAGTGGGAAAAACGGCCATCCCTAGCGAGCTTTGCGGCACCGTTCCTTTGGAAATAAAAGTGCCAAAAACCCACCAAACATGAGTTTTGGGTCAAACGAAGATGATTGGGTGCGTCCATTGCGAAAAATTCAAACGCGAGTTTTTTTGGTGAATGAGTGGGAAAAACGGCCATCCCTAGCGAGTTTTGCGGCACCATTCCGTCAGAAATGAAAGTGCCAAAAACCCACCAAACCTGAGTTTTGGGTCAAACGGAGATGATTGTGTGCGTCCGTTGTAAAAAATTCAACTGCTAGTTTTTTTGGTTAATGAGTGGGAAAAACGGCCATCCCAAGCGAGTTTTGTGGCATGGTTCCGTCGAAAATGAATGTGCCAAAAACCCACCAAACATGAGTTTTGGATCAAACAGAGATGATTGGGTGCATCCGTTGCGAAAAATGCAATTGCGGGTCTTCTTGTGAATCAGTGGGAAAAACGGCCATCCCGAGCGAGCTTTGCGGCACCGTTCCGTTGGAAATAAAAGTGCCAAAAACCCACCAAACATGAGTTTTGGGTCAAACGAAGATGATTGGATGCGTCCGTTCGAAAAATTCAAACGCGAGTTTTTTTGGTGAATGAGTGGGAAAAACGGCCATCCCTAGCGAGTTTTGCGGCACCGTTCCGTCAGAAATGAAAGTGCCAAAAACCCACCAAACATGAGTTTTAGGTCAAATAGAGATGATTGGGTGCGTCCGTTGTAAAAAATTCAACTGCGAGTTTTGTTGGTGAATGAGTGGGAAAACAGCCATCCCGACCGAGTTTTACGGCATCGTTCCATCGGAAAAGAAAGTGCCAAAAACCCACTAAACCTGAGTTTTGGGTCAAACAGAGATGATTGGGTGCGTCCGTTGTAAAAAATTGAACTGCGAGTTTTTTTGGTGAATGAGTCGGAAAAACAGCCATCCCGAGCGAGTTTTGCGACATCGTTCCGTCGGAAATAAAAGTGCCAAAAACCCAACAAACATGAGTTTTGGGTCCAACGAAGATGATTGGGTGCGTCCGTTGCGAAAAATTCAAACGCGAGTTTCTTTGGTGAATGAGTGGGAAAAACGGCCATCCCGAGCGAGTTTTGCGGCACCGTTCCGTCAGAAATGAAAGTGCCAAAAACCCACCAAACTTGAGTTTTGGGTCAAACGGTCATGATTGGGTGCGTCCGTTGTGAAAAATTCAAATGCAAGTTTTTTTTGAATCAGTGGGAAAAATAGCCATCCCGAGCGAGTTTTGCGGCATCGTTCCGTCGGAAACAAAAGTGCCAAAAACCCACCAAACATGAGTTTTGGGTCAAACGGAGATGATTGGGTGTGTCCGTTGCGAAAAATTCAACTACAAGTTTTTTGGTGAATCAGTGGCAAAAACGGCCATCCCGAGCGAGTTCTGCGACACAGTTCTGTTGGAAATGAAAGTGCCAAAAACTCACCAAACATGAGTTTGGGTCAAACGGAGATGATTGGGTGCGTCCGTTGCGAAGATTTCAACTGCAAATTTTTTGGTGAATCAGTGGGAAAAACGGCCATCCTGAGCGAGTTTTGTGGCACCGTTCCGTCGGAAATGAAAGTGCCAAATATCCACCAAACATGAGTTTTGGGTCATACGGAGATGATTGGGTGCGTCCGTTGCGAAAAATTCAACTGCGAGTTTTTTTGGTGAATGAGTGGGAAAAACGGCCATCCCGAGCAAGTTTTGCGGCACCGTTCCGTCAGAAATGAAAGTGCCAAAAACCCACAAAACTTGAGTTTTGGGTCAAACGGTCATGATTGGGTGCGTCCGTTGTGAAAAATTCAACTGCAAGTTTTTTTTTGAATCAGTGGGAAAAATAGTCAACCCGAGCGAGTTTTGCGGCATCGTTCTGTCGAAAATAAAAGTGCCAAAAACCCACCAAACATGAGTTTTGGGTCAAACGGAGATGATTGGGTGTGTCCGTTGCGAAAAATTCAACTGCAAGTTTTTCGGTGAATCAGTGGGAAAAACGGCCATCCCGAGCGAGTTCTGCGACATCCTTCTGTTGGAAATGAAAGTGCCAAAAACTCACCAAACATGAGTTTGGGTCAAACGGAGATGATTGGGTGCGTCCGTTGCGAAGATTTCAACTGCAAGTTTTTTGGTGAATCAGTGGGAAAAACGGCCATCCCGAGTGAGTTTTGCGGCATCGTTCCGTTAGAAATGAAAGTGCCAAAAACCCACCAAACCTGAGTTTGGGGTCAAACGGAGATGATTGTGTGCGTCCGTTGTAAAAAATTCAACTGCTAGTTTTTTTGGTTAATGAGTGGGAAAAACGGCCATCCCAAGCGAGTTTTGTGGCACGGTTCCGTCGAAAATGAATGTGCCAAAAACCCACCAAACATTAGTTTTGGATCAAACAGAGATGATTGGGTGCGTCCGTTGCGAAAAATGCAATTGCGGGTCTTCTTGTGAATCAGTGGGAAAAACGGCCATCCCGAGCGAGCTTTGCGGCACTGTTCCGTTGGAAATAAAAGTGCCAAAAACCCACCAAACATGAGTTTTGGGTCAAACGAAGATGATTGGGTGCGTCCGTTCGAAAAATTCAAACGCGAGTTTTTTGGTGAATGAGTGGGAAAAACGGCCATCCCGAGCAAGTTTTGCGGCACCGTTCCGTCAGAAATGAAAGTGCCAAAAACCCACCAAACCTGAGTTTTGGGTCAAACAGAGATGATTGTGTGCGTCCGTTGTAAAAAATTCAACTGTTAGTTTTTTTGGTGAATGAGTGGGAAAAACGGCCATCCCGAGCGAGTTTTGTGGTACGGTTCCGTCGAAAATGAAAGTGCCAAAAACACACCAAACATTAGTGTTGGGTCAAACAGAGATGATTGGGTGCGTCCGTAGCGAAAAAATGCAATTGCGAGTGTTCTTGTGAATCAGTGGGAAAAACGGCCATCCCTAGCGAGCTTTGCGGCACCGTTCCTTTGGAAATAAAAGTGCCAAAAACCCACCAAACATGAGTTTTGGGTCAAACGAAGATGATTGGGTGCGTCCATTGCGAAAAATTCAAACGCGAGTTTTTTTGGTGAATGAGTGGGAAAAACGGCCATCCCTAGCGAGTTTTGCGGCACCATTCCGTCAGAAATGAAAGTGCCAAAAACCCACCAAACCTGAGTTTTGGGTCAAACGGAGATGATTGTGTGCGTCCGTTGTAAAAAATTCAACTGCTAGTTTTTTTGGTTAATGAGTGGGAAAAACGGCCATCCCAAGCGAGTTTTGTGGCATGGTTCCGTCGAAAATGAATGTGCCAAAAACCCACCAAACATGAGTTTTGGATCAAACAGAGATGATTGGGTGCGTCCGTTGCGAAAAATGCAATTGCGGGTCTTCTTGTGAATCAGTGGGAAAAACGGCCATCCCGAGCGAGCTTTGCGGCACCGTTCCGTTGGAAATAAAAGTGCCAAAAACCCACCAAACATGAGTTTTGGGTCAAACGAAGATGATTGGATGCGTCCGTTCGAAAAATTCAAACGCGAGTTTTTTTGGTGAATGAGTGGGAAAAACGGCCATCCCTAGCGAGTTTTGCGGCACCGTTCCGTCAGAAATGAAAGTGCCAAAAACCCGCCAAACCTGAGTTTTGGGTCAAACGGAGATGATTGTGTGCGTCCGTTGTAAAAAATTCAACTGTTAGTTTTTTTGGTGAATGAGTGGGAAAAACGGCCATCTCGAGCGAGTTTTGTGGTATGGTTGCGTCAAAAATGAAAGTGCCAAAAACCCACCAAACATGAGTTTTGGGTCAAACAGAGATGATTGGGTGCGTCCATAGCGAAAAAATGCAATTGCGAGTGTTCTTGTGAATCAGTGGGAAAAACGGCCATCCCGAGCGAGCTTTGCGGCACCGTTCCGTTGGAAATAAAAGTGCCAAAAACCCACCAAACATGAGTTTTGGGTCAAACGAAGACGATTGGGTGCGTCCGTTGCGAAAAATTCAACTGCGAGTTTTTTTGGTGAATGAGTGGGAAAACAGCCATCCCGAGCGAGCTTTGCGGCACCGTTCCGTTGGAAATAAAAGTGCCAAAAACCCACTAAACATGAGTTTTGGGTCAAATGAAGATGATTGGGTGCGTCCGTTGTGAAAATTTCAACTACAAGTTTTTTGGTGAATCAGTGGGAAAACGGCCATCCTGAGCGAGTTTTGCAGCACCATTCCGTCGGAAATGAATCTGCCAAATACCCACCAAACATGAGCTTTGGGTCATACGAAGATGATTGGGTACGTCCGTTGCGAAAAGTTCAACTACGAGTTTTTTTGGTTAATGAGTGGGAAAAACGGTCATCCCGAGCGAGTATTGCGGCACCGTTCCGTTAGAAATGAAAGTGCCAAAAACCCACCAAACCTGAGTTTTGGGTCAAACAGAGATGATTGGCTGCGTCCGTTGTAAAAAATTCAACTACTAGTTTTTTTGGTGAATGAGTGGGAAAAACGGCCATCCCGAGCGAGTTTTGGGGCACGGTTCCGTCGAAAATGAAAGTGCCAAAAACCCGCCAAACATGAGTTTTGGGTCAAACATAGATGATTGGGTGCGTCCGTTGCGAAAAATGTAATTGCGAGTGTTCTTGTGAATCAGTGGGAAAAACGGCCATCCCGAGCGAGCTTTGCGGCACCGTTCCGTTGGAAATAAAAGTGCCAAAAACCCACCAAACATGAGTTTTGGGTCAAACGAATATGATTGGGTGCGTCCGTTGCGAAAAATTCAAACACGAGTTTTTTTGGTGAATGAGTGGGAAAAATGGCCATCCCGAGCGAGTTTTGAGGCACCGTTCCGTCGGAAATGAAAGTGCCAAAACCCACCAAACATGAGTTTTAGGTCAAATAGAGATGATTGGGTGCGTCCGTTGTAAAAAATTCAACTGCGAGTTTTTTTGGTGAATGAGTGGGAAAACAGCCATCCCGAGCGAGTTTTACGGCATCGTTCCATCGGGAATGAAAGTGCCAAAACCCACCAAACATGAGTTTTAGGTCAAATAGAGATGATTGGGTGCGTCCGTTGTAAAAAATTCAACTGCGAGTTTTTTTTGGTGAATGAGTGGGAAAAACAGCCATCCCGAGCGAGTTTTGCGACATCGTTCCGTCGGAAATAAAAGTGCCAAAAACCCACCACACATGAGTTTTGGGTCAAACGAAGATGATTGGGTGCGTCCGTTGCGAAAAATTCAAACGCGAGTTTTTTTGGTGAATGAGTGGGAAAAACGGCCATCTCGAGTGAGTTTTGCGGCACCGTTCCGTCAGAAATGAAAGTGCCAAAAACCCACCAAACTTGAGTTTTGGGTCAAACGGACATGATTGGGTGCGTCCGTTGTGAAAAATTCAACTGCAAGTTTTTTTTGAATCAGTGGGAAAAATAGCCATCCCGAGCGAGTTTTGCGGCATTGTTCCGTCGGAAATAAAAGTGCCAAAAACCCACCAAACATAAGTTTTGGGTCAAACGGAGATGATTGGGTGTGTCCGTTGCGAAAAATTCAACTGCAAGTTTTTTGGTGAATCAGTGGGAAAAACGGCCATCCCGAGCGAGTTCTGCGACTCCGTTCTGTTGGAAATGAAAGTGCCAAAAACTCACCAAACATGAGTTCGGGTCAAAAGGAGATGATTGGGTGCGTCTGTTGCGAAGATTTCAACTGCAAGTTTTTTGGTGAATTAGTGGGAAAACGGCCATCCTGAGCGAGTTTTGTGGCACCGTTCGGTCAGAAATGAAAGTGCCAAATATCCACCAAACATGAGTTTTGGCTCATACGGAGATGATTGGGTGCGTCCGTTGCGAAAAATTCAACTGCGAGTTTTTTTGGTGAATGAGTGGGAAAAACGGTCATCCCGAGCGAGTTTTGCGGCACCGTTCCGTTAGAAATGAAAGTGCCAAAAACCCACCAAACCTGAGTTTTGGGTCAAACGGAGATGATTGTGTGCGTCCGTTGTAAAAAATTCAACTGCTAGTTTTTTTGGTTAATGACTGGGAAAAACAGCCATCCCAAGCGAGTTTTGTGGCACGGTTCCGTCGAAAATGAATGTGCCAAAAACCCACCAAACATGAGTTTTGGGTCAAACAGAGATGATTGGGTGCGTCCGTTGCGAAAAATGCAATTGCGGGTCTTCTTGTGAATCAGTGGGAAAAACGGCCATCCCGAGCGAGCTTTGCGGCAACGTTCCGTTGGAAATAAAAGTGCCAAAAACCCACCAAACATGAGTTTTGGGTCAAACGAAGATGATTGGGTGCATCCGTTCGAAAATTCAAACGCAAGTTTTTTGGTGAATGAGTGGGAAAAACGGCCATCCCGAGCGAGTTTTGCGGCACCGTTCCGTCAGAAACGAAAGTGCCAAAAACCCACCAAACCTGAGTTTTGGGTCAAACGAAGATGATTGTGTGCGTTCGTTGTAAAAAATTCAACTGTTAGTCTTTTTGGTGAATGAGTGGGAAAAACGGCCATCCCGAGCGAGCTTTGCGGCACCGTTCCGTTGGAAATAAAAGTGCCAAAAACCCACCAAACATGAGTTTTGGGTCATACGAAGATGATTGGGTGCGTCCGTTGCGAAAAATTCAAACGCGAGTTTTTTTTGGTGAGTGAGTGGGAGAAACGGCCATCCCGAGCGAGTTTTGCGGCACCGTTCCGATAGAAATGAAAGTGCCAAAACCCACCAAACCTGAGTTTTGGGTAAAACGGAGATGATTGTGTGCGTCCGTTGTAAAAAATTCAACTGCTAGTTTTTTTGGTTAATGAGTGGAAAAAACGGCCATCCCAAGCGAGTTTTGTGGCACGGTTCCGTCGAAAATGAATGTGCCAAAAACCCACCAAACATGAGTTTTGGGTCAAACAGACATGATTGGATGCGTCCGTTGCGAAAAATGCAATTGCGGGTCTTCTCGTGAATCAGTGGGAAAAACGGCCATCCCGAGCGAGCTTTGCGGCACCGTTCCGTTGGAAATAAAAGTGCCAAAAACCCACCAAACATGAGTTTTGGGTCAAACGAAGATGATTGGGTGCGTCCGTTGCGAAAAATTCAAACGTGAGTTTTTTTTGGTGAGTGAGTGGGAGAAACGGCCATCCCGAGCAAGTTTTGCGGCACCGTTCCGATAGAAATGAAAGTGCCAAAACCCACCAAACCTGAGTTTTGGGTAAAACGGAGATGATTGTGTGCGTCCGTTGTAAAAAATTCAACTGCTAGTTTTTTTGGTTAATGAGTGGAAAAAACGGCCATCCCAAGCGAGTTTTGTGGCACGGTTCCGTCGAAAATGAATGTGCCAAAAACCCACCAAACATGAGTTTTGGGTCAAACAGAGATGATTGGATGCGTCCGTTGCGAAAAATGCAATTGCGGGTCTTCTCGTGAATCAGTGGGAAAAACGGCCATCCCGAGCGAGCTTTGCGGCACCGTTCCGTTGGAAATAAAAGTGCCAAAAACCCACCAAACATGAGTTTTGGGTCAAACGAAGATGATTGGGTGCGTCCGTTGCGAAAAATTCAAACGCGAGTTTTTTTTGGTGAGTGAGTGGGAGAAACGGCCATCCCGAGCGAGTTTTGCGGCACCGTTCCGATAGAAATGAAAGTGCCAAACCCACCAAACCTGAGTTTTGGGTAAAACGGAGATGATTGTGTGCGTCCGTTGTAAAAAATTCAACTGCTAGATTTTTTGGTTAATGAGTGGAAAAAACGGCCATCCCAAGCGAGTTTTGTGGCACGGTTCCGTCGAAAATGAATGTGCCAAAAACCCACCAAACATGAGTTTTGGGTCAAACAGAGATGATTGGATGCGTCCGTTGCGAAAAATGCAATTGCGGGTCTTCTCGTGAATCAGTGGGAAAAACGGCCATCCCGAGCGAGCTTTGCAGCACCGTTCCGTTGGAAATAAAAGTGCCAAAAACCCACCAAACATGAGTTTTGGGTCAAACGAAGATGATTGGGTGCGTCCGTTGCGAAAAATTCAAACGCGAGTTTTTTTGGTGAATGAGTGGGAAAAACGGCCATCCCGAGCGAGTTTTGCGGCACCGTTCCGTCAGAAATGAAAGTGCCAAAAACCCATCAAACCTGAGTTTTGGGTCAAACGGAGATGATTATGTGCGTCCGTTGTAAAGAATTCAACTGTTAGTTTTTTTGGTGAATGAGTGGAAAAATGGCCATGCCAAGCGAGTTTTGTGCTATGGTTCCGTCGAAAATGAAAGTGCCAAAAACCCACCAAACATGAGTTTTGGGTCAAACAGAGATGATTGGGTGCGTCCGTTGCGAAAAAATGCAATTGCGAGTGTTCTTGTGAATTAGTGGGAACAACGGCCATCCCGAGCGAGCTTTGCGGCACCCTTCCGTTGGAAATAAAAGTGCCAAAAACCCACCAAACATGAGTTTTGGGTCAAACGAAGATGATTGGGTGCGTCCATTGCGAAAAATTCAAACGCGAGTTTTTTTGGTGAATGAGTCGGAAAAACGGCCATCCCGAGCGAGTTTTGAGGCACCGTTCCGTCACAAATGAATGTGCCAAAACCCACCAAACATGATTTTTAGGTCAAATAGAGATGATTGGGTGCGTCCGTTGTAAAAAATTCAACTGCGAGTTTTGTTGGTGAATGAGTGGGAAAACAGCCATCCCGAGCGAGTTTTACGGCATCGTTCCATCGGAAAAGAAAGTGCCAAAAACCTACTAAACCTGAGTTTTGGGTCAAACGGAGATGATTGGGTGCGTCCGTTGTAAAAAATTCAACTGCGAGTTTTTTTGGTGAATGAGTGGGAAAAACAGCCATCCCGAGCGAGTTTTGCGACATCGTTCCGTCGGAAATAAAAGTGCCAAAAACCCACCAAAGATGAGTTTTGGGTCAAACGAAGATGATTCGGTGCGTCCCTTGCGAAAAATTCAAACTTGAGTTTTTTTGTTGAATGAGTGGGAAAAACGGCCATCCCGAGCGAGTTTTGCGGCACCGTTCCGTCAGAAATGAAAGTGCCAAAAACCCACCAAACTTGAGTTTTGGGTCAAACGGACATGATTGGGTGCGTCTGTTGTGAAAAATTCAACTGCAAGTTTTTTTTGAATCAGTGGGAAAAATAGCCACCCCGAGCGAGTTTTGTGGCATCGTTCCGTCGGAAATAAAAGTGCCAAAAACCCACCAAACATGAGTTTTGGGTCAAACGGAGATGATTGGGTGTGTCCGTTGCGAAAAATTCAACTGCAAGTTTTTTGGTGAATCAGTGGGAAAAACGGCCATCCCGAGCGAGTTCTGCGACACCGTTCTGTTGGAAACGAAAGTGCCAAAAACTCACCAAACATGAGTTTGGGTCAAACGGAGATGATTGGGTGCGTCCGTTGCGAAGATTTCAACTGCAAGTTTTTTGGTGAATCAGTGGGAAAAATGGCCATCCTGAGCGAGTTTTGTGGCACCGTTCCGTCGGAAATGAAAGTGCCAAATATCCACCAAACATGAGTTTTGGGTCATACGGAGATGATTGGGTGCGTCCGTTGCGAAAAATTCAACTGCGAGTTTTTTTGGTGAATGAGTGGGAAAAACGGTCATCCCGAGCGAGTTTTGCGGCACCGTTCCGTTAGAAATGAAAGTGCCAAAAACCCACCAAACCTGAGTTTTGGGTCAAACGGAGATGATTGTGTGCGTCCGTTGTAAAAAATTCAACTGCTAATTTTTTTGGTTAATGAGTGGGAAAAACCGCCATCCCAAGCGAGTTTTGTGGCACGGTTCCGTCGAAAATGAATGTGCCAAAAACCCACCAAACATGAGTTTTCGGTCAAACAGAGATGATTGGGTGCGTCCGTTGCGAAAAATGCAATTGCGGGTCTTCTTGTGAATCAGTGGGAAAAATGGCCATCCCGAGCGAGCTTTGCGGCAGCGTTCGGTTGGAAATAAAAGTGCCAAAAACCCACCAAACATGAGTTTTGGGTCAAACGAAGATGATTGGGTGCGTCCGTTCAAAAAATTCAAATGCGAGTTTTTTTGGTGAATGAGTGGGAAAAACGGCCATCCCGAACGAGTCTTGCGGCACCGTTCCGTCAGAAAAGAAAGTGCCAAAAACCCACCAAACCTGAGTTTTGGGTCAAATGGAGATGATTGTGTGCGTCCGTTGTGAAAAATTCAACTGCAAGTTTTTTTTGAATCAATGGGAAAAATAGCCACCCCGAGCGAGTTTTGCGGCATCGTTCCGTCGGAAATAAAAGTGCCAAAAACCCACCAAACATGAGTTTTGGGTCAAACGGAGATGATTGGGTGTGTCCGTTGCGAAAAATTCAACTGCAAATTTTTTGGTGAATCATTGGGAAAAACGGCCATCCCGAGCGAGTTCTGCGACACCGTTCTGTTGGAAATGAAAGTGCCAAAAACTCACCAAACATGAGTTTGGGTCAAACGGAGATGATTGGGTGCGTCCGTTGCGAAGATTTCAACTGCAAGTTTTTTGGTGAATCAGTGGGAAAAACGGCCATCCTGAGGGAGTTTTGTGGCACCGTTCCGTCGGAAATGAAAGTGCCAAATATCCACCAAACATGAGTTTTGGGTCATACGGAGATGATTGGGTGCGTCCATTGCGAAAAATTCTACTGCGAGTTTTTTTGGTGAATGAGTGGGAAAAACGGTCATCCCGAGCGAGTTTTGCGGCACCGTTCCGTTAGAAATGAAAGTGCCAAAAACCCACCAAACCTGAGTTTTGGGTCAAATGGAGATGATTGTGTGCGTCCGTTGTAAAAAATTCAACTGCTAGTTTTTTTGGTTAATGAGTGGGAAAAACGGCCATCCCAAGCGAGTTTTGTGGCACGGTTCCGTCGAAAATGAATGTGCCAAAAACCCACCAAACAAGAGTTTTGGGTCAAACAGAGATGATTGGGTGCGTCCGTTACGAAAAATGCAATTGCGGTTCTTCTTGTGAATCAGTGGGAAAAACGGCCATCCCGAGCGGGCTTTGCGGCACCGTTCCGTTGGAAATAAAAGTTCCAAAGACCCACCAAACATGAGTTTTGGGTCAAACGAAGATGATTGGGTGTGTCCGTTGCGAAAAATTCAAACGCGAGTTTTTTTGGTGAATGAGTGGGAAAAACGGCCATCCCGAGCGAGTTTTGAGGCACCGTTCCGTCGGAAATGAAAATGCCAAAACCCACCAAACAGGATTTTTAGGTCAAATAGAGATGATTGGGTGCGTCCGTTGTAAAAAATTCAACTGCGAGTTTTGTTGGTGAATGAGTGGGAAAACAGCCATCCCGAGCGAGTTTTACGGCATCGTTCCATCGGGAAAGAAAGTGCCAAAAACCCACAAAACCTGAATTTTGGGTCAAACGGAGATGATTGGGTGCGTCCGTTGTAAAAAATTCAACTGCGAGTTTTTTTTGGTGAATGAGTTGGAAAAACAGCCATCCCGAGCGAGTTTTGCGACATCGTTCCGTCGGAAATAAAAGTGCCAAAAACCCACCAAACATGAGTTTTGGGTCAAACAAAGATGATTGGGTGCGTCCATTGCGAAAAATTCAAACGCGAGTTTTTTTGGTGAATGAGTGGGAAAAACGGCCATCCCGAGCGAGTTTTGCGGCACCGTTCCGTCAGAAATGAAAGTGCCAAAAACCCACCAAACCAGAGTTTTTGGTCAAACGGAGATGATTGTGTGCGTCCGTTGTAAAAAATTCAACTGTTAGTTTTTTTGGTGAATGAGTGGGAAAAACGGCCATCCCGAGCGAGTTTTGTGGTACGGTTCCGTCGAAAATGAAAGTGCCAAAAACCACCAAACATGAGTTTTGGGTCAAACAGAGATGATTGGGTGCGTCCGTTGCGAAAAATGCAATTGCGGTTCTTCTTGTGAATCAGTGGGAAAAACGGCCATCCCGAGCGGGCTTTGCGGCACCGTTCCGTTGGAAATAAAAGTTCCAAAGACCCACCAAACATGAGTTTTGGGTCAAACGAAGATGATTGGGTGTGTCCGTTGCGAAAAATTCAAACGCGAGTTTTTTTGGTGAATGAGTGGGAAAAACGGCCATCCCGAGCGAGTTTTGTGGCACGGTTCCGTCAAAAATGAAAGTGCCAAAAACCCACCAAACATGAGTTTTGGGTCAAACAGAGATGATTGGGTGCGTCCGTTGCGAAAAAATGCAATTGCGAGTGTTCTTGTGAATCAGTGGGAAAAACGGCCATCCCGAGCGAGCTTTGCGGCACTGTTCCGTTGGAAATAAAAGTGCCAAAGACCCACCAAACATGAGTTTTGGGTCAAACGAAGATGATTGGGTGTGTCCGTTGCGAAAAATTCAAACGCGAGTTTTTTTGGTGAATGAGTGGGAAAAGCGGCCATCCCGAGCGAGATTTGAGGCACCGTTCCGTCGGAAATGAAAGTGCCAAAACCCACCAAACATGAGTTTTAGGTCAAATAGAGATGATTGGGTGCGTCCGTTGTAAAAAATTCAACTGCGAGTTTTTTTGGTGAATGAGTGGGAAAACAGCCATCCCGAGCGAGTTTTACGGCATCGTTCCATCGGGAAAGAAAGTACCAAAAACCCACTAAACCTGAGTTTTGGGTCAAACGGAGATGATTGGGTGCGTCCGTTGTAAAAAATTCAACTGCGAGTTTTTTTGGTGAATGAGTGGGAAAAACAGCCATCCCGAGCGAGTTTTGCGACATCGTTCCGTCGGAAATAAAAGTGCCAAAAACCCACCAAACATGAGTTTTGGGTCAAACAAAGATGATTGGGTGCGTCCGTTGCGAAAAATTCAAACGCGAGTTTTTTTGGTGAATGAGTGGGAAAAACGGCCTTCCCGAGCGAGTTTTGCGGCACCGTTCCGTTAGAAATGAAAGTGCCAAAAACCCACCAAACTTGAGTTTTGGGTCAAACGGACATGATTGGGTGCGTCCGTTGTTAAAAATTCAACTGCAATTTTTTTTTGAAACAGTGGGAAAAATAGCCATCCCGAGCGAGTTTTGCGGCATCGTTCCGTCGGAAATAAAAGTGCCAAAAACCCACCAAACATGAGTTTTGGGTCAAACAGAGATGATTGGGTGCGTTCGTTGCGAAAAATTCAACTGCAAGTTTTTTGGTGAATCAGTTGGAAAAACGGCCATCCCGAGCGAGTTCTGCGACACCGTTCTGTTGGAAATGAAAGTGCCAAAAACTCACCAAACATGAGTTTGGGTCAAAAGGAGATGATTGGGTGCGTCCGTTGCGAAGATTTCAACTGCAAGTTTTTTGGTGAATCAGTGGGAAAAACGGCCATCCTGAGCGAGTTTTGTGGCACCGTTCCGTCAGAAATGAAAGTGCCAAATGTCCACCAGACATGAGTTTTGGGTCATACGGAGATGATTGGGTGCGTCCGTTGCGAAAAATTCAACTGCGAGTTTTTTTGGTGAATGAGTGGGAAAAACGGTCAACCCGAGCGAGTTTTGCGGCACCGTTCCGTTAGAAATGAAAGTGCCAAAAACCCACCAAACCTGAGTTTTGGGTCAAACGGAGATGATTGTGTGCGTCCGTTGTAAAAAAATCAACTGCTAGTTTTTTTGGTTAATGAGTGGGAAAAACGGCCATCCCGAGCGAGTTTTGTGGCACGGTTCCGTCAAAAATGAAAGTGCCAAAAACCCACCAAACATGAGTTTTGGGTCAAACAGAGATGATTGGGTGCGTCCGTTGCGAAAAAATGCAATTGCGAGTGTTCTTGTGAATCAGTGGGAAAAACGGCCATCCCGAGCGAGCTTTGCGGCACCGTTCCGTTGGAAATAAAAGTGCCAAAGACCCACCAAACATGAGTTTTGGGTCAAACGAAGATGATTGGGTGTGTCCGTTGCGAAAAATTCAAACGCGAGTTTTTTTGGTGAATGAGTGGGAAAAGCGGCCATCCCGAGCGAGATTTGAGGCACCGTTCCGTCGGAAATGAAAGTGCCAAAACCCACCAAAAATGAGTTTTAGGTCAAATAGAGATGATTGGGTGCGTCCGTTGTAAAAAATTCAACTGCGAGTTTTTTTGGTGAATGAGTGGGAAAACAGCCATCCCGAGCGAGTTTTACGGCAGCGTTCCATCGGGAAAGAAAGTGCCAAAAACCCACTAAACCTGAGTTTTGGGTCAAACGGAGATGATTGGGTGCGTTCGTTGTAAAAAATTCAACTACAAGTTTTTTTTGGTGAATGAGTGGGAAAAACAGCCATCCCAAGCGAGTTTTGCGACATCGTTCCGTCGTAAATAAAAGTGCCAAAAACCCACCAAACATGAGTTTTGGGTGCGTCCGTTGCGAAAAATTCAAACGCGAGTTTTTTGGTGAATGAGTGGGATAAACGGCCATCCCGAGCGAGTTTTGCGGCACCGTTCCGTTAGAAATGAAAGTGCCAAAAACCCACCAAACTTGAGTTTTGGGTCAAACGGACATGATTGGGTGCGTCCGTTGTGAAAAATTCAAATTCAAGTTTTTTTTGAATCAGTGGGAAAAATAGCCATCCCGAGCGAGTTTTGCGGCATCGTTCCGTCGGAAATAAAAGTGCCAAAAACCCACCAAACATGAGTTTTGGGTCAAACAGAGATGATTGGGTGTGTTCGTTGCGAAAAATTCAACTGCAAGTTTTTTGGTGAATCAGTGGGAAAAACGGCCATCCCGATCGAGTTCTGCGACACCGTTCTGTTGGAAATGAAAGTGCCAAAAACTCACCAAACATGAGTTTGGGTCAAAAGGAGATGATTGGGTGCGTCCGTTGCGAAGATTTCAACTGCAAGTTTTTTGGTGAATCAGTGGGAAAAACGGCCATCCCGAGCGAGTTTTGTGGCACCGTTCTGTCAGAAATGAAAGTGCCAAATATCCACCAGACATGAGTTTTGGGTCATACGGAGATGATTGGGTGCGTCCGTTGCGAAAAATTCAACTGCGAGTTTTTTTGGTGAATGAGTGGGAAAAACGGTCAACCCGAGCGAGTTTTGCGGCACCGTTCCGTTAGAAATGAAAGTGCCAAAAACCCACCAAACCTGAGTTTTGGGTCAAACGGAGATGATTGTGTGCGTCCGTTGTAAAAAATTAACTGCTAGTTTTTTTGGTTAATGAGTGGGAAAAACGGCCATCCCGAGCGAGTTTTGTGGCATGGTTCCGTCAAAAATGAAAGTGCCAAAAACCCACCAAACATGAGTTTTGGGTCAAACAGAGATGATTGGGTGTGTCCGTTGCGAAAAAAATGCAATTGCGAGTGTTCTTGTGAATCAGTGGGAAAAACGGCCATCCCGAGCGAGCTTTGCGGCACCGTTCCGTTGGAAATAAAAGTGCCAAAAACCCACCAAACATGAGTTTTGGGTCAAACGAAGATGATTGGGTGCGTGCGTTGCGAAAAATTCAAACGCGAGTTTTTTTGGTGAATGAGTGGGAAAAACGGCCATCCCGAGCGAGTTTTGAGGCACCGTTCCGTCGGAAATGAAAGTGCCTCAACCCACCAAACATGAGTTTTAGGTCAAATAGAGATGATTGGGTGCGTCCGTTGTAAAAAATTCAACTGCGAGTTTTTTTGGTGAATGAGTGGGAAAAACAGCCATCCCGAGTGAGTTTTGCGGCATCGTTCCGTTGGAAATGAAAGTCCCAAATACCTAGCAAACAAGAGTTTTGGGTCAAATAGAGATGATTGGGTGCCTCCGTTGCGAAAAATGCAATTGTGAGTCTTCTTGTGAATGAGTGGGAAAAACCGCCATCCCGAGCGAGTTTTGCGGCATCATTCCGTCGGAAATCAAAGTGCCAAAAACCCACCAAACATGAGTTTTGGGTCAAACGGAGATGATTGGGTGTGTCCGTTACGAAAAATTCAACTGCAAGTTTTTTGGTGAATCAGTGGGAAAAACGGCCATCCCGAGCGAGTTCTGCGACACCGTTCCGTTGGAAATGAAACTGCCAAAAACTCACCAAACATGAGTTTGGGTCAAACGGAGATCATTGGGTGCGTCCGTTGCGAAGATTTCAACTGCAAGTTTTTTGGTGAATCAGTGGGAAAAACGGCCATCCTGAGCGAGTTTTGTGGCACCATTCCGTCGGAAATGAAAGTGCCAAATATCCACCAAACATGAGTTTTGGGTCAAACGGTGATGATTGGGTGCGTCCCTTGCGAAAAATTCAACTGCGAGTTTTTTTGGTGAATGAGTGGGAAAAATGGTCATCCCGAGCGAGTTTTGCGGCACCGTTCCGTTAGAAATGAAAGTGCCAAAAACCCACCAAACGTGAGTTTTGGGGCAAACGGAGATGATTGTGTGCATCCGTTGTAAAAAATTGAACTGCTTTTTTTTTGGTTAATGAGTGGGAAAAACGGCCATCCCAAGCGAGTTTTGTGGCACGGTTCCGTCGAAAATGAATGTGCCAAAAACCCACCAAACATGAGTTTTGGGTCAAACAGAGATGATTGAGTGCGTCCGTTGTGAAAAATGCAATTGCGGGTCTTCTTGTGAATCAGTGGGAAAAACGGCCATCCCGAGCGGGCTTTGCGGCACCGTTCCGTTGGAAATAAAAGTTCCAAAGACCCACCAAACATGAGTTTTGGGTCAAACGAAGATGATTGGGTGCGTCCGTTCGAAAATTTCAAACGCGAGTTTTTTTGGTGAATGAGTGGGAAAAACGGCCATCCCGAGCGAGTTTTGAGGCACCGTTCCGTCAGAAATGAAAGTGCCAAAAACCCACCAAACCTGAGTTTTGGGTCAAACGGAGATGATTGTGTGCGTCCGTTGTAAAAAATTCAACTGTTAGTTTTTTTGGTGAATGAGTGGGAAAAATGGCCATCCCGAGCGAGTTTTGTGGTACGGTTCCGTCGAAAATGAAAGTGCCAAAAACCCACCAAACATGAGTTTTGGGTCAAACAGAGATGATTGGGTGCGTCCGTTGCAAAAAAATGCAATTGCGAGTGTTCTTGTGAATCAGTGGGAAAAACAGTCATCCCGAGCGAGCTTTGCGGCACCGTTCCGTTGGAAATAAAAGTGCCAAAAACCAACCAAACATGAGTTTTGGGTCAAACGAAGATGATTGGGTGCGTCCGTTGCGAAAAATTCAAACGCGAGTTTTTTTGGTGAATGAGTGGGAAAAATGGCCATCCCGAGCGAGTATTGAGGCACCGTTCCGTCGGAAATGAAAGTGCCAAAACCCACCAAACATGATTTTTAGGTCAAATAGAGATGATTGGGTGCGTCCGTTGTAAAAATTCAACTGCGAGTTTTGTTGGTGAATGAGTGGGAAAACAGCCATCCCGAGCGAGTTTTACGGCATCGTTCCATCGGGAAAGAAAGTGCCAAAAACCCACTAAACCTGAGTTTTGGGTCAAACGGAGATGATTGGGTGTGCCCGTTGTAAAATTTCAACTGCGAGTTTTTTTTGGTGAATGAGTGGGAAAAACAGCCATCCCGAGCGAGTTTTGCGACATCGTTCCGTCGGAAATAAAAGTGCCAAAAACCCACCAAAGATGAGTTTTGGGTCAAACGAAGATGATTGGGTGCGTCCGTTGCGAAAAATTCAAACGCTAGTTTTTTTGGTGAATGAGTGGGAAAAACGGCCATCCCGAGCGAGTTTTGCGGCACCGTTCCGTCAGAAATGAAAGTGCCAAAAACCCACCCAACTTGAGTTTTGGGTGAAACGGACATGATTGGGTGCGTCCGTTGTGAAAAATTCAACTGCAAGTTTTTTTTTGAATCAGTGGGAAAAATAGCCATCCCGAGCGAGTTTTGCGGCATCGTTCCGTCGGAAATAAAAGTGCCAAAAACCCACCAAACATGAGTTTTGGGTCAAACGGAGATGATTGGGTGTGTCTGTTGCGAAAAATTCATCTGCAAGTTTTCTGCTGAATCAGTGGGAAAAACGGCCATCCCGAGCGAGTTCTGCGTCACCGTTCTGTTGGAAATCAAAGTGCCAAAAATTCACCAAACATGAGTTTGGGTCAAACGGAGGTGATTGGGTGCGTCCGTTGCGAAGATTTCAACTGAAAGTTTTTTGGTGAATCAGTGGGAAAAACGGCCATCCTGAGCGAGTTTTGTGGCACCGTTCCGTCGGAAATGAAAGTGCCAAATATCCACCAAACATGAGTTTTGGGTCAAACGGAGATGATTGGGTGCGTCCCTTGCGAAAAATTCAACTGCGAGTTTTTTTGGTGAATGAGTGGGAAAAACGGTCATCCCGAGCGAGTTTTGCGGCACCGTTCCGTTAGAAATGAAAGTGCCAAAAACCCACCAAACGTGAGTTTTGGGTCAAACGGAGATGATTGTGTGCGTCCGTTGTAAAAAATTCAACTGTTAGTTTTTTTGGTGAATGAGTGGGAAAAACGGCCATCCAGAGCGAGTTTTGTGGTACGGTTCCGTCGAAAATAAAAGTGCCAAAAACCCACCAAACATGAGTTTTGGGTCAAACAGAGATGATTGGGTGCGTCCGTTGAGAAAAAATGCAATTGCGAGTGTTCTTGTGAATCAGTGGAAAAAACGGTCATCCCGAGCGAGCTTTGCGGCACCGTTCCGTTGGAAATAAAAGTGCCAAAAACCCACCAAACATGAGTTTTGGGTCAAACGAAGATGATTGGGTGCGTCCGTTGCGAAAAATTCAAACGCGAGTTTTTTTGGTGAATGAGTGGGAAAAATGGCCATCCCGAGCGAGTATTGAGGCACCGTTCCGTCGGAAATGAAAGTGCCAAAACCCACCAAACATGATTTTTAGGTCAAATAGAGATGATTGGGTGCGTCCGTTGTAAAAAATTCAACTGCGAGTTTTGTTGGTGAATGAGTGGGAAAACAGCCATCCCGAGCGAGTTTTACGGCATCGTTCCATCGGGAAAGAAAGTGCCAAAAACCCACTAAACCTGAGTTTTGGGTCAAACGGAGATGATTGGGTGTGTCCGTTGTAAAATTTCAACTGCGAGTTTTTTTTGGTGAATGAGTGGGAAAAACAGCCATCCCGAGCGAGTTTTGCGACATCGTTCCGTCGGAAATAAAAGTGCCAAAAACCCACCAAAGATGAGTTTTGGGTCAAACGAAGATGATTGGGTGCGTCCGTTGCGAAAAATTCAAACGCTAGTTTTTTTGGTGAATGAGTGGGAAAAACGGCCATCCCGAGCGAGTTTTGCGGCACCGTTCCTTCAGAAATGAAAGTGCCAAAAACCCACCCAACTTGAGTTTTGGGTGAAACGGACATGATTGGGTGCGTCCGTTGTGAAAAATTCAACTACAAGTTTTTTTTTGAATCAGTGGGAAAAATAGCCATCCCGAGCGAGTTTTGCGGCATCGTTCCGTCGGAAATAAAAGTGCCAAAACCCACCAAACATGAGTTCTGGGTCAAACGGAGATGATTGGGTGTGTCTGTTGCGAAAAATTCATCTGCAAGTTTTCTGCTGAATCAGTGGGAAAAACGGCCATCCCGAGCGAGTTCTGCGTCACCGTTCTGTTGGAAATCAAAGTGCCAAAAATTCACCAAACATGAGTTTGGGTCAAACGGAGATGATT
The DNA here is from genome assembly GCA_009763385.1 of Coix lacryma-jobi var. lacryma-jobi. Classification (NCBI taxonomy): domain Eukaryota; kingdom Viridiplantae; phylum Streptophyta; class Magnoliopsida; order Poales; family Poaceae; genus Coix; species Coix lacryma-jobi. Next base: position 102,258,663 of record CM019827.1, read on the forward strand.
GGGTGCGTCCGTTGCGAAGATTTCAACTGAAAGTTTTTTGGTGAATCAGTGGGAAAAACGGCCATCCTGAGCGAGTTTTGTGGCACCGTTCCGTCGGAAATGAAAGTGCCAAATATCCACCAAACATGAGTTTTGGGTCAAACGGAGATGATTGGGTGCGTCCCTTGCGAAAAATTCAACTGCGAGTTTTTTTGGTGAATGAGTGGGAAAAACGGTCATCCCGAGCGAGTTTTGCGGCACCGTTCCGTTAGAAATGAAAGTGCCAAAAACCCACCAAACGTGAGTTTTGGGTCAAACGGAGATGATTGTGTGCGTCCGTTGTAAAAAATTCAACTGTTAGTTTTTTTGGTGAATGAGTGGGAAAAACGGCCATCCAGAGCGAGTTTTGTGGTACGGTTCCGTCGAAAATAAAAGTGCCAAAAACCCACCAAACATGAGTTTTGGGTCAAACAGAGATGATTGGGTGCGTCCGTTGAGAAAAAATGCAATTGCGAGTGTTCTTGTGAATCAGTGGGAAAAACGGTCATCCCGAGCGAGCTTTGCGGCACCGTTCCGTTGGAAATAAAAGTGCCAAAAACCCACCAAACATGAGTTTTGGGTCAAACGAAGATGATTGGGTGCGTCCGTTGCGAAAAATTCAAACGCGAGTTTTTTTGGTGAATGAGTGGGAAAAATGGCCATCCCGAGCGAGTATTGAGGCACCGTTCTGTCGGAAATGAAAGTGCCAAAACCCACCAAACATGATTTTTAGGTCAAATAGAGATGATTGGGTGCGTCCGTTGTAAAAAATTCAACTGCGAGTTTTGTTGGTGAATGAGTGGGAAAACAGCCATCCCGAGCGAGTTTTACGGCATCGTTCCATCGGGAAAGAAAGTGCCAAAAACACACTAAACCTGAGTTTTGGGTCAAACGGAGATGATTGGGTGTGTCCGTTGTAAAATTTCAACTGCGAGTTTTTTTTGGTGAATGAGTGGGAAAAACAGCCATCCCGAGCGAGTTTTGCGACATCGTTCCGTCGGAAATAAAAGTGCCAAAAACCCACCAAAGATGAGTTTTGGGTCAAACGAAGATGATTGGGTGCGTCCGTTGCGAAAAATTCAAACGCTAGTTTTTTTGGTGAATGAGTGGGAAAAACGGCCATCCCGAGCGAGTTTTGCGGCACCGTTCCGTCAGAAATGAAAGTGCCAAAAACCCACCCAACTTGAGTTTTGGGTGAAACGGACATGATTGGGTGCGTCCGTTGTGAAAAATTCAACTGCAAGTTTTTTTTTGAATCAGTGGGAAAAATAGCCATCCCGAGCGAGTTTTGCGGCATCGTTCCGTCGGAAATAAAAGTGCCAAAAACCCACCAAACATGAGTTTTGGGTCAAACGGAGATGATTGGGTGTGTCTGTTGCGAAAAATTCATCTGCAAGTTTTCTGCTGAATCAGTGGGAAAAACGGCCATCCCGAGCGAGTTCTGCGTCACCGTTCTGTTGGAAATCAAAGTGCCAAAAATTCACCAAACATGAGTTTGGGTCAAACGGAGATGATTGGGTGCGTCCGTTGCGAAGATTTCAACTGAAAGTTTTTTGGTGAATCAGTGGGAAAAACGGCCATCCTGAGCGAGTTTTGTGGCACCGTTCCGTCGGAAATGAAAGTGCCAAATATCCACCAAACATGAGTTTTGGGTCAAACGGAGGTGATTGGGTGCGTCCCTTGCGAAAAATTCAACTGCGAGTTTTTTTGGTGAATGAGTGGGAAAAACGGTCATCCCGAGCGAGTTTTGCGGCACCGTTCCGTTAGAAATGAAAGTGCCAAAAACCCACCAAACGTGAGTTTTGGGTCAAACGGAGATGATTGTGTGCGTCCGTTGTAAAAAATTCAACTGTTAGTTTTTTTGGTGAATGAGTGGGAAAAACGGTCATCCCGAGCGAGTTTTGCGGCACCGTTCCGTTAGAAATGAAAGTGCCAAAAACCCACCAAACGTGAGTTTTGGGTCAAACGGAGATGATTGTGTGCGTCCGTTGTAAAAAATTCAACTGTTAGTTTTTTTGGTGAATGAGTGGGAAAAACGGCCATCCAGAGCGAGTTTTGTGGCACGGTTCCGTCGAAAATAAAAGTGCCAAAAACCCACCAAACATGAGTTTTGGGTCAAACAGAGATGATTGGGTGCGTCCGTTGAGAAAAAATGCAATTGCGAGTGTTCTTGTGAATCAGTGGGAAAAACGGTCATCCCGAGCGAGCTTTGCGGCACCGTTCCGTTGGAAATAAAAGTGCCAAAAACCCACCAAACATGAGTTTTGGGTCAAACGAAGATGATTGGGTGCGTCCGTTGCGAAAAATTCAAACGCGAGTTTTTTTGGTGAATGAGTGGGAAAAATGGCCATCCCGAGCGAGTATTGAGGCACCGTTCTGTCGGAAATGAAAGTGCCAAAACCCACCAAACATGATTTTTAGGTCAAATAGAGATGATTGGGTGCGTCCGTTGTAAAAAATTCAACTGCGAGTTTTGTTGGTGAATGAGTGGGAAAACAGCCATCCCGAGCGAGTTTTACGGCATCGTTCCATCGGGAAAGAAAGTGCCAAAAACCCACTAAACCTGAGTTTTGGGTCAAACGGAGATGATTGGGTGCGTCCGTTGTAAAAAATTCATCTGCGAGTTTTTTTTGGTGAATGAGTGGGAAAAACAGCCATCCCGAGCGAGTTTTGCGACATCGTTCCGTCGGAAATAAAAGTGCCAAAAACCCACCGAACATGAGTTTTGGGTCAAACGAAGAAGATTGGGTGCGTCCGTTGCGAAAAATTGAAACGCTAGTTTTTTTGGTGAATGAGTGGGAAAAACGGCCATCCCGAGCGAGTTTTGCGGCACCGTTCCGTCAGAAATGAAAGTGCCAAAAACCCACCCAACTTGAGTTTTGGGTCAAATGGACATGATTGGGTGCGTCCGTTGTGAAAAATTCAACTGCAAGTTTTTTTTGAATCAGTGGGAAAAATAGCAATCCCGAGCGAGTTTTGCGGCATCGTCCCATCGGAAATAAAAGTGCCAAAAACCCACCAAACATGAGTTTTGGGTCAAACGGAGATGATTGGGTGTGTCCGTTGCGAAAAATTCAACTGCAACTTTTTTGGTGAATCAGTGGGAAAAACGGCCATCCCGAGCGAGTTCTGCGACACCGTTCTGTTGGAAATGAAAGTGCCAAAAACTCACCAAACATGAGTTTGGGTCAAACGGAGATGATTGGGTGCGTCCGTTGCGAAGATTTCGACTGCAAGTTTTTTGGTGAATCAGTGGGGAAAACGGCCATCCCGAGCGAGTTTTGCGGCACCGTTCCGTTAGAAATGAAAGTGCCAAAAACCCACCAAACGTGAGTTTTGGGTCAAACGGAGATGATTGTGTGCGTCCGTTGTAAAAAATTCAACTGCTAGTTTTTTTGGTCAATGAGTGGGAAAAACGACCATCCCGAGCGAGTTTTGTGGCACGGTTCCGTCGAAAATGAAAGTGCCAAAAACCCACCAAACATGAGTTTTGGGTCAAACGGAGATGATTGGGTGCGTCCCTTGCGAAAAATTCAACTGCGAGTTTTTTTGGTGAATGAGTGGGAAAAATGGTCATCCCGAGCGAGTTTTGCGACACCGTTCCGTTAGAAATGAAAGTGCCAAAAACCCACCAAACGTGAGTTTTGGGGCAAACGGAGATGATTGTGTGCATCCATTGTAAAAAATTGAACTGCTTTTTTTTTGGTTAATGAGTGGGAAAAATGGCCATCCCAAGCGAGTTTTGTGGCACGGTTCCGTCAAAAATGAATGTGCCAAAAACCTACAAAACATGAGTTTTGGGTCAAACAGAGATGATTGGGTGCGTCCGTTGCGAAAAATGCAATTGCGGGTCTTCTTGTGAATCAGTGGGAAAAACGGCCATCCCGAGCGGGCTTTGCGGCACCGTTCCGTTGGAAATAAAAGTTCCAAAGACCCACCAAACATGAGTTTTGGGTCAAACGAAGATGATTGGGTGCGTCCGTTCGAAAATTTCAAACGCGAGTTTTTTTGGTGAATGAGTGGGAAAAACGGCCATCCCGAGCGAGTTTTGAGGCACCGTTCCGTCAGAAATGAAAGTGCCAAAAACCCACCAAACCTGAGTTTTGGGTCAAACGGAGATGATTGTGTGCGTCCGTTGTAAAAAATTCAACTGTTAGTTTTTTTGGTGAATGAGTGGGAAAAATGGCCATCCCGAGCGAGTTTTGTGGTACGGTTCCGTCGAAAATGAAAGTGCCAAAAACCCACCAAACATGAGTTTTGGGTCAAACAGAGATGATTGGGTGCGTCCGTTGCGAAAAAATGCAATTGCGAGTGTTCTTGTGAATCAGTGGGAAAAACGGTCATCCCGAGCGAGCTTTGCGGCAGCGTTCCGTTGGAAATAAAAGTGCCAAAAACCAACCAAACATGAGTTTTGGGTCAAACGAAGATGATTGGGTGCGTCCGTTGCGAAAAATTTAAACGCGAGTTTTTTTGGTGAATGAGTGGGAAAAATGGCCATCCCGAGCGAGTATTGAGGCACCGTTCCGTCGGAAATGAAAGTGCCAAAACCCACCAAACATGATTTTTAGGTCAAATAGAGATGATTGGGTGCGTCCGTTGTAAAAAATTCAACTGCGAGTTTTGTTGGTGAATGAGTGGGAAAACAGCCATCCCGAGCGAGTTTTACGACATCGTTCCATCGGGAAAGAAAGTGCCAAAAACCCACTAAACCTAAGTTTTGGGTCAAACGGAGATGATTGGGTGCGTCCGTTGTAAAATTTCAACTGCGAGTTTTTTTTGGTGAATGAGTGGGAAAAACAGCCATCCCGAGCGAGTTTTGCGACATCGTTCCGTCGGAAATAAAAGTGCCAAAAACCCACCAAAGATGAGTTTTGGGTCAAACGAAGATGATTGGGTGCGTCCGTTGCGAAAAATTCAAACGCTAGTTTTTTTGGTGAATGAGTGGGAAAAACGGCCATCCCGAGCGAGTTTTGCGGCACCGTTCCGTCAGAAATGAAAGTGCCAAAAACCCACCCAACTTGAGTTTTGGGTGAAACGGACATGATTTGGTGCGTCCGTTGTGAAAAATTCAACTGCAAGTTTTTTTTTGAATCAGTGGGAAAAATAGCCATCCCGAGCGAGTTTTGCGGCATCGTTCCGTCGGAAATAAAAGTGCCAAAAACCCACCAAACATGAGTTTTGGGTCAAACGGAGATGATTGGGTGTGTCTGTTGCGAAAAATTCATCTGCAAGTTTTCTGCTGAATCAGTGGGAAAAACGGCCATCCCGAGCGAGTTCTGCGACACCGTTCTGTTGGAAATGAAAGTGCCAAAAATTCAACAAACATGAGTTTGGGTCAAACGGAGATGATTGGGTGCGTCCGTTGCGAAGATTTCAACTGAAAGTTTTTTGGTGAATCAGTGGGAAAAACGGCCATCCTGAGCGAGTTTTGTGGCACCGTTCCGTCGGAAATGAAAGTGCCAAATATCCACCAAACATGAGTTTTGGGTCAAACGGAGATGATTGGGTGCGTCCCTTGCGAAAAATTCAACTGCGAGTTTTTTTGGTGAATGAGTGGGAAAAACGGTCATCCCGAGCGAGTTTTGCGGCACCGTTCCGTTAGAAATGAAAGTGCCAAAAACCCACCAAACGTGAGTTTTGGGTCAAACGGAGATGATTGTGTGCGTCCGTTGTAAAAAATTCAACTGTTAGTTTTTTTGGTGAATGAGTGGGAAAAACGGCCATCCAGAGCGAGTTTTGTGGTACGGTTCCGTCAAAAATAAAAGTGTCAAAAACCCACCAAACATGAGTTTTGGGTCAAACAGAGATGATTGGGTGCGTCCGTTGCGAAAAAATGCAATTGCGAGTGTTCTTGTGAATCAGTGGGAAAAACGGTCATCCCGAGCGAGCTTTGCGGCATCGTTCCGTTGGAAATAAAAGTGCCAAAAACCCACCAAACATGAGTTTTGGGTCAAACGAAGATGATTGGGTGCGTCCGTTGCGAAAAATTCAAACGCGAGTTTTTTTGGTGAATGAGTGGGAAAAATGGCCATCCCGAGCGAGTATTGAGGCACCGTTCTGTCGGAAATGAAAGTGCCAAAACCCACCAAACATGATTTTTAGGTCAAATAGAGATGATTGGGTGCGTCCGTTGTAAAAAATTCAACTGCGAGTTTTGTTGGTGAATGAGTGGGAAAATAGCCATCCCGAGCGAGTTTTACGGCATCGTTCCGTCGGGAAAGAAAGTGCCAAAAACCCACTAAACCTGAGTTTTGGGTCAAACGGAGATGATTGGGTGCGTCCGTTGTAAAAAATTCATCTGCGAGTTTTTTTTGGTGAATGAGTGGGAAAAACAGCCATCCCGAGCGAGTTTTGCGACATCGTTCCGTCGGAAATAAAAGTGCCAAAAACCCACCGAACATGAGTTTTGGGTCAAACGAAGATGATTGGGTGTGTCCGTTGCGAAAAATTCAAACGCTAGTTTTTTTGGTGAATGAGTGGGAAAAACGGCCATCCCGAGCGAGTTTTGCGGCACCGTTCCGTCAGAAATGAAAGTGCCAAAAACCCACCCAACTTGAGTTTTGGGTCAAATGGACATGATTGGGTGCGTCCGTTGTGAAAAATTCAACTACAAGTTTTTTTTGAATCAGTGGGAAAAATAGCAATCCCGAGCGAGTTTTGCGGCATCGTCCCGTCGGAAATAAAAGTGCCAAAAACCCACCAAACATGAGTTTTGGGTCAAACGGAGATGATTGGGTGTGTCCGTTACGAAAAATTCAACTGCAACTTTTTTGGTGAATCAGTGGGAAAAACGGCCAACTCGAGCGAGTTCTGCGACACCGTTCCATCGGAAATGAAACTGCCAAATACCCACCAAAAATGAGTTTTGGGTCATACGAAGATGATTGGGTGCGTCCGTTGCGAAAAGTTCAACTACGTGTTTTTTTGGTTAATGAGTGGGAAAAACGGTCATCCCGAGTGAGTATTGCGGCACCGTTCCGTTTGAAATGAAAGTGCCAAAAACCCACCAAACCTGAGTTTTGGGTCCAACGAAGATGATTGGGTGCGTCCGTTGTAAAAAATTCAACTGCTAGTTTTTTTGGTGAATGAGTGGGAAAAACGGCCATCCCGAGCGAGTTTTGTGGCACGGTTCCATCGAAAATAAAAGTGCCAAAAAGCCACCAAACATGAGTTTTGGGTCAAACAGAGATGATTGGGTGCGTCCGTTGCGAAAAAATGCAATTGCGAGTGTTCTTGTGAATCAGTGGGAAAAACGGCCATCCCGAGCGAGCTTTGCGGCACCGTTTCGTTGGAAATAAAAGTGCCAAAAACCCACCAAACATGAGTTTTGGGTCAAACGAAGATGATTGGGTGCGTCCGTTGCGAAAAATTCAAACGCGAGTTTTTTTGGTGAATGTGTGGGAAAAACGGCCATCCCGAGCGAGTTTTGAGGCACCGTTCCATCGGAAATGAAAGTTCCAAAACCCACCAAACATGAGTTTTAGGTCAAATAGAGATGATTGGGTGCGTCCGTTGTAAAAAATTCAACTGCGAGTTTTTTTGGTGAATGAGTGGGAAAAACAGCCATCCCGAGCGAGTTTTGCGGCATCGTTCCGTTGGAAATGAAACTGCCAAATACGCAGCAAACATGAGTTTTGGGTCAAATAGAGATGATTGGGTGCCTCCGTTGCGAAAAATGCAATTGTGAGTCTTCTTGTGAATGAGTGGGAAAAACAACCATCCCGAGCGAGTTTTGCGGCATCGTTCCGTTGGAAATAAAAGTGCCAAAAACCCACCAAACATGAGTTTTGGGTCAAACGAAGATGATTGGGTGCGTCCGTTGCGAAAAATTCAACTGTGAGTTTTTTTGGTGAATGAGTGGGAAAACAGCCATCCCGAGCGAGCTTTGCGGCACCGTTCCGTTGGAAAAAAAAGTGCCAAAAACCCACCAAACATGAGTTTTGGGTCAAACGAAGATGATTGGGTGCGTCCGTTGTGAAAATTTCAACTAAAAGTTTTTTGGTGAATCAGTGGGAAAACGGCCATCCTGGGCGAGTTTTGCGGCACCGTTCCATCGGAAATGAAACTGCCAAATACCCACCAAACATGAGTTTTGGGTCATACGATGATGATTGGGTGCGTCCGTTGCGAAAAGTTCAACTGCGTGTTTTTTTGGTTAATGAGTGGGAAAAACGGTCATCCCGAGTGAGTATTGCGGCACCGTTCCGTTAGAAATGAAAGTGGCAAAAACCCACCAAACCTGAGTTTTGGGTCCAACGAAGATGATTGGGTGCGTCCGTTGTAAAAAATTCAACTGCTAGTTTTTTTGGTGAATGAGTGGGAAAAACGGCCATCCCGAGCGAGTTTTGTGGCACGGTTCCATCGAAAATAAAAGTGCCAAAAACCCACCAAACATGTGTTTTGGGTCAAACAGAGATGATTGGGTGCGTCCTTTGCGAAAAATGCAATTGCGAGTGTTCTTGTGAATCATTGGGAAAAACGGCCATCCCGAGCGAGCTTTGCGGCACCGTTCCGTTGGAAATAAAAGTGCCAAAAACCCACCAAACATGAGTTTTAGGTCAAATAGAGATGATTGGGTGCGTCCGTTGTAAAAAATTCAACTGCGAGTTTTTTTGGTGAATGAGTGGGAAAAACAGCCATCCCGAGCGAGTTTTGCGGCATCGGTCCGTTGGAAATGAAACTGCCAAATACCCAGCAAACATGAGTTTTGGGTCAAATAGAGATGATTGGGTGCCTCCGTTGCGAAAAATGCAATTGTGAGTCTTCTTGTGAATGAGTGGGAAAAACAGCCATCCCGAGCGAGTTTTGCGGCATCGTTTCGTTGGAAATAAAAGTGCCAAAAACCCACCAAACATGAGTTTTGGGTCAAACGAAGATGATTGGGTGCGTCCGTTGCGAAAAATTCAACTGTGAGTTTTTTTGGTGAATGAGTGGGAAAACAGCCATCCCGAGCGAGCTTTGCGGCACCGTTCCGTTGGAAATAAAAGTGCCAAAAACCCACCAAACATGAGTTTTGGGTCAAACGAAGATGATTGGGTGCGTCCGTTGTGAAAATTTTAACTACAAGTTTGTTGGTGAATCAGTGGGAAAATGACCATCCTGAGCGAGTTTTGCGACACCGTTCCGTCGGAAATGAAACTGCCAAATACCCACCAAACATGAGTTTTGGGTCATACGAAGATGATTGGGTGCGTCCGTTGCGAAAAGTTCAACTGCGAGTTTTTTTGGTTAATGAGTGGGAAAAACGGTCATCCCGAGCGAGTATTGCGGCACCGTTCCGTTAGAAATGAAAGTGCCAAAAACCCACCAAACATGTGTTTTGGGTCAAACCGAGATGATTGGGTGCGTCCGTTGTAAAAAATTCAACGGCGAGTTTTTTTTGGTGAATTAGTGGGAAAAATGGCCATCCCGAGCGAGTTTTGCGGCACCGTTCCGCCGGATATGAAAGTGCCAAAAACCCACCAAACCTGACTTTTGGGTCAAACGGAGATGATTGGGTGCGTCGATTGTAAAAAATTCAACTACGAGTTTTTTTGGTGAATGAGTGGGAAAAATGGTCATCCCGAGCGAGTTTTGCGGCACCGTTCCGTCAGAAATAAAAGTGCCAAAACCCCACCAAACCTGAGTTTTGGGTCAAACGGAGATGATTGGGTGCGTACGTTGTAAAAAATTAAACTGCTAGTTTTTTTGTGAATGAGTGGGAAAACGGCCATCCCGAGCGAGTTTTGTGCACCGTTCCGTCGAAAATGAAAGTGCCAAAAATAGACCAAACATGAGTTTTGGGTCAAACGGAGACGATTTGGTCCGTCCGTTGGGAAAAATGCAATTGCGGGTTTTTCGGTGAATGAGTGGGAAAAACGGCCATCCCGAGCGATTTTTGCGGCACCGTTCCGTTAGAAATGAAAGTGCCAAAAACCCACCAAACATGAGTTTTGGGTCAAACAGAGATGATTAGGTGCGTCCGTTGCGAAAAAATGCAATTGCGAGTGTTCTTGTGAATCAGTGGGAAAAACGGCCATCCCGAGCGAGCTTTGCGGCACCGTTCCGTTGGAAATAAAAGTTCCAAAAACCCACCAAACATTAGTTTTGGGTCAAACGAAGATGATTGGGTGTGTCCGTTGCGAAAAATTCAAACGCGAGTTTTTTTGGTGAATGAGTGGGAAAAACGGCCATCCCGAGCGAGTTTTGAGGCACCGTTCCGTCGGAAATGAAAGTGCCAAAACCCACCAAACATGAGTTTTAGGTCAAATAGAGATGATTGGGTGCGTCCGTTGTAAAAAATTCAACTGCGAGTTTTTTTGGTGAATGAGTGCGAAAAACAGTCATCCCGAGCGAGTTTTGCGGCATCGTTCCGTTGGAAATGAAAGTGCCAAATACCAAGCAAACATGAGTTTTGGGTCAAATAGAGATGATTGGGTGCCTCCGTTGCCAAAAATGCAATTGTGAGTCTTCTTGTGAATGAGTGGGAAAAACAGCCACCCGAGCGAGTCTTCCGGCATCGTTCCGTTGGAAATAAAAGTGCCAAAACCCCACCAAACGTGAGTTTTGGGTCAAACGGAGATGATTGTGTGCGTCCGTTGTAAAAAATTCAACTGCTAGTTTTTTTGGTCAATGAGTGGGAAAAACGACCATCCCGAGCGAGTTTTGTGGCACGGTTCCGTCGAAAATGAAAGTGCCAAAAACCCACCAAACATGAGTTTTGGGTCAAACGGAGATGATTGGGTGCGTCCCTTGCGAAAAATTCAACTGCGAGTTTTTTTGGTGAATGAGTGGGAAAAATGGTCATCCCGAGCGAGTTTTGCGACACCGTTCCGTTAGAAATGAAAGTGCCAAAAACCCACCAAACGTGAGTTTTGGGGCAAACGGAGATGATTGTGTGCATCCATTGTAAAAAATTGAACTGCTTTTTTTTTGGTTAATGAGTGGGAAAAATGGCCATCCCAAGCGAGTTTTGTGGCACGGTTCCGTCAAAAATGAATGTGCCAAAAACCTACAAAACATGAGTTTTGGGTCAAACAGAGATGATTGGGTGCGTCCGTTGCGAAAAATGCAATTGCGGGTCTTCTTGTGAATCAGTGGGAAAAACGGCCATCCCGAGCGGGCTTTGCGGCACCGTTCCGTTGGAAATAAAAGTTCCAAAGACCCACCAAACATGAGTTTTGGGTCAAACGAAGATGATTGGGTGCGTCCGTTCGAAAATTTCAAACGCGAGTTTTTTTGGTGAATGAGTGGGAAAAACGGCCATCCCGAGCGAGTTTTGAGGCACCGTTCCGTCAGAAATGAAAGTGCCAAAAACCCACCAAACCTGAGTTTTGGGTCAAACGGAGATGATTGTGTGCGTCCGTTGTAAAAAATTCAACTGTTAGTTTTTTTGGTGAATGAGTGGGAAAAATGGCCATCCCGAGCGAGTTTTGTGGTACGGTTCCGTCGAAAATGAAAGTGCCAAAAACCCACCAAACATGAGTTTTGGGTCAAACAGAGATGATTGGGTGCGTCCGTTGCGAAAAAATGCAATTGCGAGTGTTCTTGTGAATCAGTGGGAAAAACGGTCATCCCGAGCGAGCTTTGCGGCAGCGTTCCGTTGGAAATAAAAGTGCCAAAAACCAACCAAACATGAGTTTTGGGTCAAACGAAGATGATTGGGTGCGTCCGTTGCGAAAAATTTAAACGCGAGTTTTTTTGGTGAATGAGTGGGAAAAATGGCCATCCCGAGCGAGTATTGAGGCACCGTTCCGTCGGAAATGAAAGTGCCAAAACCCACCAAACATGATTTTTAGGTCAAATAGAGATGATTGGGTGCGTCCGTTGTAAAAAATTCAACTGCGAGTTTTGTTGGTGAATGAGTGGGAAAACAGCCATCCCGAGCGAGTTTTACGACATCGTTCCATCGGGAAAGAAAGTGCCAAAAACCCACTAAACCTAAGTTTTGGGTCAAACGGAGATGATTGGGTGCGTCCGTTGTAAAATTTCAACTGCGAGTTTTTTTTGGTGAATGAGTGGGAAAAACAGCCATCCCGAGCGAGTTTTGCGACATCGTTCCGTCGGAAATAAAAGTGCCAAAAACCCACCAAAGATGAGTTTTGGGTCAAACGAAGATGATTGGGTGCGTCCGTTGCGAAAAATTCAAACGCTAGTTTTTTTGGTGAATGAGTGGGAAAAACGGCCATCCCGAGCGAGTTTTGCGGCACCGTTCCGTCAGAAATGAAAGTGCCAAAAACCCACCCAACTTGAGTTTTGGGTGAAACGGACATGATTTGGTGCGTCCGTTGTGAAAAATTCAACTGCAAGTTTTTTTTTGAATCAGTGGGAAAAATAGCCATCCCGAGCGAGTTTTGCGGCATCGTTCCGTCGGAAATAAAAGTGCCAAAAACCCACCAAACATGAGTTTTGGGTCAAACGGAGATGATTGGGTGTGTCTGTTGCGAAAAATTCATCTGCAAGTTTTCTGCTGAATCAGTGGGAAAAACGGCCATCCCGAGCGAGTTCTGCGACACCGTTCTGTTGGAAATGAAAGTGCCAAAAATTCAACAAACATGAGTTTGGGTCAAACGGAGATGATTGGGTGCGTCCGTTGCGAAGATTTCAACTGAAAGTTTTTTGGTGAATCAGTGGGAAAAACGGCCATCCTGAGCGAGTTTTGTGGCACCGTTCCGTCGGAAATGAAAGTGCCAAATATCCACCAAACATGAGTTTTGGGTCAAACGGAGATGATTGGGTGCGTCCCTTGCGAAAAATTCAACTGCGAGTTTTTTTGGTGAATGAGTGGGAAAAACGGTCATCCCGAGCGAGTTTTGCGGCACCGTTCCGTTAGAAATGAAAGTGCCAAAAACCCACCAAACGTGAGTTTTGGGTCAAACGGAGATGATTGTGTGCGTCCGTTGTAAAAAATTCAACTGTTAGTTTTTTTGGTGAATGAGTGGGAAAAACGGCCATCCAGAGCGAGTTTTGTGGTACGGTTCCGTCAAAAATAAAAGTGTCAAAAACCCACCAAACATGAGTTTTGGGTCAAACAGAGATGATTGGGTGCGTCCGTTGCGAAAAAATGCAATTGCGAGTGTTCTTGTGAATCAGTGGGAAAAACGGTCATCCCGAGCGAGCTTTGCGGCATCGTTCCGTTGGAAATAAAAGTGCCAAAAACCCACCAAACATGAGTTTTGGGTCAAACGAAGATGATTGGGTGCGTCCGTTGCGAAAAATTCAAACGCGAGTTTTTTTGGTGAATGAGTGGGAAAAATGGCCATCCCGAGCGAGTATTGAGGCACCGTTCTGTCGGAAATGAAAGTGCCAAAACCCACCAAACATGATTTTTAGGTCAAATAGAGATGATTGGGTGCGTCCGTTGTAAAAAATTCAACTGCGAGTTTTGTTGGTGAATGAGTGGGAAAATAGCCATCCCGAGCGAGTTTTACGGCATCGTTCCGTCGGGAAAGAAAGTGCCAAAAACCCACTAAACCTGAGTTTTGGGTCAAACGGAGATGATTGGGTGCGTCCGTTGTAAAAAATTCATCTGCGAGTTTTTTTTGGTGAATGAGTGGGAAAAACAGCCATCCCGAGCGAGTTTTGCGACATCGTTCCGTCGGAAATAAAAGTGCCAAAAACCCACCGAACATGAGTTTTGGGTCAAACGAAGATGATTGGGTGTGTCCGTTGCGAAAAATTCAAACGCTAGTTTTTTTGGTGAATGAGTGGGAAAAACGGCCATCCCGAGCGAGTTTTGCGGCACCGTTCCGTCAGAAATGAAAGTGCCAAAAACCCACCCAACTTGAGTTTTGGGTCAAATGGACATGATTGGGTGCGTCCGTTGTGAAAAATTCAACTACAAGTTTTTTTTGAATCAGTGGGAAAAATAGCAATCCCGAGCGAGTTTTGCGGCATCGTCCCGTCGGAAATAAAAGTGCCAAAAACCCACCAAACATGAGTTTTGGGTCAAACGGAGATGATTGGGTGTGTCCGTTACGAAAAATTCAACTGCATCTTTTTTGGTGAATCAGTGGGAAAAACGGCCAACTCGAGCGAGTTCTGCGACACCGTTCCATCGGAAATGAAACTGCCAAATACCCACCAAAAATGAGTTTTGGGTCATACGAAGATGATTGGGTGCGTCCGTTGCGAAAAGTTCAACTACGTGTTTTTTTGGTTAATGAGTGGGAAAAACGGTCATCCCGAGTGAGTATTGCGGCACCGTTCCGTTTGAAATGAAAGTGCCAAAAACCCACCAAACCTGAGTTTTGGGTCCAACGAAGATGATTGGGTGCGTCCGTTGTAAAAAATTCAACTGCTAGTTTTTTTGGTGAATGAGTGGGAAAAACGGCCATCCCGAGCGAGTTTTGTGGCACGGTTCCATCGAAAATAAAAGTGCCAAAAAGCCACCAAACATGAGTTTTGGGTCAAACAGAGATGATTGGGTGCGTCCGTTGCGAAAAAATGCAATTGCGAGTGTTCTTGTGAATCAGTGGGAAAAACGGCCATCCCGAGCGAGCTTTGCGGCACCGTTTCGTTGGAAATAAAAGTGCCAAAAACCCACCAAACATGAGTTTTGGGTCAAACGAAGATGATTGGGTGCGTCCGTTGCGAAAAATTCAAACGCGAGTTTTTTTGGTGAATGTGTGGGAAAAACGGCCATCCCGAGCGAGTTTTGAGGCACCGTTCCATCGGAAATGAAAGTTCCAAAACCCACCAAACATGAGTTTTAGGTCAAATAGAGATGATTGGGTGCGTCCGTTGTAAAAAATTCAACTGCGAGTTTTTTTGGTGAATGAGTGGGAAAAACAGCCATCCCGAGCGAGTTTTGCGGCATCGTTCCGTTGGAAATGAAACTGCCAAATACGCAGCAAACATGAGTTTTGGGTCAAATAGAGATGATTGGGTGCCTCCGTTGCGAAAAATGCAATTGTGAGTCTTCTTGTGAATGAGTGGGAAAAACAACCATCCCGAGCGAGTTTTGCGGCATCGTTCCGTTGGAAATAAAAGTGCCAAAAACCCACCAAACATGAGTTTTGGGTCAAACGAAGATGATTGGGTGCGTCCGTTGCGAAAAATTCAACTGTGAGTTTTTTTGGTGAATGAGTGGGAAAACAGCCATCCCGAGCGAGCTTTGCGGCACCGTTCCGTTGGAAAAAAAAGTGCCAAAAACCCACCAAACATGAGTTTTGGGTCAAACGAAGATGATTGGGTGCGTCCGTTGTGAAAATTTCAACTAAAAGTTTTTTGGTGAATCAGTGGGAAAACGGCCATCCTGGGCGAGTTTTGCGGCACCGTTCCATCGGAAATGAAACTGCCAAATACCCACCAAACATGAGTTTTGGGTCATACGATGATGATTGGGTGCGTCCGTTGCGAAAAGTTCAACTGCGTGTTTTTTTGGTTAATGAGTGGGAAAAACGGTCATCCCGAGTGAGTATTGCGGCACCGTTCCGTTAGAAATGAAAGTGGCAAAAACCCACCAAACCTGAGTTTTGGGTCCAACGAAGATGATTGGGTGCGTCCGTTGTAAAAAATTCAACTGCTAGTTTTTTTGGTGAATGAGTGGGAAAAACGGCCATCCCGAGCGAGTTTTGTGGCACGGTTCCATCGAAAATAAAAGTGCCAAAAACCCACCAAACATGTGTTTTGGGTCAAACAGAGATGATTGGGTGCGTCCTTTGCGAAAAATGCAATTGCGAGTGTTCTTGTGAATCATTGGGAAAAACGGCCATCCCGAGCGAGCTTTGCGGCACCGTTCCGTTGGAAATAAAAGTGCCAAAAACCCACCAAACATGAGTTTTAGGTCAAATAGAGATGATTGGGTGCGTCCGTTGTAAAAAATTCAACTGCGAGTTTTTTTGGTGAATGAGTGGGAAAAACAGCCATCCCGAGCGAGTTTTGCGGCATCGGTCCGTTGGAAATGAAACTGCCAAATACCCAGCAAACATGAGTTTTGGGTCAAATAGAGATGATTGGGTGCCTCCGTTGCGAAAAATGCAATTGTGAGTCTTCTTGTGAATGAGTGGGAAAAACAGCCATCCCGAGCGAGTTTTGCGGCATCGTTTCGTTGGAAATAAAAGTGCCAAAAACCCACCAAACATGAGTTTTGGGTCAAACGAAGATGATTGGGTGCGTCCGTTGCGAAAAATTCAACTGTGAGTTTTTTTGGTGAATGAGTGGGAAAACAGCCATCCCGAGCGAGCTTTGCGGCACCGTTCCGTTGGAAATAAAAGTGCCAAAAACCCACCAAACATGAGTTTTGGGTCAAACGAAGATGATTGGGTGCGTCCGTTGTGAAAATTTTAACTACAAGTTTGTTGGTGAATCAGTGGGAAAATGACCATCCTGAGCGAGTTTTGCGACACCGTTCCGTCGGAAATGAAACTGCCAAATACCCACCAAACATGAGTTTTGGGTCATACGAAGATGATTGGGTGCGTCCGTTGCGAAAAGTTCAACTGCGAGTTTTTTTGGTTAATGAGTGGGAAAAACGGTCATCCCGAGCGAGTATTGCGGCACCGTTCCGTTAGAAATGAAAGTGCCAAAAACCCACCAAACATGTGTTTTGGGTCAAACCGAGATGATTGGGTGCGTCCGTTGTAAAAAATTCAACGGCGAGTTTTTTTTGGTGAATTAGTGGGAAAAATGGCCATCCCGAGCGAGTTTTGCGGCACCGTTCCGCCGGATATGAAAGTGCCAAAAACCCACCAAACCTGACTTTTGGGTCAAACGGAGATGATTGGGTGCGTCGATTGTAAAAAATTCAACTACGAGTTTTTTTGGTGAATGAGTGGGAAAAATGGTCATCCCGAGCGAGTTTTGCGGCACCGTTCCGTCAGAAATAAAAGTGCCAAAACCCCACCAAACCTGAGTTTTGGGTCAAACGGAGATGATTGGGTGCGTACGTTGTAAAAAATTAAACTGCTAGTTTTTTTTGTGAATGAGTGGGAAAACGGCCATCCCGAGCGAGTTTTGTGCACCGTTCCGTCGAAAATGAAAGTGCCAAAAATAGACCAAACATGAGTTTTGGGTCAAACGGAGACGATTTGGTCCGTCCGTTGGGAAAAATGCAATTGCGGGTTTTTCGGTGAATGAGTGGGAAAAACGGCCATCCCGAGCGATTTTTGCGGCACCGTTCCGTTAGAAATGAAAGTGCCAAAAACCCACCAAACATGAGTTTTGGGTCAAACAGAGATGATTAGGTGCGTCCGTTGCGAAAAAATGCAATTGCGAGTGTTCTTGTGAATCAGTGGGAAAAACGGCCATCCCGAGCGAGCTTTGCGGCACCGTTCCGTTGGAAATAAAAGTTCCAAAAACCCACCAAACATTAGTTTTGGGTCAAACGAAGATGATTGGGTGTGTCCGTTGCGAAAAATTCAAACGCGAGTTTTTTTGGTGAATGAGTGGGAAAAACGGCCATCCCGAGCGAGTTTTGAGGCACCGTTCCGTCGGAAATGAAAGTGCCAAAACCCACCAAACATGAGTTTTAGGTCAAATAGAGATGATTGGGTGCGTCCGTTGTAAAAAATTCAACTGCGAGTTTTTTTGGTGAATGAGTGCGAAAAACAGTCATCCCGAGCGAGTTTTGCGGCATCGTTCCGTTGGAAATGAAAGTGCCAAATACCAAGCAAACATGAGTTTTGGGTCAAATAGAGATGATTGGGTGCCTCCGTTGCCAAAAATGCAATTGTGAGTCTTCTTGTGAATGAGTGGGAAAAACAGCCACCCGAGCGAGTCTTCCGGCATCGTTCCGTTGGAAA
This sequence comes from Coix lacryma-jobi var. lacryma-jobi, assembly GCA_009763385.1. Taxonomy (NCBI): domain Eukaryota; kingdom Viridiplantae; phylum Streptophyta; class Magnoliopsida; order Poales; family Poaceae; genus Coix; species Coix lacryma-jobi. The sequence continues at coordinate 102,276,404 of CM019827.1, forward strand.
TAAAAGTGCCAAAACCCCACCAAACATGAGTTTTGGGTCAAACGAAGATGATTGGGTGCGTCCGTTGCGAAAAATTCAACTGCGAGTTTTTTTGGTGAATGAGTGGGAAAACAGCCATCCTGAGCGAGCTTTGCGACACCGTTCCGTTGGAAATAAAAGTGCCAAAAACCCACCAAACATGAGTTTTGGGTCAAATGAAGATGATTGGGTGCGTCCGTTGTGAAAATTTCAACTACAAGTTTTTTGGTGAATCAGTGGGAAAACGGCCATCCTGAGCGAGTTTTGCGGCACCATCCCGTCGGAAATGAATCTGCCAAATACCCACCAAACATGAGTTTTGAGTCATACGAAGATGATTGGGTGCGTCCGTTGCGAAAAGTTCAACTGCGAGTTTTTTTGGTTAATGAGTGGGAAAAACGGTCATCCCGAGCGAGTATTGCGGCACCGTTCCGTTAGAAATGAAAGTGCCAAAAACCCACCAAACCTGAGTTTTGGGTCAAACAGAGATGATTGGCTGCGTCCGTTGTAAAAAATTCAACTACTAGTTTTTTTGGTGAATGAGTGGGAAAAACGGCCATCCCGAGCGAGTTTTGGGGCACGGTTCCGTCGAAAATGAAAGTGCCAAAAACCCACCAAACATGAGTTTTGGGTCAAACAGAGATGATTGGGAGCATCCGTTGCGAAAAATGCAATTGCGAGTCTTCTTGTGAATGAGTGGGAAAAACAGTCATCTCGAGCGAGTTTTGCGGCATCGTTCGTTGGAAATAAAAGTGCCAAAAACCCACCAAACATGAGTTTTGGGTCAAACGAAGATGATTGGGTGCGTCCGTTGCAAAAAATTCAAACGCGAGTTTTTTTGGTGAATGAGTGGGAAAAACGGCCATCCCGAGCGAGTTTGGAGGCACCGTTCCGTCGGAAATGAAAGTGCCAAAACCCACCAAACATGACTTTTAGGTCAAATAGAGATGATTGGGTGTGTCTGTTGTAAAAAATTCAACTGCGAGTTTTGTTGGTGAATGAGTGGGAAAACAGCCATCCCGAGCGAGTTTTACGGCATCGTTCCATCGGAAAAGAAAGTTCCAAAAACCCACTAAACCTGAGTTTTGGGTCAAACGGAGATGATTGGGTACGTCCGTTGTAAAAAATTCAACTGCGAGTTTTTTTGGTGAATGAGTCAGAAAAACAGCCATCGCGAGCGAGTTTTGCGACATCGTTCCGTCGGAAATAAAAGTGCCAAAAACCCAACAAACATTAGTTTTGGGTCAAACGAAGATGATTGGGTGCGTCCGTTGCGAAAAATTCAAACGCGAGTTTCTTTGGTGAATGAGTGGGAAAACGGCCATCCCGAGCGAGTTTTGCGGCACCGTTCCGTCAGAAATGAAAGTGCCAAAAACCCACCAAACTTGAGTTTTGGGTCAAACGGTCATGATTGGGTGCGTCCGTTGTGAAAAATTCAACTGCAAGTTTTTTTTTTGAATCAGTGGGAAAAATAGCCATCCCGAGCGAGTTTTGCGGCATCGTTTCGTCGGAAATAAAAGTGCCAAAAACCCACCAAACATGAGTTTTGGGTCAAACGGAGATGATTGGGTGTGTCCGTTGCGAAAAATTCAACTGCAAGTTTTTTGGTGAATCAGTGGGAAAAACGGCCATCCCGAGCGAGTTCTGCGACACCGTTCTGTTGCAATTGAAAGTGCCAAAAACTCACCAAACATGAGTTTGGGTCAAACGGAGATGATTGGGTGCGTCCGTTGCGAAGATTTCAACTGCAAGTTTTTTGGTGAATCAGTGGGAAAAACGGCCATCCTGAGCGAGTTTTGTGGCACCGTTCCGTCGGAAATGAAAGTGCCAAATATCCACCAAACATGAGTTTTGGGTCACACAAAGATGATTGGGTGCGTCCGTTGCGAAAAATTCAACTGCGAGTTTTTTTGTGAATGAGTCGGAAAAACGGCCATCCCGAGCGAGTTTTGCGGCACCGTTCCGTCAGAAATGAAAGTGCCAAAAACCCACCAAACTTGAGTTTTGGGTCAAACGGTCATGATTGGGTGCGTCCGTTGTGAAAAATTCAACTGCAAGTTTTTTTTTGAATCAGTGGGAAAAATAGCCATCCCAAGCGAGTTTTGCGGCATCGTTCCGTCAGAAATAAAAGTGCCAAAAACCCACCAAACATGAGTTTTAGGTCAAATGGAGATGATTGGGTGTGTCCGTTGTGAAAAATTCAACTGCATGTTTTTTGGTGAATCAGTGGGAAAACGGCCATCCCGAGCGAGTTCTGCGACACCGTTCTGTTGGAAATGAAAGTGCCAAAAACTCACCAAACATGAGTTTGGGTCAAACGGAGATGATTGGGTGCGTCCATTGCGAAGATTTCAACTGAAAGTTTTTTGGTGAATCAGTGGGAAAAACGGCCATCCTGAGCGAGTTTTGTGGCACCGTTCCGTCGGAAATGAAAGTGCCAAATATCCACCAAACATGAGTTTTGGGTCAAACGGAGATGATTGGGTGCGTCCCTTGCGAAAAATTCAACTGCGAGTTTTTTTGGTGAATGAGTGGGAAAAACGGTCATCCCGAGCGAGTTTTGCGGCACCGTTCCGTTAGAAATGAAAGTGCCAAAAACCCACCAAACGTGAGTTTTGGGTCAAACGGAGATGATTGTGTGCGTCCGTTGTAAAAAATTCAACTGTTAGTTTTTTTGGTGAATGAGTGGGAAAAACGGCCATCCAGAGCGAGTTTTGTGGTACGGTTCCGTCGAAAATAAAAGTGCCAAAAACCCACCAAACATGAGTTTTGGGTCAAACAGAGATGATTGGGTGCGTCCGTTGAGAAAAAATGCAATTGCGAGTGTTCTTGTGAATCAGTGGGAAAAACGGTCATCCCGAGCGAGCTTTGCGGCACCGTTCCGTTGGAAATAAAAGTGCCAAAAACCCACCAAACATGAGTTTTGGGTCAAACGAAGATGATTGGGTGCGTCCGTTGCGAAAAATTCAAACGCGAGTTTTTTTGGTGAATCAGTGGGAAAAACGGCCATCCCGAGCGAGTTCTGCGACACCGTTCTGTTGGAAATGAAAGTGCCAAAAACTCACCAAACATGAGTTTGGGTCAAACGGAGATGATTGGGTGCGTCCGTTGCGAAGATTTCAACTGCAAGTTTTTTGGTGAATCAGTGGGAAAAATGGCCATCCCGAGCGAGTTTTGCGGCACCGTTCCGTTAGAAATGAAAGTGCCAAAAACCCCCCAAACCTGAGTTTTGGGTCAAACGGAGATGATTGTGTGCGTCCGTTGTAAAAAATTTATCTGCTAGTTTTTTTGGTTAATGAGTGGGAAAAACGGCCATCCCAAGCTTGTTTTGTGGCACGGTCCTGTCAAAAATGAATGTGCCAAAAACCCACCAAACATGAGTTTTGGATCAAACAGAGATGATTGGGTGCGTCCGTTGCGAAAAATGCAATTGCGGGTCTTCTTGTGAATCAGCGGGAAAAACGGCCATCCCGAGCGAGCTTTGCGGCACCATTCCGTTGGAAATAAAAGTGCCAAAAACCCACCAAACATGAGTTTCGGGTCAAACGAAGATGATTGGGTGCGTCCGTTGCAAAAAATTCAAACGCGAGTTTTTTTGGTGAATGAGTGGGAAAAACGGCCATCCCGAGCGAGTTTTGAGGCACTGTTCCGTCGGAAATAAAAGTGCCAAAACCCACCAAACATGAGTTTTAGGTCAAATAGAGATGATTGGGAGCGTCCGTTGTAAAAAATTCAACTGCGAGTTTTGTTGGTGAATGAGTGGGAAAACAGCCATCCCGAGCGAGTTTTACGGCATCGTTCCATCGGAAAAGAAAGTGCCAAAACCCACTAAACCTGAGTTTTGGGGCAAACGGAGATGATTGGGTGCGTCCGTTATAAAAAATTCAACTGCGAGTTTTTTTGGTGAATGAGTCGGAAAAACAGCCATCACGAGCGAGTTTTGCGACATCGTTCCGTCGGAAATAAAAGTGCCAAAAACCCAACAAACATGAGTTTTGGGTCAAACGAAGATGATTGGGTGCGTTCGTTGCGAAAAATTCAAACGCGAGTTTCTTTGGTGAATGAGTGGGAAAAACGGCCATCCCGAGCGAGTTTTGCGGCACCGTTCCGTTAGAAATGAAAGTGCCAAAAACCCACCAAACTTGAGTTTGGGTCAAACGGTCATGATTGGGTGCGTCCGTTGTGAAAAATTCAACTGCAAGTTTTTTTTTGAATCAGTGGGAAAAATAGCCATCCCGAGCGAGTTTTGCGGCATCGTTCCGTCGGAAATAAAAGTGCCAAAAACCCACCAAAAATGAGTTTTGGGTCAAACGGAGATCATTGAGTGTGTCCGTTGCGAAAAATTCAACTGCAAGTTTTTTGGTGAATCAATGGGAAAAACGACCATCCCGAGCGAGTTCTGCGACACTGTTCTGTTGGAAATGAAAGTGCCAAAAACTCACCAAACATGAGTTTGGGTCAAACGGAGATGATTGGATGCGTCCGTTGCGAAGATTTCAACTGCAAGTTTTTTGGTGAATCAGTGGGAAAAACGGCCATCCTGAGCGAGTTTTGTGGCACCGTTCCGTCGGAAATGAAAGTGCCAAATATCCACCAAACATGAGTTTTGGGTCATACGGAGATGATTGGGTGCGTCCGTTGCGAAAAATTCAACTGCGAGTTTTTTTGGTGAATGAGTGGGAAAAACGGCCATCCCGAGCGAGTTTTGCGGCACCGTTCCGTCAGAAATGAAAGTGCCAAAAACCCACCAAACTTGAGTTTTGGATCAAACGGTCATGATTGGGTGCGTCCGTTGTGAAAAATTCAACTGCAAGTTTTTTTTTGAATCAGTGGGAAAAATAGCCATCCCGAGCGAGTTTTGCGGCATCGTTCCGTCGGAAATAAAAGTGCCAAAAACCCACCAAACATGAGTTTTGGGTCAAACGGAGATGATTGGGTGTGTCCGTTGCGAAAAATTCAACTGCAAGTTTTTTGGTGAATCAGTGGGAAAAACGGCCATCCCGAGCGAGTTCTGCGACACCGTTCTGTTGGAAATGAAAGTGCCAAAAACTCACCAAACATGAGTTTGGGTCAAACGGAGATGATTGGGTGCGTCCGTTGCGAAGATTTCAACTGCAAGTTTTTTGGTGAATCAGTGGGAAAACGGCCATCCCGAGCGAGTTTTGCGGCACCATTCCGTTAGAAATGAAAGTGCCAAAAACCCACCAAACCTGAGTTTTGGGTCAAACGGAGATGATTGTGTGCGTCTGTTGTAAAAAATTCAACTGCTAGTTTTTTTGGTTAATGAGTGGGAAAAACGGCCATCCCAAGCGAGTTTTGTGGCACGGTTCCGTCGAAAATGAATGTGCCAAAAACCCACCAAACATGAGTTTTGGGTCAAACAGAGATGATTGGATGCGTCCGTTGCGAAAAATGCAATTGCGGGTCTTCTCGTGAATCAGTGGGAAAAACGGCCATCCCGAGCGAGCTTTGCGGCACCGTTCCGTTGGAAATAAAAGTGCCAAAAACCCACCAAACATGAGTTTTGGGTCAAACGAAGATGATTGGGTGCGTCCGTTGCGAAAAATTCAACTACGAGTTTTTTGGTGAATGAGTGGGAAAACAGCCATCCCGAGGGAGCTTTGCGGCACCGTTCCGTTGGAAATAAAAGTGCCAAAAACCCACCAAACATGAGTTTTGGGTCAAATGAAGATGATTGGGTGCGTCCGTTGTGAAAATTTCAACTACAAGTTTTTTGGTGAATCAGTGGGAAAACGGCCATCCTGAGCGAGTTTTGCGGCACCATTCCGTCGGAAATGAAACTGCCAAATACCCACCAAACATGAGTTTTGGGTCATACGAAGATGATTGGGTGCGTCCGTTGCGAAAAGTTCAACTGCGAGTTTTTTTGGTTAATGAGTGGGAAAAACGGTCATCCCAAGCGATTATTGCGGCACCGTTCCGTTAGAAATGAAAGTGCCAAAAACCCACCAAACCTGAGTTTTGGGTCAAACGGAGATGATTGGGTGCGTCCGTTGTAAAAAATTCAAATACTAGTTTTTTTGGTGAATGAGTGGGAAAAACGGCCATCGCGAGCGAGTTTTGAGGCACGGTTCCGTCGAAAATGAAAGTGCCAAAAACCCACCAAACATGAGTTTTGGGTCAAACAGAGATGATTGGGTGCGTCCTTTGCGAAAAATGCAATTGCGAGTGTTCTTGTGAATCAGTGGGAAAAACGGCCATCCCGAGCGAGCTTTGCAGCACCGTTCCGTTGGAAATAAAAGTGCCAAAAACCCACCAAACATGAGTTTTGGGTCAAACGAATATGATTGGGTGCGTCTGTTGCGAAAAATTCAAACGCGAGTTTTTTTGGTGAATGAGTGGGAAAAACGGCCATCCCGAGCGAGTTTTGAGGCACCGTTCCGTCGGAAATGAAAGTGCCAAAACCCACCAAACATGATTTTTAAGTCAAATAGACATGCTTGGGTGCGTCTGTTGTAAAAAGTTCAACTGCGAGTTTTGTTGGTGAATGAGTGGGAAAATAGCCATAACGAGCGAGTTTTACGACATCGTTCCATCGGAAAAGAAAGTGCCAAAAACCCACTAAACCTGAGTTTTGGGTCAAACGGAGATGATTGGGTGCGTCCGTTGTAAAAAATTCAACTGCGAGTTTTTTTTGGTGAATGAGTGGGAAAAACAGCCATCCCGAGCGAGTTTTGCAACAACGTTCCGTCGGAAATAAAAGTGCCAAAAACCCACCAAACATGAGTTCGGGTCAAAAGGAGATGATTGGGTGCGTCAGTTGCGAAGATTTCAGCTGCAAGTTTTTTGGTGAATCAGTGGGAAAACGGCCATCCTGAGCGAGTTTTGTGGCACCGTTCCGTCAGAAATGAAAGTGCCAAATATCCACCAAACATGAGTTTTGGGTCATACGGAGATGATTCAGTGCGTCCGTTGTGAAAAATTCAACTGCGAGTTTTTTTGGTAAATGAGTGGGAAAAACGGTCATCCCGAGCGAGTTTTGCGGCACCGTTCCGTTAGAAATGAAAGTGCCAAAAACCCACAAAACTTGAGTTTTGTGTCAAACGGAGATGATTGTGTGCGTCCGTTGTAAAAAATTCAACTGCTGGTTTTTTTGGTTAATGAGTGGGAAAAACAGCCACCCCAAGCGAGTTTTGTGGCACGGTTCCGTCAAAAATGAATGTGCCAAAAACCCACCAAACATGAGTTTTGGGTCAAACAGAGATGATTGGGTGCGTCCGTTGCGAAAAAATGCAATTGCGAGTGTTCTTGTGAATCAGTGGGAAAAACGACCATCCCGAGCGAGCTTTGCGGCACCGTTCCGTTGGAAATAAAGGTGCCAAACACCCACCAAACATGAGTTTTGGGTCAAACGGAGATGATTGGGTGTGTCCGTTGCGAAAAATTCAACTGCAAGTTTTTTGGTGAATCAGTGGGAAAAACAACCATCCCGAGCGAGATTTGCGGCACCGTTCCGTCACAAATGAAAGTGTCAAAACTCACCAAACATGAGTTTTGGGTCAAATAGAGATGATTGGGTGCGTCCGTTGTAAAATATTCAACTGCGAGTTTTTTTGGTGAATGAGTTGGAAAAACAGCCATCCCGAGCGAGTTTTGTGGCACCGTTCCGTCGTAAGTGAAAGTGCCAAAAACCCACCAAACATGAGTTTTGGGTCAAACGGAGATGATTGGGTGCGTCCAATGCGAAAAATGCAGTTGCGTGTTTTTTTGGTGAATGAGTGGGAAAAACGGCCGTCCCAAGCGATCTTTGAGGCACTGTTCAGTCGGAAGTAAAAGTGCCAAAACCCACAAAAATTGAGTTTTGGGTCAAACGGAGATGATTGTGTGCGTCCGTTGTAAAAAATTCAACTGTTAGTTTTTTTGGTGAATGAGTGGGAAAAACGGCCATCCCGAGCGAGTTTTGCGGCACCGTTTCGTCAGAAATGAAAGTGCCAAAAACCCACCAAACCTGAGTTTTGGGTCAAACGGAGATGATTGTGTGCGTCCGTTGTAAAAAATTCAACTGTTAGTTTTTTTGGTGAATGAGTGGGAAAAATGGCCATCCCGAGCGAGTTTTGTGGTACGGTTCCGTCGAAAATGAAAGTGCCAAAAACCCACCAAACATGAGTTTTGGGTCAAACAGAGATGATTGGGTGCGTCCGTTGTAAAAAATTCAACTGCGAGTTTTTTTTGGTGAATGAGTGGGAAAACGGTCATCCCGAGCGAGTTTTGCGGCACCGTTCTGTTAGAAATGAAAGTGCCAAAAACCCACCAAACCTGAGTTTTGGGTCAAACGGAGATGATTGTGTGCGTCCGTTGTAAAAAATTCAACTGCTAGTTTTTTTGGTTAATGAGTGGGAAAAACGGCCATCCCAAGCGAGTTTTGTGGCATGGTTCCGTCGAAAATGAATGTGCCAAAAACCCACCAAACATGAGTTTTGGGTCAAACAGAGATGATTGGGTGCGTCCGTTGCGAAAAATGCAATTGCGGGTCTTCTTGTGAATCAGTGGGAAAAACGGCCATCGCGAGCGAGCTTTGCGGCACCGTTTCGTTGGAAATAAAAGTGCCAAAAACCCACCAAACATGAGTTTTGGGTCAAATGAAGATGATTGGGTGCGTCCGTTGCGAAAAATTCAAACGCGAGTTTTTTCGTGAATGAGTGGGAAAAACGGCCATCCCGAGCGAGTTTTGTGGCATCGTTTCGTTGGAAATGAAAGTGCCAAAAACTCACCAAACATGAGTTCGGGTCAAAAGAAGATGATTGGGTGCGTCAGTTGCGAAGATTTCAACTGCAAGTTTTTTGGTGAATCAGTGGGAAAACGGCCATCCTGAGCGAGTTTTGTGGCACCGTTCCGTCAGAAATGAAAGTGCCAAATATCCACCAAACATGAGTTTTGGGTCATACGGAGATGATTGGGTGCGTCCGTTGCGAAAAATTCAACTACGAGTTTTTTTGGTGAATGAGTGGGAAAAACGGTCATCCCGAGCGAGTTTTGCGGCACCGTTCCGTTAGAAATGAAAGTGCCAAAAACCCACCAAACCTGAGTTTTGGGTCAAACGGAGATGATTGTGTGCGTTCGTTGTAAAAAATTCAACTGCTAATTTTTTTGGTTAATGAGTGGGAAAAACAGCCATCCCAAGCGAGTTTTGTGGCACGGTTCCGTCGAAAATGAATGTGCCAAAAACCCACCAAACATGAGTTTTGGGTCAAACAGAGATGATTGGGTGCGTCCGTTGCGAAAAAATGCAATTGCGAGTGTTCTTGTGAATCAGTGGGAAAACGACCATCCCGAGCGAGCTTTGCGGCACCGTTCCGTTGGAAATAAAAGTGCCAAAAACCCACCAAACATGAGTTTTGGGTCAAACGGAGATGATTGGGTGTGTCCGTTGCGAAAAATTCAACTGCAAGTTTTTTGGTGAATCAGTGGGAAAAACAGCCATCCCGAGCGAGTTTTGCGGCACCGTTCCATCACAAATGAAAGCGTCAAAACCCACCAAACATGAGTTTTGGGTCAAATAGAGATGATTGGGTGGGTTCGTTGTAAAAAATACAATTGCTAGTTTTTTTGGTGAATGAGTGGGAAAAACAGCCATCCCGAGCGAGTTTTGTGGCACCGTTCCGTCGAAAATGAAAGTGCCAAAAACCCACCAATCATGAGTATTGGGTCAAACGTTGATGATTTGGGGCGTCCGTTGCGAAAAATGCAATTGCGGGGTTTTTTTGGTGAATGAGTGGGAAAAACGGCTATCCCGAGCGAGCTTTGCGACACCGTTCCGTCGGAAATGAAAGTGCCAAAAACCCACCGAACATGAGTTTTGGGTCAAACGAAGATGATTGGGTGTGTCCGTTGCAAAAAATTCAACTGCAAGTTTTTTTGGTGAATCAGTGGGAAAACAACCATCCCGAGCGAGTTTTGCGACACCGTTCCGTTGGAAATGACAGTGCCAAAAACCCACCAAACATGAGTTTTGGGTCAAACGGAGATGATTGGGTGCGTCCGTTGCAATAAATTCAACTACTAGTTTTTTTGGTGAATCAGTGGGAAAAACGGCCATCCCGAGCGAGTTTGGTGGCACCGTTCTGTCGGAAATAAAAGTGCCAAAAACCCACCAAACAAGAGTTTTGGGTCATACGGAGATGATTAGGTGCGTCCGTTACGAAAAATTCAACTACGAGTTTTTTGATGAATGGGTGGGAAATATGGTCATCTCGAGCGAGTTTTGCGGCACCGTTCCGTCAGAAATGAAAGTGCAAAAATCCACCAAACATGAGTTTTGGGAAAAAAATGATGATTGGGTGCGTCCGTTGTAAAAAATTCAACTGCGAGTTTTTTTGGTGAATGAGTGGAAAAAACGGCCGTCCCGAGCGAGTTTTGCTGCGTCGTTCCTTTTGAAATGAAAGTGACAAAAACCCAACAAACCTGAGTTTTGGGTCAAACAGAGATTATTGGGTGCGTTCGTTGTAAAAAATTCAATTGCTCGTTTTTTTGGTGAATGAGTGGGAAAAACGGCCATCCCGAGCGAGTTTTGTGGCACCGTTCCGTCGAAAATGAAAGTGCCAAAAAACCCACCAAACATGAGTTTTGGGTCAAACATTGACGATTTGGTACGTCCGTTGCGAAAAATGCAATTGCGGGTTTTTATGGTGAATGAGTGGGAAAAACGGCTATCCCGAGCGAGCTTTGCGACACCGTTCCGTCGGAAATGAAAGTGCCAAAAACCCACCGAACATGAGTTTTGGGTCAAACGAAGATGATTGGGTGTGTCCGTTGCAAAAAATTCAACTGCAAGTTTTTTTGGTGAATCAGTGGGAAAACAACCATCCCGAGCGAGTTTTGCGACACCGTTCCGTTGGAAATGACAGTGCCAAAAACCCACCAAACATGAGTTTTGGGTCAAACGGAGATGATTGGGTGCGTCCGTTGCAATAAATTCAACTACTAGTTTTTTTGGTGAATCAGTGGGAAAAACGGCCATCCCGAGCGAGTTTGGCGGCATCGTTCCGTCGGAAATGAAAGTGCCAAAAACCCACCAAACAAGAGTTTTGGGTCATACGGAGATGATTAGGTGCGTCCGTTACGAAAAATTCAACTACGAGTTTTTTGGTGAATGGGTGGGAAAAATGGTCATCCCGAGCGAGTTTTGCGGCACCGTTTCGTCAGAAATGAAAGTGCAAAAATCCACCAAACATGAGTTTTGGGTCAAATAGAGATGATTGGGTGCGTTCGTTGTAAAAAAATTAACTGCGAGTTTTTTTGTTGAATGAGTGGGAAAAACAGCCATCCCGAGTGAGTTTTGTGGCACCGTTGCGTCGAAAATGAAAGTGCCAAAAACAAACCAAACATGTGTTTTGGGTCAAACGGAGATGATTGGGTGTGTCCGTTGCGAAAAATTCAACTACAAGTTTTTTTGTGAATGAGTGGGAAAAACGGTCATCCCGAGTGAGCTTTGCGGCACCGTTCTGTTAAAAATAAAAGTGTCAAAAACCCACCAAACATGAGTTTTGGGCCAAACAGAGATGATTGGGTGCGTCCTTTGCGAAAGATTCACCTGCAAGTTTTTTGGTGAATCAGTGGGAAAAACAGCCATCCCGAGCGAGTTTTGCGGCACTGTTCCATCAGAAATGAAAGTGCCAAAACCCACCAAACATGAGTTTTGGGAAAAAAATGATGATTGGGTGCGTCCGTTGTAAAAAATTCAACTGCGAGTTTTTTTGGTGAATGAGTGGAAAAAATGGCCATCCCGAGCGAGTTTTGCTGCGCCGTTCCTTTTGAAATGAAAGTGACAAAAACCCAACAAACCTGAGTTTTGGGTCAAACAGAGATTATTGGGTGCGCTCGTTGTAAAAAATTCAATTGCTCGTGTTTTTGGTGAATGAGTGGGAAAAACGGCCATCCCGAGCGAGTTTTTTGGCACCGTTCCGTCGAAAATGAAAGTGCCAAAAAACCCACCAAACATGAGTTTTGGGTCAGACATTGACGATTTGGTGCGTCCGTTGCGAAAAATGCAATTGTGGGTTTTTTTGGTGAATGAGTGGAAAAACGGCTATCCCGAGCGAGCTTTGCGACACCGTTCCGTCGGAAATGAAAGTGCCAAAAACCCACCAAACATGAGTTTTGGGTCAAACGGAGATGATTGGGTGTGTCCGTTGCGAAAAATTCAACTGCGAGTTTTTTTGGCGAATCAGTGGGAAAAACAACCATCCCGAGCGAGTTTTGCGACACCGTTCCGTTGGAAATGACAGTGCCAAAAACCCACCAAACATGAGTTTCGGGTCAAACAGAGATGATTGGGTGCGTCCGTTGCAAAAAATTCAACTACTAGTTTTTTTGGAGAATCAGTGGGAAAAACGGCCATCCCGAGCGAGTTTTGCGGCACCGTTCCGTTAGAAATGAAAGTGCCAAAACCCACCAAACATGAGTTTTGGGTCAAACAGAGATGATTGGGTGCGTCCGTTGTAAAAAATTCAACTGCGAGTTTTTTTGGTGAATGAGTGGGAAAAATGGCCATCCCGAGCGAGTTTTGCGGCACCGTACCGTCGGATATGAAAGTGCCAAAAACCCACCAAACCTGACTTTTGCGTCAAACGGAGATGATTAGGTGCGTCCATTGTAAAAAATTCAACTACGAGATTTTTTGGTGAATGAGTGGGAAAAACGGTAATCTCAAGCGAGTTTTGCGGCACCGTTCCGTCAGAAATAAAAGTGCCAAAAACCCACCAAGCCTGAGTTTTGGGTCAAACGGTGATGATTGGGTGCGTCCGTTGTAAAAAATTAAACTGCCAGTTTTTTTTGGTGAATGAAGTTGGAAAAACGGCCATCCCGAGCGAGTTTTCTGGCACCGTTCCATCGAAAATGAAAGTGCCAAAAACACACCAAACATGAGTTTTGGGTCAAACGGAGACGATTTGGTTCGTCCGTTGCGAAAAATGCAATTGCGGGTTTTTTTGGTGAATGAGTGGGAAAAACGGCCATCCCGAGCGAGTTTTGCGGCACCGTTCCATTACAAATGAAAATGTCAGAACCCCACCAAACATGAGTTTTGGGTCAAATAGAGATGATTGGGTGCATTCGTTGTAAAAATTCAACTGCGAGTTTTTTTGTTGATTGAGTGGGAAAAGCAGTCATCCCGAGTGAGTTTTGTGGCACCGTTTCGTCGAAAATGAAAGTGCCAAAAACCCACCAAACATGAGTTTTGGGTCAAACGAAGATGATTGGGTGCGTCCATTGCGAAAAATTCAACTGCAAGTTTTTTTGGTGAATGAGTGGGAAAAACAGTCATCCCGAGCGAGCTTTGCGGCACCGTTCTATCGGGAATGAAAGTGCCAAAAACCCACCAAACATGAACTTTGGGTCAAACAGAGATGATTGGGTGCGTCCGTTTCGAAAAATTCAACTGCGAGTTTTTTTTGGTGAATGAGTGGGAAAAATGGCCATCCCGAGCGAGTTTTGCGGTACCGTTCCGTCGGATATGAAAGTGCCAAAAACACACCAAACCTGACTTTTGGGTCAAATGGAGATGATTGGGTGCGTCCATTGTAAAAAATTCAACTACGAGTTTTTTTGGTGAATGAGTGGGAAAAACGGTCATCTCGAGCGAGTTTTGCGGCACCGTTCCGTCAGAAATTAAAGTGCCAAAAACCCACCAAACCTGAGTTTTGGGTCAAACGGAGATGATTGGGTGCGTCCGTGGTAAAAAATTCAACTGCGAGTTTTTTTTGGTGAATGAGTGGGAAAAATGGCCATCCCGAGCAAGTTTTGCGGCACCGTTCCGTCGGATATGAAAGTGCCAACAACCCACCAAACCTAACTTTTGGGTCAAACGGAGATGATTGGGTGCGTCCATTGTAAAAAATTCAACTAAGAGTTTTTTTGGTGAATGAGTCGGAAAAACGGTCATCCCGAGCGAGTTTTGCGGCACCGTTCCGTCAGAAATAAAAGTGCCAAAAACCCACCAAACCTGAGTTTTGGGTCAAATGGTGATGATTGGGTGCGTCCATTGTAAAAAATTCAACTATGAGTTTTTTTGGTGAATGAGTGGGAAAAACGGTCATCTCGAGCGAGTTCTGCGGCACCATTCCGTCAGAAATAAAAGTGCCAAAAACCCACCAAACCTAAGTTTTGGGTCAAACGGTGATGATTGGGTGCGTCCGTTGTAAAAAATTAAACTGCTAGTTTTTTTTGGTGAATGAGTGGGAAAAATGGTCATCCCGAGCGAGTTTTGCGGCACCGTTCCGTCGGATATGAAAGTGCCAACAACCCACCAAACCTAACTTTTGGGTCAAACGGAGATGATTGGGTGCGTCCATTGTAAAAAATTCAACTAAGAGTTTTTTTGGTGAATGAGTGGGAAAAACGGTCATCCCGAGCGAGTTTTGCGGCACCGTTCCGTCAGAAATAAAAGTGCCAAAAACCCACCAAACCTGAGTTTTGGGTCAAACGGTGATGATTGGGTGCGTCCATTGTAAAAAATTCAACTATGAGTTTTTTTGGTGAATGAGTGGGAAAAACGGTCATCTCGAGCGAGTTTTGCGGCACCATTCCGTCAGAAATAAAAGTGCCAAAAACCCACCAAACCTAAGTTTTGGGTCAAACGGTGATGATTGGGTGCGTCCGTTGTAAAAAATTAAACTGCTAGTTTTTTTTGGTGAATGAGTGGGAAAAACGGCCATCCCGAGCGAGTTTTCTAGCACCGTTCCGTCGAAAATGAAAGTGCCAAAAACACACCAAACATGAGTTTTGGGTCAAACGGAGACGATTTGGTTCGTCAGTTGGGAAAAATGCAATTGCGGGTTTTTTTGGTGAATGAGTGGGAAAACGGCCATCCCGAGCGAGTTTTGCGGCACCGTTCCGTTACAAATGAAAATGTCAGAACCCCACCAAACATGAGTTTTGGGTCAAATAGAGATGATTGGGTGCATTCGTTGTAAAAATTCAACTGCGAGTTTTTTTGTTGATTGAGTGGGAAAAGCAGTCATCCCGAGTGAGTTTTGTGGCACCGTTCCGTCGAAAATGAAAGTGCCAAAAACCCACCAAACATGAGTTTTGGGTCAAACGAAGATGATTGGGTGCGTCCATTGCGAAAAATTCAACTGCAAGTTTTTTTGGTGAATGAGTGGGAAAAACAGTCATCCCGAGCGAGCTTTGCGGCACCGTTCTATCGGGAATGAAAGTGCCAAAAACCCACCAAACATGAACTTTGGGTCAAACAGAGATGATTGGGTGCGTCCGTTTCGAAAAATTCAACTGCGAGTTTTTTTTGGTGAATGAGTGGGAAAAATGGCCATCCCGAGCGAGTTTTGCGGTACCGTTCCGCCGGATATGAAAGTGCCAAAAACACACCAAACCTGACTTTTGGGTCAAATGGAGATGATTGGGTGCGTCCATTGTAAAAAATTCAACTACGAGTTTTTTTGGTGAATGAGTGGGAAAAACGGTCATCTCGAGCGAGTTTTGCGGCACCGTTCCGTCAGAAATTAAAGTGCCAAAAACCCACCAAACCTGTGTTTTGGGTCAAACGGAGATGATTGGGTGCGTCCGTGGTAAAAAATTCAACAGCGAGTTTTTTTTGGTGAATGAGTGGGAAAAATGGCCATCCCGAGCGAGTTTTGCGGCACCGTTCCGTCGGATATGAAAGTGCCAACAACCCACCAAACCTAACTTTTGGGTCAAACGGAGATGATTGGGTGCGTCCATTGTAAAAAATTCAACTAAGAGTTTTTTTGGTGAATGAGTCGGAAAAACGGTCATCCCGAGCGAGTTTTGCGGCACCGTTCCGTCAGAAATAAAAGTGCCAAAAACCCACCAAACCTGAGTTTTGGGTCAAACGGTGATGATTGGGTGCGTCCATTGTAAAAAATTCAACTATGAGTTTTTTTGGTGAATGAGTGGGAAAAACGGTCATCTCGAGCGAGTTCTGCGGCACCATTCCGTCAGAAATAAAAGTGCCAAAAACCCACCAAACCTCAGTTTTGGGTCAAACGGTGATGATTGGGTGCGTCCGTTGTAAAAAATTAAACTGCTAGTTTTTTTTGGTGAATGAGTGGGAAAAATGGCCATCCCGAGCGAGTTTTGCGGCACCGTTCCGTCGGATATGAAAGTGCCAACAACCCACCAAACCTAACTTTTGGGTCAAACGGAGATGATTGGGTGCGTCCATTGTAAAAAATTCAACTAAGAGTTTTTTTGGTGAATGAGTGGGAAAAACGGTCATCCCGAGCGAGTTTTGCGGCACCGTTCCGTCAGAAATAAAAGTGCCAAAAACCCACCAAACCTGAGTTTTGGGTCAAACGGTGATGATTGGGTGCGTCCATTGTAAAAAATTCAACTATGAGTTTTTTTGGTGAATGAGTGGGAAAAACGGTCATCTCGAGCGAGTTTTGCGGCACCATTCCGTCAGAAATAAAAGTGCCAAAAACCCACCAAACCTAAGTTTTGGGTCAAACGGTGATGATTGGGTGCGTCCGTTGTAAAAAATTAAACTGCTAGTTTTTTTTGGTGAATGAGTGGGAAAAACGGCCATCCCGAGCGAGTTTTCTAGCACCGTTCCGTCGAAAATGAAAGTGCCAAAAACACACCAAACATGAGTTTTGGGTCAAACGGAGACGATTTGGTTCGTCAGTTGGGAAAAATGCAATTGCGGGTTTTTTTGGTGAATGAGTGGGAAAACGGCCATCCCGAGCGAGTTTTGCGGCACCGTTCCGTTACAAATGAAAATGCCAAAAACCCACCAAACATGAGTTTTGGGTCAAATAGAGATGATTGGGTGCATTCGTTGTAAAAATTCAACTGCGAGTTTTTTTGTTGATTGAGTGGGAAAAGCAGTCATCCCGAGTGAGTTTTGTGGCACCGTTCTGTCGAAAATGAAAGTGCCAAAAACCCACCAAACATGAGTTTTGTGTCAAACGGAGATGATTGGGTGCGTCCGTTGCGAAAAATTCAACTACAAGTTTTTTGGTGAATGAGTGGGAAAAACGGCCATCCCGAGCGATCTTTGAGGCACTGTTCAGTCGGAAGTAAAAGTGTCGAAACCCACCAAAATTGAGTTTTGGGTCAAACGGAGATGATTGGGTGCGTCCGTTGTGAAAAATTCAACTGCATGTTTTTTTGGTGAATCAGTGGGAAAAAACGGTCATCCCGAGGGAGTTTTGCGGCATCGTTCCGTCGGAAATGAAAGTGCCAAAAACCCACTAAACCTGAGTTTTGGGTCAAACGGAGATGATTCGGTGCGTCCGTTGCGAAAAATTCAACTTCAAGTTTTTTGGTGAATCAGTGGGAAAAACGGCCATCCCGAGCGAGTTTAGCGGCACCGTTCCGTTAGAAATGAAAGTGCCAAAACCCACCAAACATGAGTTTTGGGTCAAACAGAGATGATTGGGTGCGTCCGTTGTAAAAAATTCAACTGCGAGTTTTTTTGGTGAATGAGTGGGAAAAATGGCCATCCCGAGCGAGTTTTGCGGCACCGTACCGTCGGATATGAAAGTGCCAAAAACCCACCAAACCTGACTTTTGGGTCAAACGGAGATGATTAGGTGCGTCCATTGTAAAAAATTCAACTACGAGATTTTTTGGTGAATGAGTGGGAAAAACGGTAATCTCGAGCGAGTTTTGCGGCACCGTTCCGTCAGAAATAAAAGTGCCAAAAACCCACCAAACCTGAGTTTTGGGTCAAACGGTGATGATTGGGTGCGTCCGTTGTAAAAAATTAAACTGCTAGTTTTTTTTGGTGAATGAAGTGGGAAAAACGGCCATCCCGAGCGAGTTTTCTGGCACCGTTCCATCGAAAATGAAAGTGCCAAAAACACACCAAACATGAGTTTTGGGTCAAACGGAGACGATTTGGTTCGTCCGTTGGGAAAAATGCAATTGCGGGTTTTTTTGGTGAATGAGTGGGAAAAACGGCCATCACGAGCGAGTTTTGCGGCACCGTTCCGTTACAAATGAAAATGTCAGAACCCCACCAAACATGAGTTTTGGGTCAAATAGAGATGATTGGGTGCATTCGTTGTAAAAATTCAACTGCGAGTTTTTTTGTTGATTGAGTGGGAAAAGCAGTCATCCCGAGTGAGTTTTGTGGCACCGTTCCGTCGAAAATGAAAGTGCCAAAAACCCACCAAACATGAGTTTTGGGTCAAACGAAGATGATTGGGTGCGTCCATTGCGAAAAATTCAACTGCAAGTTTTTTTGGTGAATGAGTGGGAAAAAAAGTCATCCCGAGCGAGCTTTGCGGCACCGTTCTATCGGGAATGAAAGTGCCAAAAACCCACCAAACATGAACTTTGGGTCAAACAGAGATGATTGGGTGCGTCCGTTTCGAAAAATTAAACTGCGAGTTTTTTTTGGTGAATGAGTGGGAAAAATGGCCATCCAGAGCGAGTTTTGCGGTACCGTTCCGTCGGATATGAAAGTGCCAAAAACACACCAAACCTGACTTTTGGGTCAAATGGAGATGATTGGGTGCGTCCATTGTAAAAAATTCAACTACGAGTTTTTTTGGTGAATGAGTGGGAAAAACGGTCATCTCGGGCGAGTTTTGCGGCACCGTTCCGTCAGAAATTAAAGTGCCAAAAACCCACCAAACCTGAGTTTTGGGTCAAACGGAGATGATTGGGTGCGTCCGTGGTAAAAAATTCAACTGCGAGTTTTTTTTGGTGAATGAGTGGGAAAAATGGCCATCCCGAGCGAGTTTTGCGGCACCATTCCGTCGGATATGAAAGTGCCAACAACCCACCAAACCTAACTTTTGGGTCAAACGGAGATGATTGGGTGCGTCCATTGTAAAAAATTCAACTAAGAGTTTTTTTGGTGAATGAGTGGGAAAAACGGTCATCCCGAGCGAGTTTTGCGGCACCGTTCCGTCAGAAATAAAAGTGCCAAAAACCCACCAAACCCGAGTTTTGGGTCAAACGGTGATGATTGGGTGCGTCCGTTGTAAAAAATTAAACTGCTAGTTTTTTTGGTGAATGAAGTGGGAAAAACAGCCTTCCCGAGCGAGTTTTCGGGCACCGTTCCGTCGAAAATGAAAGTGCCAAAAACACACCAAACATGAGTTTTGGGTCAGACGGAGACGATTTGGTTCGTCCGTTGGGAAAAATGCAATTGCGGGTTTTTTTGGTGAATGAGTGGGAAAAACGGCCATCACGAGCGAGTTTTGCGGCACCGTTCCGTTACAAATGAAAATGTCAGAACCCCACCAAACATGAGTTTTGGGTCAAATAGAGATGATTGGGTGCATTCGTTGTAAAAATTCAACTGCGAGTTTTTTTGTTGATTGAGTGGGAAAAGCAGTCATCCCGAGTGAGTTTTGTGGCACCGTTCTGTCGAAAATGAAAGTGCCAAAAACCCACCAAACATGAGTTTTGTGTCAAACGGAGATGATTGGGTGCGTCCGTTGCGAAAAATTCAACTACAAGTTTTTTGGTGAATGAGTGGGAAAAACGGCCATCCCGAGCGATCTTTGAGGCACTGTTCAGTCGGAAGTAAAAGTGTCGAAACCCACCAAAATTGAGTTTTGGGTCAAACGGAGATGATTGGGTGCGTCCGTTGTGAAAAATTCAACTGCATGTTTTTTTGGTGAATCAGTGGGAAAAAACGGTCATCCCGAGGGAGTTTTGCGGCATCGTTCCGTCGGAAATGAAAGTGCCAAAAACCCACTAAACCTGAGTTTTGGGTCAAACGGAGATGATTCGGTGCGTCCGTTGCGAAAAATTCAACTTCAAGTTTTTTGGTGAATCAGTGGGAAAAACGGCCATCCCGAGCGAGTTTAGCGGCACCGTTCCGTTAGAAATGAAAGTGCCAAAACCCACCAAACATGAGTTTTGGGTCAAACAGAGATGATTGGGTGCGTCCGTTGTAAAAAATTCAACTGCGAGTTTTTTTGGTGAATGAGTGGGAAAAATGGCCATCCCGAGCGAGTTTTGCGGCACCGTACCGTCGGATATGAAAGTGCCAAAAACCCACAAAACCTGACTTTTGGGTCAAACGGAGATGATTAGGTGCGTCCATTGTAAAAAATTCAACTACGAGATTTTTTGGTGAATGAGTGGGAAAAACGGTAATCTCGAGCGAGTTTTGCGGCACCGTTCCGTCAGAAATAAAAGTGCCAAAAACCCACCAAACCTGAGTTTTGGGTCAAACGGTGATGATTGGGTGCGTCCGTTGTAAAAAATTAAACTGCTAGTTTTTTTTGGTGAATGAAGTGGGAAAAACGGCCATCCCGAGCGAGTTTTCTGGCACCGTTCCATCGAAAATGAAAGTGCCAAAAACACACCAAACATGAGTTTTGGGTCAAACGGAGACGATTTGGTTCGTCCGTTGGGAAAAATGCAATTGCGGGTTTTTTTGGTGAATGAGTGGGAAAAACGGCCATCACGAGCGAGTTTTGCGGCACCGTTCCGTTACAAATGAAAATGTCAGAACCCCACCAAACATGAGTTTTGGGTCAAATAGAGATGATTGGGTGCATTCGTTGTAAAAATTCAACTGCGAGTTTTTTTGTTGATTGAGTGGGAAAAGCAGTCATCCCGAGTGAGTTTTGTGGCACCGTTCCGTCGAAAATGAAAGTGCCAAAAACCCACCAAACATGAGTTTTGGGTCAAACGAAGATGATTGGGTGCGTCCATTGCGAAAAATTCAACTGCAAGTTTTTTTGGTGAATGAGTGGGAAAAAAAGTCATCCCGAGCGAGCTTTGCGGCACCGTTCTATCGGGAATGAAAGTGCCAAAAACCCACCAAACATGAACTTTGGGTCAAACAGAGATGATTGGGTGCGTCCGTTTCGAAAAATTAAACTGCGAGTTTTTTTTGGTGAATGAGTGGGAAAAATGGCCATCCAGAGCGAGTTTTGCGGTACCGTTCCGTCGGATATGAAAGTGCCAAAAACACACCAAACCTGACTTTTGGGTCAAATGGAGATGATTGGGTGCGTCCATTGTAAAAAATTCAACTACGAGTTTTTTTGGTGAATGAGTGGGAAAAACGGTCATCTCGGGCGAGTTTTGCGGCACCGTTCCGTCAGAAATTAAAGTGCCAAAAACACACCAAACCTGAGTTTTGGGTCAAACGGAGATGATTGGGTGCGTCCGTGGTAAAAAATTCAACTGCGAGTTTTTTTTGGTGAATGAGTGGGAAAAATGGCCATCCCGAGCGAGTTTTGCGGCACCATTCCGTCGGATATGAAAGTGCCAACAACCCACCAAACCTAACTTTTGGGTCAAACGGAGATGATTGGGTGCGTCCATTGTAAAAAATTCAACTAAGAGTTTTTTTGGTGAATGAGTGGGAAAAACGGTCATCCCGAGCGAGTTTTGCGGCACCGTTCCGTCAGAAATAAAAGTGCCAAAAACCCACCAAACCCGAGTTTTGGGTCAAACGGTGATGATTGGGTGCGTCCGTTGTAAAAAATTAAACTGCTAGTTTTTTTGGTGAATGAAGTGGGAAAAACAGCCTTCCCGAGCGAGTTTTCGGGCACCGTTCCGTCGAAAATGAAAGTGCCAAAAACACACCAAACATGAGTTTTGGGTCAGACGGAGACGATTTGGTTCGTCCGTTGGGAAAAATGCAATTGCGGGTTTTTTTGGTGAATGAGTGGGAAAAACGGCCATCCCGAGCGAGTTTTGCGGCACCGTTCCGTTACAAATGAAAATGTCAAAACCCCACCAAACATGAGTTTTGGGTCAAATAGAGATGATTGGGTGCATTCGTTGTAAAAATTCAACTGCGAGTTTTTTTGTTGATTGAGTGGGAAAAGCAGTCATCCCGAGTGAGTTTTGTGGCACCGTTCCGTCAAAAATGAAAGTGCCAAAAACCCACCAAACATGAGTTTTGTGTCAAACGGAGATGATTGGGTGCGTCCGTTGCGAAAAATTCAACTACAAGTTTTTTGGTGAATCAGTGGGAAAAACGGCCATTCCGAGCGAGTTTTGCGGCACCGTTTCGTCGGAAATGAAAGTGCAAAAACACACCAAACTTGAGTTTTGGGTCAAACAAAGATGATTGGTTGCGTCCGTTGCGAAAAATTCAACTGCAAGTTTTTTGGTGAATCAGTGGGAAAAACAGCCATCCCGAGCGAGTTTTGCGGCACCCTTGCGTCACAAATGAAAGTGCAAAAACCCACCAAACATGAGTTTTGGGTCAAATAGAGATGATTGGGTGCGTCCGTTGTAAAATATTCAACTGCGAGTTTTTTTGGTGAATGAGCTGGAAAAACAGCCATCCCGAGCGAGTTTTGTGGCACTGTTCTGTCGTAAGTGAAAGTGCCAAAAACCCACCAAACATGAGTTTTGGGTCAAACGGAGATGATTGGGTGCGTCCGTTGCGAAAAATGCAATTGCATGTTTTTTTGGTGAATGAGTGGGAAAAACGGCCATCCCGAGCGATCTTTGAGGCACTGTTCAGTCAGAAGTAAAAGTGTCGAAACCCAACAAAATTGAGTTTTGGGTCAAACGGAGATGATTGGGTGCGTCCGTTGTGAAAAATTCAACTGCATGTTTTTTTGGTGAATCAGTGGGAAAAAACGGTCATCCTGAGGGAGTTTTGCGGCATCGTTCCGTCAGAAATGAAAGTGCCAAAAACCCACTAAACCTGAGTTTTGGGTCAAACGGAGATGATTGGGTGCGTCCGTTGCGAAAAATTCAACTTCAAGTTTTTTGGTGAATCAGTGGGAAAAACGGCCATCCCGAGCGAGTTTAGCGGCACCGTTCCGTTAGAAATGAAAGTGCCAAAACCCACCAAACATGAGTTTTGGGTCAAACCGAGATGATTGGGTGCGTCCGTTGTAAAAAATTCAACTGCGAGTTTTTTTGGTGAATGAGTGAGAAAAATGGCCATCCCGAGCGAGTTTTGCGGCACCGTACCGTCGGATATGAAAGTGCCAAAAACCCACCAAACCTGACTTTTGGGTCAAACGGAGATGATTGGGTGCGTCCATTGTAAAAAATTCAACTACGAGTTTTTTTGGTGAATGAGTGGGAAAAACGGTCATCTCGAGCGAGTTTTGCGGCACCGTTCCGTCAGAAATAAAAGTGCCAAAAACCCACCAAACTTGAGTTTTGGGTCAAACGGTGATGATTGGGTGCGTCCGTTGTAAAAAATTAAACTGCTAGTTTTTTTTGGTGAATGAAGTGGGAAAAACGGCCATCCCGAGCGAGTTTTCTGGCACCGTTCCGTCGAAAATGAAAGTGTCAAAAACACACCAAACATGAGTTTTGGGTCAAACGGAGACGATTTGGTTCGTCCGTTGGGAAAAATGCAATTGCGGGTTTTTTTGGTGAATGAGTGGGAAAAACGGCCATCCCGAGCGAGTTTTGCGGCACCGTTCCGTTACAAACGAAAATGTCAAAACCCCACCAAACATGAGTTTTGGGTCAAATAGAGATGATTGGGTGCATTCGTTGTAAAAATTCAACTGCGAGTTTTTTTGTTGATTGAGTGGGAAAAGCAGTCATCCCGACTGAGTTTTGTGGCACCGTTCCGTCGAAAATGAAAGTGCCAAAAACCCACAAAACATGAGTTTTGTGTCAAACGGAGATGATTGGGTGCGTCCATTGTAAAAAATTCAACTACGAGTTTTTTTGGTGAATGAGTGGGAAAAACGGTCATCTCGAGCGAGTTTTGCGGCACCGTTCCGTCAGAAATTAAAGTGCCAAAAACCCACCAAACCTGAGTTTTGGGTCAAACGGAGATGATTGGGTGTGTCCGTGGTAAAAAATTAAACTGCTAGTTTTTTTTGGTGAATGAGTGGGAAAAATGGCCATCCCGAGCGAGTTTTGTGGCACCGTTCCGTCGAAAATGAAAGTGCCAAAAATACACCAAACATGAGTTTTGGGTCAAACGGAGACGATTTGGTCTGTCCGTTGGGAAAAATGCAATTGTGGGTTTTTTGGTGAATGACGGGGAAAAACGGCCATCCCGAGCGAGTTTTGCGGCACCGTTCTGTTAGAAATGAAAGTGCCAGAACCCACCAAACATGAGTTTTGCGGCACCGTTCCGTCAGAAATTAAAGTGCCAAAAACACACCAAACCTGAGTTTTGGGTCAAACGGAGATGATTGGGTGCGTCCGTGGTAAAAAATTCAGCTGCGAGTTTTTTTTGGTGAATGAGTGGGAAAAATGGCCATCCCGAGCGAGTTTTGCGGCACCGTTCCGTCGGATATGAAAGTGCCAACAACCCACCAAACCTAACTTTTGGGTCAAACGGAGATGATTGGGTGCGTCCATTGTAAAAAATTCAACTACGAGTTTTTTTGGTGAATGAGTGGGAAAAACGGTCATCCCGAGCGAGTTTTGCGGCACCGTTCTGTCAGAAATAAAAGTGCCAAAAACCCACCAAACCTGAGTTTTGGGTCAAACGGTGATGATTGGGTGCGTCCGTTGTAAAAAATTAAACTGCTAGTTTTTTTGGTGAATGAAGTGGGAAAAACGGCCATCCCGAGCGAGTTTTCTGGCACCGTTCCGTCGAAAACGAAAGTGCCAAAAACACACCAAACATGAGTTTTGGGTCAAACGGAGACGATTTGGTTCGTCCGTTGGGAAAAATGCAATTGCGGGTTTTTTTGGTGAATGAGTGGGAAAAACGGCCATCCCGAGCGAGTTTTGCGGCACCGTTCCGTTACAAATGAAAATGCCAAAAACCCACCAAACATGAGTTTTGGGTCAAATAGAGATGATTGGGTGCATTCGTTGTAAAAATTCAACTGCGCAGTTTTTTTGTTGATTGAGTGGGAAAAGCAGTCATCCCGAGTGAGTTTTGTGGCACCGTTCCGTCGAAAATGAAAGTGCCAAAAACCCACCAAACATGAGTTTTGTGTCAAACGGAGATGATTGCGTGCGTCCGTTGCGAAAAATTCAACTACAAGTTTTTTGGTGAATCAGTGGGAAAAACGGCCATCCCGAGCGAGTTTTGCGGCACCGTTTCGTCGGAAATGAAAGTGCAAAAACACACCAAACTTGAGTTTTGGGTCAAACAAAGATGATTAGTTGCGTCCGTTGCGAAAAATTCAACTGCAAGTTTTTGGTGAATCAGTGGGAAAAACAACCATCCCGAGCGAGTTTTGCGGCACCCTTCCGTCACAAATGAAAGTGCAAAAACCCACCAAACATGAGTTTTGGGTCAAATAGAGATGATTGGGTGCGTCCGTTGTAAAATATTCAACTGCGAGTTTTTTTGGTGAATGAGTTGGAAAAACAGCCATCCCGAGCGAGTTTTGTGGCACTGTTCCGTCGTAAGTGAAAGTGCCAAAAACCCACCAAACATGAGTTTTGGGTCAAACGGAGATGATTGGGTGCGTCCGTTGCGAAAAATGCAATTGCATGTTTTTTTGGTGAATGAGTGGGAAAAACGGCCATCCCGAGCGATCTTTGAGGCACTGTTCAGTCGGAAGTAAAAGTGTCGAAACCCACCAAAATTGAGTTTTGGGTCAAACGGAGATGATTGGGTGCGTCCGTTGTGAAAAATTCAACTGCATGTTTTTTGGTGAATCAGTGGGAAAAAACGGTCATCCCGAGGGAGTTTTGCGGCATCGTTCCGTCGGAAATGAAAGTGCCAAAAACCCACTAAACCGGAGTTTTGGGTCAAACGGAGATGATTGGGTGCGTCCGTTGCGAAAAATTCAACTTCAAGTTTTTTGGTGAATCATTGGGAAAAACGGCCAACCCGAGCGAGTTTAGCGGCACCGTTCGGTTAGAAATGAAAGTGCCAAAACCCACCAAACATGAGTTTTGGGTCAAACAAAGATGATTGGGTGCGTCTGTTGTAAAAAATTCAACTGCGAGTTTTTTTGGTGAATGAGTGGGAAAAATGGCCATCCCGAGCGAGTTTTGCGGCACCGTTCCGTCGGATATGAAAGTGCCAAAAACCCACCAAACCTGACTTTTGGGTCAAACGGAGATGATTGGGTGCGTCCATTGTAAACCATTCAACTACGAGTTTTTTTGGAGAATGAGTGGGAAAAACGGTCATCCCGAGCGAGTTTTGCGACACCGTTCCGTCAGAAATAAAAATGCCAAAAACCCACCAAACCTGAGTTTTGCGTCAAACGGAGATGATTGGGTGCGTCCAATGTAAAAAAATAAACTGCTAGTTTTTTTTGTGAATGAGTGGGGAAAACGGCCATCCCGAGCGAGTTTTGTGGCACCATTCCGTCGTAAGTGAAAGTGCCAAAAACACACCAAACATGAGTTTTGGGTCAAACGGAGATGATTGGGTGCGTCCGTTGTCAAAAAATCAACTGCAAGTTTTTTTTGGTGAATCAGTGGGAAAAACGGTCATCCCGAGGGTGTTTTGCGGCATCGTTGCGTCAGAAATGAAAGTGCCAAAAACCCACTAAACCTGAGTTTTGGGTCAAACGGAGATGATTGAGTGCGTCCGTTGCGAAAAATGCAATAGCGAGTGTTTTTGTGAATCAGTGGGAAAAACTGCCATCCCGAGCGAGTTTTGCGGCACCGTTTCGTCAGAAATGAAAGTGCCAAAAACCCACCAAATATGAGTTTTGGGTCAAAGGGAGATGATTGGGTGCGTCCGTTGCGAAAAATTCAACTACCAGTTTTTTGGTGAATCAGTGGGAAAACGGCCATCCCGAGCGAGTTTTGCGGCACCGTTCCGTTAGAAATGAAAGTGCCAAAACCCACCAAACATGAGTTTTGGGTCAAACAGAGATAATTGGGTGCGTCCGTTGTAAAAAAATTCAACTGCGAGTTTTTTTGTTGAATGAGTGGGAAAACAGTCATCCCGAGTGAGTTTTGTGGCACCGTTCCGTCAAAAATGAAAGTGCCAAAAACACACCAAACATGAGTTTTGGGTCAAACGGAGACGATTTGGTCCGTCCGTTGGGAAAAATTCAATTGCGGGTTTTTTGGTGAATGAATGGGAAAAACGGTTATCCCGAGCGAGCTTTGCGGCACCGTTCCGTCGAAAATGAAAGTGCCAAAAAACCACCAAATATGAGTTTTGGGTCAAACAGAGATGATTGGGTGTGTCCGTTGCGAAAAATTCAACCGCAAGTTTTTTGGTGAATTAGTGGGCGGCCATCCCGAGCGAGTTTTGCGACACCGTTCCATTGGAAATGAAAATGCCAAAAACCCACCAAACATGAGTTTTGGGTCAAACGGAGATGATTGGGTGCGTCCGTTGCGAAAAAATGCAATTGCGAGTGTTCTTGTGAATCAGTGGGAAAAACGGTCATCCCGAGCGAGCTTTGCGGCACCGTTCCGTTGGAAATAAAAGTGCCAAAAACCCACCAAACATGAGTTTTGGGTCAAACGAAGATGATTGGGTGCGTCCGTTGCGAAAAATTCAAACGCGAGTTTTTTTGGTGAATGAGTGGGAAAAATGGCCATCCCGAGCGAGTTTTGCGACACCGTTCCATTGGAAATGAAAATGCCAAAAACCCACCAAACATGACTTTTGGGTCAAACGGAGATGATTGGGTGGGTCCGTTGCGAAAATTTCAACTGCAAGTTTTTTTGGTGACTCAGTGGGACAAACGGCCATCCCGAGTGAGTTTTGTGGCAACGTTCCGTCGGAATGAAAGTGCCAAAACCCACCAAACATGAGTTTTGGGTCAAATAGAGATGATTTGGTGCGTCCATTGTAAAATATTCAACTGCGAGTTTTTTTGTTGAATGAGTGGGAAAACAGTCATCCCGAGTGAGTTTTGTGGCACCGTTCCGTCAAATATGAAAGTGCCAAAACCCCACCAAACATGAGTTTTGGGTCAAATAGAGATGATTGGGTGCGTCCATTGTAAAAATTCAACTTCAAGTTTTTTTGGTGAATGAGTGGGAAAAACGGTCATCCCGAGTGAGTTTTGCGGCACCGTTCCGTCAGAAATGAAAGTGCAAAAACCCACCAAAGATGAGTTTTGGGTCAAACGGAGATGATTGGGTGCGTCCGTTGCGAAAATTTCAACTGCAAGTTTTTTTGGTGAATCAGTGGGACAAACGGCCATCCCGAGTGAGTTTGTGGCACCGTTCCGTCGGAATGAGAGTGCCAAAACCCACCAAACATGAGTTTTGGGTCAAATAGAGATGATTGGGTGCGTCCGTTGTAAAATATTGAACTGCGAGTTTTATTGGTGAATGAGTTGGAAAAACAGCCATCCCGAGCGAGTTTTGTGGCACCGTTCCGTCGCAAGTGAAAGTGCCAAAAACCCACCAAAGATGAGTTTTGGGTCAAACGGAGATGATTGGGTGCGTCCGTTGCAAATAATGCAATTGCGTGTTTTTTTGGTGAATGAGTGGGAAAAACGGTCATCCCGAGCGATCTTTGCGGCATGGTTCAGTCGCAAGTAAAAGTGCCGAACCCCACCAAAATTGAGTTTTGGGTCAAACGGAGATGATTGGGTGCGTCCGTTGTGAAAAAATCAACTGCAAGTTTCTTTTGGTGAATCAGTGGGAAAAACGGTCATCCCGAGGGAGTTTTGCGGCATCGTTGCGTCGGAAATGAAAGTGCCAAAAACCCACTAAACCTGAGATTTGGGTCAAACAGAGATGATTGGGTGCGTCCGTTGCGAAAAATGCAATAGCGAGTCTTTTTGTGAATCAGTGGGAAAAACTGCCATCCCGAGCGAGTTTTGCGGCACCGTTTCGTCAGAAATGAAAGTGCCAAAAACCCACCAAATATGAGTTTTTGGTCAAATGGAGATGATTGGGTGCGTCCGTTGCAAAAAATTCAACTACAAGGTTTTTGGTGAATCAGTGGGTAAAACGGCCATCCCGAGCGAGTTTTGCGGCACCGTTCTGTTAGAAATGAAAGTGCCAAAACCCACCAAACATGAGTTTTGGGTCAACAGAGATGATTGGGTGCGTCCGTTGTAAAAAAATCAACTGCGAGTTTTTTGGTGAATGAGTGGGAAAAATGGCCATCCTGAGCGAGTTTTGCGACACCGTTCCGTCGGATATGAAAGTGCCAAAAACCCACCAAACTTGACTTTTGGGTCAAACGGAGATGATTGGGTGCGTCCATTGTAAAAAATTCAACTACGAGTTTTTTTGGTGAATGAGTGGGAAAAACGGTCATCCCGAGCGAGTTTGGCGGCACCGTTGCGCTAGAAATAAAAGTGCCAAAAACCCACCAAACCTGAATTTTGTGTCAAACGGAAATGATTGAGTGCGTCCGTTGTAAAAAATTAAACTGCTAGTTTTCTTTGGTCAATGAGTGGGAAAAACGGCCAACCCGAGCGAGTTTTGTGGCACCATTCCGTCAAAAATGAAAGTGCCAAAAACACACCAAACATGAGTTTTTGGTCAAACGGAGACGATTTGGTCCGTCCGTTTGGAAAAATGCAATTGCGTGTTTTTTGGTGAATTAGTGGGAAAAACGGCCATCCCGAGCGAGTTTTGCGACACCGTTCCATTGGAAATGAAAATGCAAAAAACCCACCAAACATGAGTTTTGGGTCAAACGGAGATGATTAGGTGCGTCCGTTGCGAAAATTTCAACTGCAAGTTTTTTGGTGAATCAGTGGGACAAACGACCATCCCGAGTGAGTTTTGTGGCACCGTTCCGTCGGAATGATAGTGCCAAAAACCCGCCAAACATGAGTTTTGGGTCATACGGAGATGATTGGGTGCGTCCGTTGCGAAAAATTCAACTGCGAGTTTTTTTGGTGAATGAGTGGAAAAAACGGTCATCCTGAGTGAGTTTTGCGGCACAGTTCCGTCAGAAATGAAAGTGCAAAAACCCACCAAACAAGAGTTTTGGGTCAAATAGGGATAATTGGGTGCGTTCGTTGTAACAATTCAACTGCGAGTTTTTTTGTTGAATGAGTGGTAAAAACAGTCATCCCGAGTGAGTTTTGTGGCACCGTTCCGTCGAAAATGAATGTGCCGAAAACCCACCAAACATGAGTTTTGGGTCAAACGGAGATGATTGGGTGCGTCCGTTCCGAAAAATTCAACTGCAAGTTATTTTGGTGAATGAGTGGGAAAAACGGTCATCTTGAGCGAGCTTTGCGGCACCGTTCTGTAGGAAATGAAAGTGCTAAAAACCCACCAAACATGAGTTTTGGGTCAAACAGAGATGATTGGGTGTGTCCGTTGCGAAAAATTCAACTGCAAGTTTTTTTGGTGAATGAGTGGGAAAAACGGTCATCCTGAGCGAGCTTTGCGGCACCGTTCTGTCGGAAATGAAAGTGCCAAAAACCCACCAAACAAGAGTTTTGGGTCAAACGGAGATGATTGGGTGCGTCCAATGCGAAAAATTCAACTGCAAGTTTTTTTGGTGAATGAGTGGGAAAAACGGTCATCCCGAGCGAGCTTTGCGGCACCGTTCTATCGGGAATGAAAGTGCCAAAAACCCACCAAACATGAGTTTTGGGTCAAACAGAGATGATTGGGTGCGTCCGTTGCGAAAAATTCAACTGCGAGTTTTTTTTGGTGAATGAGTGGGAAAAATGGCCATCCCGAGCGAGTTTTGTGGCACTGTACCGTCGGATATGAAAGTGCCAAAACCCAACAAACCTGACTTTTGGGTCAAACGGAAATGATTGGGTGCGTCCATTGTAAAACATTCAACTACCAGTTTTTTTGGTGAATGAGTGGGAAAAACGGTCATCCCGAGCGAGTTTTGCGGCACCGTTCCTTCAGAAATAAAAGTGCCAAAAACCCACCAAACCTGAGTTTTGGGTCAAACAGAGATGATTGGGCGCTTCCGTTG
Organism: Coix lacryma-jobi var. lacryma-jobi; assembly: GCA_009763385.1. NCBI lineage: Eukaryota > Viridiplantae > Streptophyta > Magnoliopsida > Poales > Poaceae > Coix > Coix lacryma-jobi. The sequence continues at coordinate 102,307,074 of CM019827.1, forward strand.
TAAAAAATTAAACTGCTAGTTTTTTTGGTGAATGAGTGGGAAAAACGGTCATCCCGAGTGAGTTTCGTGGCACCGTTCCGTCGAAAATGAAAGTGCCAAAAACCCACCAAACATGAGTTTTGGGTCAAACGGAGATGATTGGGTGCGTCCGTTGCGAAAAATTCAACTGCATGTTTTTTTGGTGAATGAGTGGGAAAAACGGTCATCCCGAGCGATCTTTGCGGCACGGTTCAGTCGCAAGTAAAAGTGCCGAACCCCACCAAAATTGAGTTTTGGGTCAAACGGAGATGATTGGGTGTGTCCGTTGTGAAAAAATCAACTGCAAGTTTCTTTTGGTGAATCAGTGGGAAAAACGGTCATCCCGAGGGAGTTTTGCGGCATCGTTGCGTCGGAAATGAATGTGCCAAAAACCCACTAAACCTGAGTTTTGGGTCAAACGGAGATGATTGGGTGCGTCCGTTGCGAAAAATGCAATAGCGAGTCTTTTTGTGAATCAGTGGGAAAAACTGCCGTCCCGAGCGAGTTTTGCGGCACCGTTTCGTCAGAAATGAAAGTGCCAAAAACCCACCAAACATGAGTTTTTGGTCAACAGAGATGATTGGGTGCGTCCGTTGCGAAAAAATCAACTGCGAGTTTTTTTGGTGAATGAGTGGGAAAAATGGCCATCCTGAGCGAGTTTTGCGACTCCGTTCCGTCGGATATGAAAGTGCCAAAAACCCACCAAACCTGACTTTTGGGTCAAACGGAGATGATTGGGTGCGTCCGTTGTAAAAAATTCAACTACGAGTTTTTTTGGTGAATGAGTGGAAAAAACAGTCATCCCGAGCGAGTTTGGCGGCACCGTTGCGCCAGAAATAAAAGTGCCAAAAACCCACTAAACCTGAATTTTGGGTCAAACGGAAATGATTGGGTGCGTCCGTTGTAAAAAATTAAACTGCTAGTTTTCTTTGGTGAATGAGTGGGAAAAACGGCCATCCCGAGCGAGTTTTGTGGCACCATTCCGCCAAAAATGAAAGTGCCAAAAACAAACCAAACATGAGTTTTGGGTCAAACGGAGACGATTTGGTCCGTCCGTTGGGAAAAATGCAATTGCGTGTTTTTTGGTGAATTAGTGGGAAAAACGGCCATCCCGAGCGAGTTTTGCGACACCGTTCCATTGGAAATGAAAATGCAAAAAACCCACCAAACATGAGTTTTGGGTCAAACGGAGATGATTAGGTGCGTCCGTTGCGAAAATTTCAACTGCAAGTTTTTTGGTGAATCAGTGGGACAAACGGCCATCCCGAGTGAGTTTTGTGGCACCGTTCCGTCGGAATAAAAGTGCCAAAAACCCACCAAACATGAGTTTTGGGTCATACGGAGATGATTGGGTGCGTCCGTTGCGAAAAATTCAACTGCGAGTTTTTTTGGTGAATGAGTGGAAAAAACGGTCATCTTGAGTGAGTTTTGCGGCGCCGTTCCGTCAGAAAGGAAAGTGCAAAAACCCACCAAACAAGAGTTTTGGGTCAAATAGGGATGATTGGGTGCGTTCGTTGTAACAATTCAACTGCGAGTTTTTTTGTTGAATGAGTGGAAAAAACAGTCATCCCGAGTGAGTTTTGTGGCACCGTTCCGTCGAAAATGAAAGTGCCGAAAACCGACCAAACATGAGTTTTGGGTCAAACGGAGATGATTGGGTGCGTCCGTTCCGAAAAATTCAACTGCAAGTTTTTTTGGTGAATGAGTGGGAAAAACGGTCATCTTGAGCGAGCATTGCGGCACCGTTCTGTAGGAAATGAAAGTGCTAAAAACCCACCAAACATGAGTTTTGGGTCAAACAGAGATGATTGGGTGTGTCCGTTGCGAAAAAATCAACTGCAAGTTTTTTTGGTGAATGAGTGGGAAAAACGGTCATCCCGAGCGAGCTTTGCGGCACCGTTCTGTCGGAAATGAAAGTGCCAAAAACCCACCAAACATGAGTTTTGGGTCAAACGGAGATGATTGGGTGCGTCCAATGCGAAAAATTCAACTACAAGTTTTTTTGGTGAATGAGTGGGAAAAACGGTCATCCCGAGTGAGTTTTGCGGCACCGTTCCGTCAGATATGAAAGTGCAAAAACCCACCAAAGATGAGTTTTGGGTCAAACGGAGATGATTGGGTGCGTCCGTTGCGAAAATTTCAACTGCAAGTTTTTTTGGTGAATCAGTGGGACAAACGGCCATCCCGAGTGAGTTTGTGGCACCGTTCCGTCGGAATGAAAGTGCCAAAACCCACCAAACATGAGTTTTGGGTCAAATAGAGATGATTGGGTGCGTCCGTTGTAAAATATTGAACTGCGAGTTTTATTGGTGAATGAGTTGGAAAAACAGCCATCCCGAGCGAGTTTTGTGGCACCGTTCCGTCGTAAGTGAAAGTGCCAAAAACCCACCAAAGATGAGTTTTGGGTCAAACGGTGATGATTGGGTGCGTCCGTTGCGAATAATGCAATTGCGTGTTTTTTTGGTGAATGAGTGGGAAAAACGGTCATCCCGAGCGATCTTTGCGGCACGGTTCAGTCGCAAGTAAAAGTGCCGAACCCCACCAAAATTGAGTTTTGGGTCAAACGGAGATGATTGGGTGCGTCCGTTGTGAAAAAATCAACTGCAAGTTTCTTTGGGTGAATCAGTGGGAAAAACGGTCATCCCGAGGGAGTTTTGCGGCATCGTTGCGTCGGAAATGAAAGTGCCAAAAACCCACTAAACCTGAGTTTTGGGTCAAACGGAGATGATTGGGTGCGTCCGTTGCGAAAAATGCAATAGCGAGTCTTTTTGTGAATCAGTGGGAAAAACTGCCATCCCGAGGGAGTTTTGCGGCACCGTTTCGTCAGAAATGAAAGTGCCAAAAACCCACCAAATATGAGTTTTTGGTCAAATGGAGATGATCGGGTGCGTCCATTGCGAAAAATTCAACTACAAGTTTTTTGGTGAATTAGTGGGAAAAACGGCCATCCCGAGCGAGTTTTGCGGCACCGTTCTGTTAGAAATGAAAGTGCCAAAACCCACCAAACATGAGTTTTCGGTCAACAGAGATGATTGGGTGCGTCCGTTGTAAAAAAATCAACTGCGAGTTTTTTGGTGAATGAGTGGGAAAAATGGCCATCCTGAGCGAGTTTTGCGACACCGTTCCGTCGGATATGAAAGTGCCAAAAACCCACCAAACCTGACTTTTGGGTCAAATGGAGATGATTGGGTGCGTCCATTGTAAAAAATTCAACTACGAGTTTTTTTGGTGAATGAGTGGAAAAAACGGTCATCCCGAGCGAGTTTGGCAGCACCGTTGCGCCAGAAATAAAAGTGCCAAAAACCCACTAAACCTGAATTTTGGGTCAAACGGAAATGATTGGGTGCGTCCGTTGTAAAAAATTAAACTGCTAGTTTTCTTTGGTGAATGAGTGGGAAAAACGGCCATCCCGAGCGAATTTTGTGGCACCATTCCGTCAAAAATGAAAGTGCCAAAAACACACCAAACATGAGTTTTGGGTCAAACGGAGACGATTTGGTCCGTCCGTTGGGAAAAATGCAATTGCGTGTTTTTTGGTGAATTAGTGGGAAAAACGGCCATCCCGAGCGAGTTTTGCGACACCGTTCCATTGGAAATGAAAATGCAAAAAAACCCACCAAACATGAGTTTTGGGTCAAACGGAGATGATTAGGTGCGTCCGTTGCGAAAATTTCAACTGCAAGTTTTTTGGTTAATCAGTGGGACAAACGGCCATCCCGAGTGAGTTTTGTGGCACCGTTCCGTCGGAATAAAAGTGCCAAAAACCCACCAAACATGAGTTTTGGGTCATACGGAGATGATTGGGTGCGTCCGTTGCGAAAAATTCAACTGCGAGTTTTTTTGGTGAATGAGTGGAAAAAACGGTCATCCTGAGTGAGTTTTGCGGCACAGTTCCGTCAGAATAAAAGTGCCAAAAATACACCAAACATGTGTTTTGGATCAAACGGAGACGATTTGGTCCGTCCGTTGGGAAAAATGCAATTGCGGGTTTTTTGGTGAATGAGTGGGAAAAACGGCCATCACGAGCGAGTTTTGCGGCACCGTTCCGTTAGAAATGAATGTGCCAAAACCCACCAAACATGAGTTTTGGTTCAAACAGAGATGATTGGGTGTGTCCGTTGTAATAAATTCAACTGTGAGTTTTTTTTGGTGAATGAGTGGGAAAAATGGCCATCCCGAGCGAGTTTTGCGGCACCGATCCATCGGATATGAAAGTGCCAAAAACATACCAAACCTGACTTTTGGGTCAAACGGAGATGATTGGGTGCGTCCATTGTAAAAAATTCAACTACGAGTTTTTTTGGTGAATGAGTGGGAAAAACGGTCATCCCGAGCGAGTTTTGCGGCACCGTTCCGTCAGAAATAAAAGTGCCAAAAACCTACCAAACCTGAGTTTTGGGTCAAACGGAGATGATTGGGTGCGTCCGTTGTAAATAATTAAACTGCTAGTTTTTTTTGGTGAATGAGTGGGAAAAACGGCCATCCCGAGCGAGTTTTGTGGCACCGTTCCGTCGAAAATGAAACTGCCAAAAACACACCAAACATGAGTTTTGGGTCAAACGAAGACGATTTGGTCTGTCCGTTGGGAAAAATGCAATTGCGGGTTTTTGGTGAATGAGTGGGAAAAACGGCCATCCCGAGCGAGTTTTGCGGCACCGTTCCGTTAGGAATGAAAGTGCCAAAACCCACCAAACATGAGTTTTGGGTCAAACAGAGATGATTGGGTGCGTCCGTTGTAAAAATTTCAACTGCGAGTTTTTTTTGGTGAATGAGTGGGAAAAATGGTCATCCCGAGCGAGTTTTGCGGCACCGTTCCGTCATAAATAAAAGTGCCAAAAACCCCCCAAACCTGAGTTTTGGGTCAAACGGAGATGATTGGGTGCGTCCGTTGTAAAAAATTAAACTACTAGTTTTTTTTGGTGAATGAATGGGAAAAACGGCCATCCCGAGCGAGTTTTTGGCACCATTCCGTCGAAAATGAAAGTGCCAAAAACACACCAAACATGAGTTTTGGGTCAAACAGAGACGATTTGGTCTGTCCGTTGGGAAAAATGCAATTGCGGGTTTTTTGGTGAATGAGTGGGAAAAATGGCCATCCCGAGCGAGTTTTGCGGCACCGTTCCCTTTGAAATGAAAGTGCCAAAACCCAGCAAACATGAGTTTTGGGTCAAACAGAGATGATTGGGTGCGTCCGTTGTAAAAAATTCAACTGCGAGTTTTTTTAGTGAATGAGTGGGAAAAATGGCCATACCGAGCGAGTTTTGCGGCACCGTTCCGTCGGATATGAAAGTGCCAAAAGCCCACCAACCCTGACTTTTGGGTCAAACGGAGATGATTGGGTGCGTCCATTGTAAAAAATTCAATTACGAGTTTTATTGGTGAATGAGTGGGAAAAACGGTCATCCCGAGCGAGTTTTGCGGCACCGTTCCGTCAGAAATAAAAGTGCCAAAAACCCACCAAACCTGAGTTTTGGTTCAAACGGAGATGATTGGGTGCGTCCGTTGTAAAAAATTAAACTGCTAGTTTTTTTGGTGAATGAGTGGGAAAAACGGTCATCCCGAGCTAGCTTTGTGGCACCGTTCCGTCGAAAATGAAAGTGCCAAAAACACACCAAACATGAGTTTTGGGTCAAACGGAGACGATTTCGTCCATCCGTTGGGAAAAATGCAATTGCGGGTTTTTTGGTGAATGAGTGGGAAAAACGGCCATCCCGAGCGAGGTTTGCGGCACCGTTCCGTTAGAAATGAAAGTGCCAAAACCCACCAAACATGAGTTTTGGGTCAAACAGAGATGATTGGGTGCGTCCGTTGTAAAAAATTCAACTGCGAGTTTTTTTTGGTGAATGAGTGGGAAAAATGGCCATCCCGAGCGAGTTTTGCGGCACCGTTCCGTCGAATATGAAAGTGCCAAAAACCCACCAAACCCGACTTTTGGGTCAAACGGAGACGATTGGGTGTGTCCGATGCGAAAAATTCAACTGCATGTTTTTTGGTGAATCCGTGGGAAAAACGGCCATCCCGAGCGAGTTTTTGCGGCATCGTTCCGTCGGAAATTAATGTGCCAAAAACCCACTAAACCTCAGTTTTGGGTCAAACGGAGATGATTGGGTGCGTCCATTGCGAAAAATGCAATTGCGAGACTTTTTGTGAATCAGTGGGAAAAACGGTCATCCTGAGCGAGTTTTAGGCACCGTTTCGTCGGAAATGAAAGTGCAAAAACACACCCAACTTGAGTTTTGGGTCAAACAAAGATGATTGGGTGCGTCCGTTGTGAAAAATTCAACTGCAAGTTTTTTGGTGAATCAGTGGGAAAAACAGCCATCCCGAGCGAGTTTTGCGGCACCGTTCCGTCACAAATGAAAGTGCCAAAAACACACCAAACATGAGTTTTGGGTCAAACGGAGACGATTTGGTCCGTCCGTTGGGAAAAATGCAATTGCGTGTTTTTTGGTGAATTAGTGGGAAAAACGGCCATCCCGAGCGAGTTTTGCGACACCGTTCCATTGGAAATGAAAATGCAAAAAACCCACCAAACATGAGTTTTGGGTCAAACGGAGATGATTAGGTGCGTCCGTTGCGAAAATTTCAACTGCAAGTTTTTTTGGTTAATCAGTGGGACAAACGGCCATCCCGAGTGAGTTTTGTGGCACCGTTCCGTCGGAATAAAAGTGCCAAAAACCCACCAAACATGAGTTTTGGGTCATACGGAGATGATTGGGTGCGTCCGTTGCGAAAAATTCAACTGCGAGTTTTTTTGGTGAATGAGTGGAAAAAACGGTCATCCTGAGTGAGTTTTGCGGCACAGTTCCGTCAGAATAAAAGTGCCAAAAATACACCAAACATGTGTTTTGGATCAAACGGAGACGATTTGGTCCGTCCGTTGGGAAAAATGCAATTGCGGGTTTTTTGGTGAATGAGTGGGAAAAACGGCCATCACGAGCGAGTTTTGCGGCACCGTTCCGTTAGAAATGAATGTGCCAAAACCCACCAAACATGAGTTTTGGTTCAAACAGAGATGATTGGGTGTGTCCGTTGTAATAAATTCAACTGTGAGTTTTTTTTGGTGAATGAGTGGGAAAAATGGCCATCCCGAGCGAGTTTTGCGGCACCGATCCATCGGATATGAAAGTGCCAAAAACATACCAAACCTGACTTTTGGGTCAAACAGAGATGATTGGGTGCGTCCATTGTAAAAAAATTCAACTACGAGTTTTTTTGGTGAATGAGTGGGAAAAACGGTCATCCCGAGCGAGTTTTGCGGCACCGTTCCGTCAGAAATAAAAGTGCCAAAAACCTACCAAACCTGAGTTTTGGGTCAAACGGAGATGATTGGGTGCGTCCGTTGTAAATAATTAAACTGCTAGTTTTTTTTGGTGAATGAGTGGGAAAAACGGCCATCCCGAGCGAGTTTTGTGGCACCGTTCCGTCGAAAATGAAACTGCCAAAAACACACCAAACATGAGTTTTGGGTCAAACGAAGACGATTTGGTCTGTCCGTTGGGAAAAATGCAATTGCGGGTTTTTGGTGAATGAGTGGGAAAAACGGCCATCCCGAGCGAGTTTTGCGGCACCGTTCCGTTAGGAATGAAAGTGCCAAAACCCACCAAACATGAGTTTTGGGTCAAACAGAGATGATTGGGTGCGTCCGTTGTAAAAATTTCAACTGCGAGTTTTTTTTGGTGAATGAGTGGGAAAAATGGTCATCCCGAGCGAGTTTTGCGGCACCGTTCCGTCATAAATAAAAGTGCCAAAAACCCCCCAAACCTGAGTTTTGGGTCAAACGGAGATGATTGGGTGCGTCCGTTGTAAAAAATTAAACTACTAGTTTTTTTTGGTGAATGAGTGGGAAAAACGGCCATCCCGAGCGAGTTTTTGGCACCATTCCGTCGAAAATGAAAGTGCCAAAAACACACCAAACATGAGTTTTGGGTCAAACAGAGACGATTTGGTCTGTCCGTTGGGAAAAATGCAATTGCGGGTTTTTTGGTGAATGAGTGGGAAAAATGGCCATCCCGAGCGAGTTTTGCGGCACCGTTCCCTTTGAAATGAAAGTGCCAAAACCCAGCAAACATGAGTTTTGGGTCAAACAGAGATGATTGGGTGCGTCCGTTGTAAAAAATTCAACTGCGAGTTTTTTTAGTGAATGAGTGGGAAAAATGGCCATACCGAGCGAGTTTTGCGGCACCGTTCCGTCGGATATGAAAGTGCCAAAAGCCCACCAACCCTGACTTTTGGGTCAAACGGAGATGATTGGGTGCGTCCATTGTAAAAAATTCAATTACGAGTTTTATTGGTGAATGAGTGGGAAAAACGGTCATCCCGAGCGAGTTTTGCGGCACCGTTCCGTCAGAAATAAAAGTGCCAAAAACCCACCAAACCTGAGTTTTGGTTCAAACGGAGATGATTGGGTGCGTCCGTTGTAAAAAATTAAACTGCTAGTTTTTTTGGTGAATGAGTGGGAAAAACGGTCATCCCGAGCTAGCTTTGTGGCACCGTTCCGTCGAAAATGAAAGTGCCAAAAACACACCAAACATGAGTTTTGGGTCAAACGGAGACGATTTCGTCCATCCGTTGGGAAAAATGCAATTGCGGGTTTTTTGGTGAATGAGTGGGAAAAACGGCCATCCCGAGCGAGGTTTGCGGCACCGTTCCGTTAGAAATGAAAGTGCCAAAACCCACCAAACATGAGTTTTGGGTCAAACAGAGATGATTGGGTGCGTCCGTTGTAAAAAATTCAACTGCGAGTTTTTTTTGGTGAATGAGTGGGAAAAATGGCCATCCCGAGCGAGTTTTGCGGCACCGTTCCGTCGGATATGAAAGTGCCAAAAACCCACCAAACCCGACTTTTGGGTCAAACGGAGACGATTGGGTGTGTCCGATGCGAAAAATTCAACTGCATGTTTTTTGGTGAATCCGTGGGAAAAACGGCCATCCCGAGCGAGTTTTTGCGGCATCGTTCCGTCGGAAATTAATGTGCCAAAAACCCACTAAACCTCAGTTTTGGGTCAAACGGAGATGATTGGGTGCGTCCATTGCGAAAAATGCAATTGCGAGACTTTTTGTGAATCAGTGGGAAAAACGGTCATCCTGAGCGAGTTTTAGGCACCGTTTCGTCGGAAATGAAAGTGCAAAAACACACCCAACTTGAGTTTTGGGTCAAACAAAGATGATTGGGTGCGTCCGTTGTGAAAAATTCAACTGCAAGTTTTTTGGTGAATCAGTGGGAAAAACAGCCATCCCGAGCGAGTTTTGCGGCACCGTTCCGTCACAAATGAAAGTGCCAAAACCCACCCAACATGAGTTCTGGGTCAAATAGAGATGATTGGGTGCGTCCGTTGTAAAATATTCAACTGCGAGTTTTTTGGTGAATGAGTTGGAAAAATAGCCATCCCGAGCGAGTTTTGTGGCACCGTTCCGTCGTAAGTGAATGTGCCAAAAACCCACCAAACATGAGTTTTGGGTCAAACGGAGATGATTGGGTGCGTCCGTTGCGAAAAATGCAATTGCGTGTTTTTTTGGTGAACGAGTGGGAAAAACGGCCATCCCGAGCGATCTTTGCGGCACTGTTCAGTCGGAAGTAAAAGTGCCGAAACCCACCAAAATTGAGTTTTGTGTCAAACGGAGATGATTGGGTGCGTCCGTTGTGAAAAATTCAACTGCAAGTTTTTTTTGGTGAATCAGTGGGAAAAACGGTCATCCCGAGGGAGTTTTGCGGCATCGTTCCGTCGGAAATGAAAGTGCCAAAAACCCACTAAACCTCAGTTTTGGGTCAAACAGAGATGATTGGGTGCGTCCTTTACGAAAAATGCAATTGCGAGTCTTTTTGTGAATGAGTGGGAAAAACGGCCATCCCGATCGAGTTTTGCGGCACCGTTTCGTCGGAAATGAAAGTGCAAAAACACACCAAACTTGAGTTTTGGGTCAAACAAAGATGATTGGGTGCGTCTGTTGCGAAAAATTCAACTGCAAGTTTTTTGGTCAATCAGTGGGAAAAAACAGCCATCCCGAGCTAGTTTTGCGGCACCGTTCCGTCACAAATGAAAGTGCCAAAACCCACCAAACATGAGTTCTGGGTCAAATAGAGATGATTAGGTGCGTCCGTTGTAAAATATTGAACTGCGAGTTTTTTTGGTGAACGAGTTGGAAAAATAGCCATCCCGAGCGAGTTTTGTGGCACCGTTCCGTCGTAAGTGAAAGTGCCAAAAACCCACCAAACATGAGTTTTGGGTCAAACGGAGATGATTGGGTCCGTCTGTTGCGAAAAATGCAATTGCGTGTTTTTTTGGTGAATGAGTTGGAAAAACAGCCATCCCGAGCGACCTTTGTGGCACTGTTCAGTCGGAAGTAAAAGTGCCGAAACCCACCAAAATTGAGTTTTGGGTCAAACGGAGATTATTAGGGGTGTCCGTTGTGAAAAATTCAACTGCAAGTTTTTTTTGGTGAATCAGTGGGAAAAACGGTCATCCCGATCGAGTTTTGTGGCATCGTTCCGTCGGAAATGAAAGTGCAAAAACCCACTAAACTGAGTTTTGGGTCAAACGGAGATGATTGGGTGCGTCCGTTGCGAAAAATTCAACTGCAAGTTTTTTGGTGAATGAGTGGGAAAAACGGCGATCCCGAGCGAGTTTTGCGGCACCGTTTAGTTAGAAATGAAAGTGCCAAAACCCACCAAACATGAGTTTTGGGTCAAACAGAGATGATTGGGTGCGTCCGTTGTAAAAAATTCAACTGCGAGTTTTTTTGTGAATGAGTGGGAAAAATGGCCATCCCGAGCGAGTTTTGCGGCACCGTTCCGTCGGATATGAAAGTGCCAAAAACCCACCAAACCTGACTTTTGGGTCAAACGGAGATGATTGGGTGCATCCATTGTAAAAAATTCAACTACGAGTTTTTTTTGGTGAATGAGTGGGAAAAACGGTCATCCCGAGCGAGTTTTGCGGCACCGTTCCGTCAGTAATAAAAGTGCGAAAAACCCACCAAACCTGAGTTTTGGGTCAAACGAAGATGATTGGGTGCGTCCGTTGTAAAAAATTAAACTGCTAGTTTTTTTGGTGAATGAGTGGGAAAAACGGCCATCCCGAGCGAGTTTTGCGGCACCGTTCCGTCGAAAATTTAAGTGCCAAAACCCACCAAACATGAGTTTTGGCTCAAACAGACATGATTAGGTGCGTCCGTTGTAAAAAATTCACCTGCGAGTTTTTTTTTGTGAATGTGTGGGAAAATGGCCATCCCAAGCGAGTTTTGTGGCACCGTTCCGTCGGATATGAAAGTGCCAAAAACCCACCAAACCTGACTTTTGGGTCAAACGGAGATGATTGGGTGCGTCCATTGTAAAAAATTCACCTACGAGTTTTTTTGGTGAATAAGTGGGAAAAACGGTCATCCCGAGCGAGTTTTGCAGCCCCGTTCCGTCAGTAATAAAAGTGCCAAAAACCCACCAAACCTGAGTTTTGGGTCAAACGGAGATGACTGGGTGCGTCCGTTGTAAAAAATTAAACTGCTAGTTTTTTTTTGGTGAATGAGTGGGAAAAACGGCCATCCCGAGCGAGTTTTGCGGCACCGTTCCGTCGAAAATGAAAGTGCCAAAACCCACCAAACATGAGTTTTGGGTCAAACAGAGATGATTAGGTGCGTCCGTTGTAAAAAATTCAGCTGCGAGTTTTTTTTGGTGAATGAGTGGGAAAAATGGCCATCCCGAGCGAGTTTTGTGGCACCGTTCCGTCGGATATGAAAGTGCCAAAAACCAACCAAACCTGACTTTTGTGTCAAACGGAAATGATTGGGTGCGTCCATTGTAAAAAATTCAACTATGAGTTTTTTTGGTGAATGAGTGGGAAAAACGGTCATCCAGAGCGAGTTTTGCGTCACCGTTCCGTCAAAAATAAAAGTGCCAAAAACCCACCAAACCTGAGTTTTGGGTCAAACGGAGATGATTGGGTGTGTCCGTTGTAAAAAATTAAACTGCTAGTTTTTTTTGGTGAATGAGTGGGAAAAACGGCCATCCCGAGCAAGTTTTGTGGCACCGTTCCGTCGAAAATGAAAGTGCCAAAAACACACCAAACATGAGTTTTGGGTCAAACAGAGACGATTTGGTCCGTCCATTGGGAAAATGCAAATTGCGGGTTTTTTGGTGAATGAGTGGGAAAAACGGCCATCCCGAGCGAGGTTTGCGGCACCGTTCCGTTAGAAATGAAAGTGCCAAAACCCACCAAACATGAGTTTTGGGTCAAACAGAGATGATTGGGTGCATCCGTTGTAAAAAATTCAACTGCGAGTTTTTTTTGGTGAATGAGTGGGAAAAATGGCCATCCCGAGCGAGTTTTGCGGCACCGTTCCGTCGGATATGTATGTGCCAAAAACCCACCAAACGTGACTTTTGGGTCAAACGGAGATGATTGGGTGCGTCAATTGTAAAAAATTCAACTACGAGTTTTTTTGGTGAATGAGTGGGAAAACGGTCATCCCGAGCGAGTTTTGCGGCACCGTTCCGTCAGAAATAAAAGTGCCAAAAACCCACCAAACCTGAGTTTTGCGTCAAACGGAGATGATTGGGTGCGTACGTTGTAAAAAAATAAACTGGTAGTTTTTTTGGTGAATGAGAGGGAAAAACGGCCATCCGGAGCGAGTTTTGTGGCACCGTTCCGTCGAAAACGAAATTGCCAAAAACACACCAAACATGAGTTTTGGGTCAAACGGAGACGATTTGGTCCATCCGTTGGGCAAAATGCAATAACGGGTTTTTTTTGTGAATGAGTAGGAAAAACGGCCATCCCGAGCGAGTTTTGCGGCACCGTTCCGTTAAAAATGAAAGTGCCAAAAACCCACCAAACAAGAGTTTTGGGTCAAATAGAGATGATTGGGTGCATTCGTTGTAAAAAATCAACTGCGAGTTTTTTTGTTGAATGAGTGGGAAAAACAGTCATCCCGAGTGAGTTTTGTGGCACCGTTCCGTCGAAAATGAAAGTGTCAAAAACCCACCAAACATGAGTTTTGGGTCAAACGGAGATGATTGGGTGCGTCCGTTGCGAAAAATTCAACTGCATGTTTTTTTGGTGAATGAGTGGGAAAAACGGTCATCCCGAGCGAGCTTTGCGGCACCGTTCTGTCGGAAGTGTGTCGGGGGAACACCAAAAGGGTACACCCAATCAACGCAAAACAGATAGGTCAAACCCAGAACACCAATTAATAAAAAGCTAAACTAGCTTAACCCCCTGAAGGACCAGACGCTCCGAAAGCCCATCACGTTCGCCCACCAGGCCCAAGGGCCCTTTAAAAGGGAAAAGGCCGCTCCAGTTCCCAAGCCAGGGCTGAGGCTTACTCTCCGTCTCGCCCGAGCCCTCCAAGCCAGGCCTCGGGCTGGAGCTCATTCTCCGCCTCGCCCGAGCCCTCCAAGCCAGGCCTCGGGCTGACGCTCATTTTTCGTCTCGCCCGAGCCCCCTGCATCAGGCCTCGGACGCGCTCTCCACCGACCTTCAAATCTTCCTCAGGAAAGAAACCCCTACCTTCTCAGCTCTGACAACCGCACTACCGCCCGCTGCGCCCATGTCAAGTCAAAGCCACGTCACTCCCCTGGAACGTGCTGACACCCGCCGACGGGACAGTACAGGGACGTGCAGGAGGCGTGGGAGACGGGACGGATGTCGGAAAATCCTTTCCCCACCGGCGAATCCGGACATAAAAAGACAGTCCGGTGGCACTGTTTGCTACTGTGCCCACTCCATCGCCATTCTGACGTACAGCCATCGGACGTGCTGCAGCACGATGGAAGACTTGACTCTCCTCCCAAAGAGTCAAAAACACTGTACATCAAGTACGAATAACGTTGTAGGTACCAGCCCACCTGCCTCGTCCTCGGAGTCCTCCACGGTAGGACTCGGTGGATGTTTCCACTCTCCGCCTCGCCCGAGGCCACACCGCCAGGCCTCGGATGAAGTCAGCTCGTCGACCGGAGATCGCGGCACGAATCAACAGGCGCCGGGAAGGTACCACGGAACCCAGAGAAGCTTTGCCACGTCGCGTACGTCCCAAGATGGGTGCGGCACGCCCTCCACGTTGCCACGCCTCCACGCCCACGCCCACGCCCGGAATGGGAGCCACGCCTCATGGACGCTTCGATGACCGCTCCTACGGCAGCCGCAGTACGTCCGACAAAGACAGAATTCCTGCTCCACGACGCCACAGGGATCCTCCTCGGTCTTCGGCAAGGAACATGCTTCTACTGCACCCACCACACACGAAACTAAGCACCGCCCATGTTATTCCTGTTCAAACTCATGTAACCCTGGCCTCCCCTTACTCTATAAAAAGGGACGCCGGGTGCCTTCTAAGGGGGGGAAGAACACACACACGCACACGACATAGCGCACAAGTCTCACACTCAGAGAACGTAGTCCACCCACGCCCACGAGTCCGGACTCCGGTCCACGCTCACAGAGCTTGTATTCGCCCCTGTACAAGCACTTAGGTGCAAGCAATACAAGAACCTCCCCCCGCTGGACGTAGGGCCTTCTTTGCCCGAACCAGGATAAATCTTGTGTCATCTTGCATCACCATCCAGGGAGAGAGCACGCGATCATTACTAGTAGGTGCTATACCCCCGGGGGAGAAACACTGACAAAATGAAAGTGCCAAAAACCCACCAAACATGAGTTTTGGGTCAAACAAAGATGATTGGGTGCGTCCGTTGAGAAAAATTCAACTGCAAGTTTTTTTGGTGAATCAGTGCGAAAAACGGCCATCCAGAGCGACTTTTGCGGCACCGTTCCGTCAGAAATGAAAGTGCCAAAACCCACCAAGCCTGACTTTTGGGGCAAACGGAGATGATTGGGTGCGTCCGTTGTAAAAAATTAAACTCCTAGTTTTTTTGGTGAATGAGTGGAAAAAACGGCCATCCCGAGCGAGTTTTGTGGCACCGTTCCATTGAAAATGAAAGTGCGAAAAACACACCAAACATGAGTTTTGGGTCAAACGGAGACCATTTGGTCCGTCCGTTGGGAAAAATGCAATTGCGGGTTTTTTGGTGAATGAGTGGGAAAAACGGCCATCCCGAGCGAGTTTTGCGGCACCGTTCTGTTAGAAATGAAAGTACCAAAACCCACCAAACATGAGTTTTGGGTCAAACAGAGATGATTGGGTGCGTCCGTTGTAAAAAATTCAACTGCGAGTTTTTTTGGTGAATGAGTGGGAAAAATGGCCATCCAGAGCGAGTTTTGCGGCACCATTCCGTCGGATATGAAAGTGCCAAAAACCCACCAAACCTGACTTTTGGGTCAAACGGAGATGATTGGGTGCGTCCATTTTAAAAAATTCAACTATGAGTTTTTTTGGTGAATGAGTGGGAAAAACGGTCATCCCGAGCGAGTTTTGCGGCACCGTTCCGTCAGAAATAAAAGTGCCAAAAACACACCAAACATGAGTTTTGGATCAAACGGAGACGATTTGGTCCGTCCGTTGGGAAAAATGCAATTGCGGGTTTTTTGGTGAATGAGTGGGAAAAACGGCCATCCCGAGCGAGTTTTGCGGCACCGTTCGGTTAGAAATGAAAGTGCCAAAACCCACCAAACATGAGTTTTGGGTCAAACAGAGATGATTGGGTGCGTCCGTTGTAAAAAATTCAACTGCGAGTTTTTTTGGTGAATGAGTGGGAAAAATGGCCATCCCGAGCGAGTTTTGCGGCACCGTTCCGTCGGATATGAAAGTGCCAAAAACCCACCAAACCTGACTTTTGGGTCAAACGGAGATGATTGGGTGCGTCCATTGTAAAAAATTCAACTATGAGTTTTTTTGGTGAATGAGTGGGAAAAACGATCATCCCGAGCGAGTTTTGCGGCACCGTTACGTCAGAAATAAAAGTGCCAAAAACCCACCAAACCTGAGTTTTGGGTCAGACGGAGATGATTGGGTGCGTTCGTTGTAAAAAATTAAACTGCTAGTTTTTTTGGTGAATGAGTGGGAAAAACGGCCATCCCGAGCGAGTTTTGTGGCACCATTCCGTCGAAAATGAAAGTGTCAAAAACACACCAAACATGTGTTTTGGGTCAAACGGAGAGGATTTGGTCCGTCCGTTGGGAAAAATGCAATTGCGGATTTTTTGGTGAATGAGTGGGAAAAATGGCCATCCCGAGTGAGTTTTGCGGCACCGTTCCGCTAGAAATGAAAGTGCCAAAACCCACCAAACATGAGTTTTGGGTAAACAGAGATGATTGGGTGCGTCCGTTGTAAAAAATTCAACTGCGAGTTTTTTTTGGTGAATGAGTGGGAAAAATGGCCATCCCGAGCGAGTTTTGCGGCACCGTTCCGTCGGATATGAAAGTGCCAAAAACCCACCAAACCTGACTTTTGGGTCAAACGGAGATGATTGGGTGCGTCCATTGTAAAAAATTCAACTATGAGTTTTTTTGGTGAATGAGTGGGAAAAATGATCATCCCGAGCGAGTTTTGCGGCACCGTTACGTCAGAAATAAAAGTGCCAAAAACCCACCAAACCTGAGTTTTGGGTCAGACGGAGATGATTGGGTGCGTTCGTTGTAAAAAATTAAACTGCTAGTTTTTTTGGTGAATGAGTGGGAAAAACGGCCATCCCGAGCGAGTTTTGTGGCACCATTCCATCGAAAATGAAAGTGCCAAAAACACACCAAACATGTGTTTTGGGTCAAACGGAGACGATTTGGTCCGTCCGTTGGGAAAAATGCAATTGCGGATTTTTTGGTGAATGAGTGGGAAAAATGGCCATCCCGAGCGAGTTTTGCGGCACCGTTCCGTTAGAAATGAAAGTGCCAAAACCCACCAAACATGAGTTTTGGGTAAACAGAGATGATTGGGTGCGTCCGTTGTAAAAAATTCAACTTCGAGTTTTTTTTGGTGAATGAGTGGGAAAAATGGCCATCCCGAGCGAGTTTTGCTGCACCGTTCCGTCGGATATGAAAATGCCAAAAACCCACTAAACCTGACTTTTGGGTCAAACGGAGATGATTGGGTGCGTCCATTGTAAAGAATTCAACTACGAGTTTTTTTGTTGAATGAGTGGGAAAAACGGTCATCCCGAGCGAGTTTTGCGGCACTGTTCCGTCACAAATAAAAGTGCCAAAAACACACCAAACATGTGTGTTGGATCAAACGGAGACGATTTGGTCCGTCCGTTGGGAAAAATGCAATTGCGGGTTTTTTGGTGAATGAGTGGGAAAAATGGCCATCCCGAGCGAGTTTTGCGGCACCGTTCCGTTAGAAATGAAAGTGCCAAAACCCACCAAACATGAGTTTTGGGTCAAACAGAGATGATTGGGTGCGTCCGTTGTAAAAAATTCAACTGCGAGTTTTTTTGGTGAATGAGTGGGAAAAATGGCCATCCCGAGCGAGTTTTGCGGCACCGTTCCGTCGGATATGAAAGTGTCAAAAACCCACCAAACCTGACTTTTGGGTCAAACGGAGATGATTGGGTTCGTCCATTGTAAAAAATTCAACTACGAGTTTTTTTGGTGAATGAGTGGGAAAACGGTCATCCCGAGCGAGTTTTACGGCACCATTCCGTCAGAAATAAAAGTGCCAAAAACCCACCAAACCTGAGTTTTGGGTCAAACGGAGATGATTGGGTGCGTCCGTTGTAAAAAATTAAACCGCTAGTTTTTTTTGGTGAATGAGTGGGAAAAACGGTCATCCCGAGCGAGTTTTGTGGCACCGTTCCGTCGAAAATGAAAGTGCCAAAAACACACCAAACATGAGTTTTGGGTCAAACGGAGACGATTTGGTCCGTCCGTTGGGAAAAATGCAATTGCGGGTTTTTTGGTGAATGAGTGGGAAAAACGGCCATCACGAGCGAGTTTTGAGGCACCGTTCCGTTAGAAATGAATGTGCCAAAACCCACCAAACATGAGTTTTGGTTCAAACAGAGATGATTGGGTGTGTCCGTTGTAATAAATTCAACTGTGAGTTTTTTTTGGTGAATGAGTGGGAAAAATGGCCATCCCGAGCGAGTTTTGCGGCACCGATCCATCGGATATGAAAGTGCCAAAAACATACCAAACCTGACTTTTGGGTCAAACGGAGATGATTGGGTGCGTCCATTGTAAAAAATTCAACTACGAGTTTTTTTGGTGAATGAGTGGGAAAAACGGTCATCCTGAGCGAGTTTTGCGGCACCGTTCCGTCAGAAATAAAAGTGCCAAAAACCCACCAAACCTGAGTTTTGGATCAAACGGAGACGATTTGGTCCGTCCGTTGGGAAAAATGCAATTGCAGGTTTTTTGGTGAATGAGTGGGAAAAACGGAGATCCCGAGCGAGTTTTGCGGCACCGTTCTGTTAGAAATGAAAGTGCCAAAACCCACCAAACATGAGTTTTGGGTCAAACAGAGATGATTGGGTGCGTCCATTGTAAAAAATTCAACTGCGAGTTTTTTTGGTGAATGAGTGGGAAAAATGGCCATCCCGAGCGAGTTTTGCGGCACCGTTCCGTCGGATATGAAAGTGCCAAAAACCCACCAAACCTGACTTTTGGGTCAAATGGAGATGATTGGGTGTGTCCGTTGCGAAAAATTCAACTGCAAGTTTTTTGGTGAATCAGTGGGAAAAACGGCCATCCCGAGCGAGTTTTTGCGGCATCGTTCCGTCGGAAATTAATGTGCCAAAAACCCACTAAACCTCAGTTTTGGGTCAAACGGAGATGATTGGGTGCGTCCATTGCGAAAAATGCAATTGCGAGACTTTTTGTGAATCAGTGGGAAAAACGGTCATCCTGAGCGAGTTTTGCGGCACCGTTTCGTCGGAAATGAAAGTGCAAAAACACACCCAACTTGAGTTTTGGGTCAAACAAAGATGATTGGGTCGTCCGTTGTGAAA
This sequence comes from Coix lacryma-jobi var. lacryma-jobi, assembly GCA_009763385.1. Lineage (NCBI taxonomy): Eukaryota > Viridiplantae > Streptophyta > Magnoliopsida > Poales > Poaceae > Coix > Coix lacryma-jobi. The sequence continues at coordinate 102,325,924 of CM019827.1, forward strand.
AATTCAACTTCAAGTTTTTTTGGTGAATCTGTGCGAAAAACGGCCATCCAGAGCGACTTTTGCGGCACCGTTCCGTCCGAAATGGAAGTGCCAAAACCTACCAAGCCTGACTTTTGGGTCAAACGGAGATGATTGGGTGCGTCCGTTGTAAAAAATTAAACTGCTAGTTTTTTTTGGTGAATGAGTGGGAAAAACGGCCATCCCGAGCGAGTTTTGTGGCACCGTTCCGTCAAAAATGAAAGTGTCAAAAACACACCAAACATGAGTTTTGGGTCAAACGCAGACGATTTGGTCCGTCCGTTGGGAAAAATGCAATTGCGGATTTTTTGGTGAATGAGTGGGAAAAACGGCCATCCCGAGCGAGTTTTGCGGCACCGTTCCGTTAGAAATGAAAGTGCCAAAACCCACCAAACATGAGTTTTGGGTAAACAGAGATGATTGGGTGCGTCCATTGTAAAAAATTCAACTGCGAGTTTTTTTGGGTGAATGAGTGGGAAAAATGGCCATCCCGAGCGAGTTTTGCGGCACCGTTCCGTTAGAAATGAAAGTGCCAAAACCCACCAAACATGTGTTTTGGGTCAAACAGAGATGATTGGGTGCGTCCGTTGTAAAAAATTCAACTACAAGTTATTTTGGTGAATGAGTGGGAAAAATGGCCATCCCGAGCGAGTTTTGCGGCACCGTTCCGTCGGATATGAATGTGCCAAAACCCACCAAACATGAGTTTCGGGTCAAACAGAGAGGATTGGGTGCGTCCGTTGTAAAAAATTCAACTACGAGTTTTTTTTGGTGAATGAGTGGGAAAAATGGCCATCCCGAGCGAGTTTTGCGGAACCGTTCCGTCGGATATCAAAGTGCCAAAAACCCACCAAACCTGACTTTTGGGTCAAACGGAGATGATTGGGTGCGTCCATTGTAAAAAATTCAACTACGAGTTTTTTTGGTGAATGAGTGGGAAAAACGGTCATCCCGAGCGAGTTTTGCGGCACCGCTCCGTCAGAAATAAAAGTGCCAAAAACCCACCAAACCTCAGTTTTGGGTCAAACGGAGATGATTGGGTGCGTCCGTTGTAAAAAATTAAACCGCTAGTTTTTTTTGGTGAATGAGTGGGAAAAACGGCCATCCCGAGCGAGTTTTGTGGCACCGTTCCGTCGAAAATGAAAGTGCCAAAAACACACCAAACATGAGCTATGGGTCAAACGGAGACGATTTGGTCCGTCCGTTGGGAAAAATGCAATTGCGGGTTTTTTGGTGAATGAGTGGGAAAAACAGCCATCCCGAGCGAGTTTTGCGGCAACGTTCCGTTAGAAATGAAAGTGCCAAAACCCACCAAACATGAGTTTTGGTTCAAACAGAGATGATTGGGTGCGTCCGTTGTAATAAATTCAACTGTGAGTTTTTTTTGGTGAATGAGTGGGAAAAATGGCCATCCCGAGCGAGTTTTGCGGCACCGTTCCATCGGATATGAAAGTGCCAAAAACATACCAAACCTGACTTTTGGGTCAAACGGAGATGATTGGGTGCGTCCATTGTAAAAAATTCAACTACGAGTTTTTTTGGTGAATGAGTGGGAAAAACGGTCATCCCGAGCGAGTTTTGCGGCACCGTTCCGTCAGAAATAAAAGTGCCAAAAACCCACCAAACCTGAGTTTTTGGTCAAACGGAGATGATTGGGTGCGTCCGTTGTAAAAAATTAAACTGCTAGTTTTTTTTGGTGAATGAGTGGGAAAAATGGCCATCCCGAGCGAGTTTTGTGGCACCATTCCGTCGAAAAGGAAAGTGCCAAAAACACACCAAACATGAGTTTTGGGTCAAACGGAGATGATTGGGTGCGTCCGTTGTAAAAAATTCAACTGCGAGTTTTTTTGGTGAATGAGTGGGAAAAATGGCCATCCCGAGCGAGTTTTGCGGCACCGTTCCGTCGGATATGAAAGTGCCAAAAACCCACCAACTTTTGGGTCAAACGGAGATGATTGGGTGTGTCCATTGCGAAAAATTCAACTGCAAGTTTTTTGGTGAATCAGTGGGAAAAACGGCCATCCCGAGTGCGGATACATGGGTGTATGCGGGGTCTCGGTGTGATGAGTGATTGTCAACAGGTTTGATCGCATGTTCTTTGGCTTGTGTTGTGCAGGTGTCGAGCCCGGAGACAGTGATCGAAGGCGAGGTGATGGTCAAGTAGAGACATGTCGTGCCGACGGACCGGGAGCGGTGAAGGGCGGACGTGAGGCTTGGACTGAGGGACCATAGGGCCTGAGGATCAGCTGTGGTGGCTGGCAGCCTGGGACAGCGACGAGCGAAGACTTGCGGGCATGGTGTTGCTCGGGTCGAGGACCTGGGGACACGTGTCGGTGGACGGGGTGCACGGGCGGTGCATCCCCTCTATAGCTCCGGTTTGGTGGTTGAGCCACAGAAAAACCACCGGTGGACGGTTTCCAGGTTTGGGCCTCAAAACCTGGGTGCTGAGGGTTTCCGAGTTTGGCCACAAAACTCGGGCGCTGCGGGTTTCTGAGTTTGGGCCACAAAACTCAGGCGATGGACTTGGAGGCTGGTTTCCCGGTTTGGGCCTCAAAACCGGGGGATAGCTGGAAAAGGCTGGTTTCCCGGTTTGGGCCACAAAACCAGGGGTGCAGAGCGAGGGCGGCACGTGGCGGCAATCTAGAGGTTGCGTCGAGGCAACGCTTCGGTCTGTGCGGGCGTGGCCGTCGGATACACCTACCACCGAGTTGGTCCAGAATAACCCTAGGGTTTAGCTGGTTCGCTCTATAATTAGAATAGAGAAGGGTAGAGTAGGAATTGTACTTAGGCTAGAATTAGGATAAGTAGTCGGGGAGACACCCTCCTCCCCCAATCGCAGTTAGTCATTTGCTCTTGCTTCCTAGGGTTTCCTGCTCTCCCAATCCCCTGCTGTAGCTAGCTATGATCCGCAGAGAGACTCACCTCTGTGTACTGTTGATTTTGAGGAAGTGAGGCCGTAACCTCACTGTCGTAGCGTGGGTTTGCGCTTCGGCTGTAGATTGATGTGTTGATTCACGTTTTGGTTCGTGTTCTTCACGTTCTTCGCTTCTCCGCGATATTCCTGTCACTCGATCTCCCTCTCCAGTGCGTCTTTGCGAAATCCGTTTGAATCATTTTGTTCGTATCATTGAGGAGGTCATTTCGACCAAAGGAATTCATCTAACTCCTCATGATCGAATAGATTGGGACGATTTCGTTTTCATGGCGCTTTTCCGATTCATCCACCTTCCCTTTTGATTTCCCGTTGATTGGATCGATTTGAGCGGATGATTTCTTGGGGTTAGTCTCCTAACTACCCCGTGATCATCTTCTCTAAGTTTGGGAACTTGGGATTTTGATTTGGATCGGATTTGGGAAGATTTGAATTGAGGGCGACCAAAATCGCCCTCTCTGCAGGGCCGCGGACAGTCCGCGCCTGGGACCGTGGACAGTCCGGGCATCGGGCACGAGCCAGACCAGTGGCTGCGGTGCACGTTCGGACAAGTCCAAATTTGTACCGCGGACAGTCCGCCGTAGTGTTTGGCGGACAGTCCAGGACTCGTCCAACAAAGTTCAGCAACCTTGCTGTTTTTGGGTTTTGACCGGCGGACAGTCCGCCGTTGCTGACCGCGGACAGTCCGTGAGTGTCCAGAGACACTTTAGCAACTTTGCTGTTTTCGGGTTCTTGCCGGCGGACAGTCCGGCAGGTGATCGCGGACAGTCCGGCGGTCGTGTCAGAGGAGGTTGAGTGCGAGTCGTGCACCAAGCACATGACTGACCTTCTCACTTTGAGAGGTAAGTATGCTACTTTGGTTGGAGAGGTGGATGAGCTCCGTGCTAGGCCCCAGCTGTTGGGTGCGTGCAAGACTTGTCCTGTCTTGCAATCCGAGTAGGCAGAGAAGAATGCCAAGATTGAGTCTTTAGAGAAGGCCAGCTCGGATAGCACTTGTGTCACGAGGTGTGTTTTGTGTGAGGGCTTGGAGATGGAGATTGCAAATGTGCAGCATGGCAAGATGCAAACCGAGGAGGAAAACACATACCTTCGGACCATCTTGTCATGGGTGTCTTGTAGTGAGCCGCAGCTCGGGATGATGATCTCCCAATTCAAGCAAGCTGCTGGAGGTCCTGGTGTAGGTTTTGCTCCGGGTGTTGATCTTTCCGCTTTTGGGAAGATTGGAGAGTCGAGTGGTCTGAACCCATGTGAGAAGCCCAACTCCACCACTGCTCCCAAACTGACCAAGCTTCCACCCAAAGAGCCTGTCAAGCCTACCACCAAAGATGGGGTCCTTGATGAACCTCCACGAGCTCCACCCAAGAACCAGCAGTGGGCACCCAAACCCAACCACCTCAAAAACAAGCTGGACACGATGCCACCCATCCAGGAGGAGTGCTTGCCACAGAAGGGCAAAGTGAACCATACCCACAACCGTGATTACTAACAACCCCCTTTGCGTGCGGTGAGGTATCATTGTGACTATTGTGGGAGAGATGGTCACTTGAGTGAGTTCTGCTTTCGGCGCAAGAGAGAGGCGCGCCGTGCTCGGGAGATGGACAACCCGGACATGTACAATCCTTTCCATGATGTACATGTGCCGAACGTCCAGAGGAGAGCTCCGAGGAGAGCTACTAGGCCTAGAGGTGCAGCACCTCAAGGTCCTAGGCGTCAGGGAGGAGGTGCCCGACGGGGTCCTGCTTTTGTAGGTTACGGACCCCGTGGCGCAGGCTTTGTTGAGCATTTTCCCCCACCGCGTTTTGACTATCGCGGTGGACGCTCTTTCCTTAGCGGACCATGTTTTCCTGTGTGTGGTGATCGCTACCCTCATAGATAGACTAGGAATGGTTTTTACACTAACCGTTCTTTTGAGCAGCCGGCCCAACACTGGTATTCGTCTTACTTCACTAACCCCAGTGTTGGACCGTATGCTCACCCTATGTCTTTTTATTGATGTAGGTAAGACGGTTGGAGGACATTTGGTTGGTGGATTCCGGTTGCTCGAGGCACATGACCGGAAACGCCAAGTGGTTCTCCAGCCTTAGCCCTGTTGCCGGAAAGGAGTTTATTACCTTCGGCGACAATAGTAAAGGTAAGGTTTTGTCTCGCGGGTCGGTGCGGGTTAATGAGCACTTTGTGTTGCGCGATGTTGCTCTTGTTTCTAACCTGCATTTTAACCTTCTTTCTGTTTCGCAACTTTTTGATGATGACTATGAGATTCATTTTAAACCGAATCTCAGTCGCATTTTAGATCCCCAGGGCAATCTTGTATGTTTGATTTCGCCCTTTGGGAAAGTCTTTCGCGTGAATTTCTTAGAGTCGTTTAGTGTTTCCCGCTGTCTTTTGGCTAGTCCTTCTTCCTCCGATCTTTGGAAGTGGCATAGGAGGCTCGGTCACTTAAGCTTCGACTTGCTTGCAAGACTTAGCTCACTTGGCCTAATCCGAGGATTGCCCAAGCTGTCGATGGAGAAGGATCTAGTTTGCCATTCTTGTAGACATGGAAAGATGGTTGCCGCTCCCCACCATCCAGTGACTAAGGTCATGACTTCGCACCCTGGAGAGCTTTTACACATGGACCTTGTTGGTCCGGCTCGGGTGACCTCGGTTGGTGGCAAGTGGTATGTTTTGGTTGTTGTTGACGACTTTTCGAGGTATTCGTGGGTCTTCTTTTTGACTGAGAAGACTGAGACTTTCTTGTTTGCTCGTAATCTGATTTTGCGTCTTCAGAACGAGTTCCCTTTGAACTCGATGCGAGCTATTAGAAGTGGTAATGGTTCCGAATTCAAAAATTCGGATTTTGAGAAGTTTTGTAACCGCCTTGGTTTGGAGCATCAGTTTTCTTCCCCCTATACACCGCCCCAAAATGGTGTTGTAGAGAGGAAGAATCGGACCCTTGTGGAGATAGCCAGGACGAAGCTTGATGAGCATAGGACTCCTAGGCGCTATTGGGCCGAAGCTATGAACACTGCATGCTACATTTCAAATCGCATTTTTCTGAGAGCCTTCTTGAAAAGGAACTCTTATGAGTTGCGTTTTGGTCGACAACCCAAGGTGAGTTATTTTAGAGTCTTTGGTTGCCATTGTTTTATATTGAAGAAAGGCAACCTGGACAAGTTTGAGTCTCGCTCTTCTGACGGTGTATTTTTGGGTTACGGCACTCAAACTCGTGCATATCGTGTACTTAACCTTGATACTAACCGAGTGATGGAGACATCAGATGTCACCTTCGACAAGACTCTTGTTTGTCCTTCTTCTCGTTTTGAGCGTGCAGGTGATCATGAGGTTGGTGAGCCTCTTTTCGATGATGAGGACGAGGATGCTGAAGGCATGGGTGACCCAGCATCGCCTCCACCTGCTGTGCCGCAAAGAGCGGCTTCTACGATGACTCACGGCCCCGACACGTCTTCTTCCTAGGGGCCGTGGGATCCGCCACCCTGAGCGGTACCTTTTGTACCCGAGGAGGCACCAGCTGCTGTTGAGGGGGAGGCTACTTCTTCTCGGGAGGCGCCATGACACATCCATCGCCAATACCCCCCTCAGTAGATGATCGGCGACATCGACGAACGGGTCACTCGGTCTAGGTCACAGCACATCTCTCACTTCGCTCATTCTGCTTTTGTTGCCAATTTTGAGCCCTGAGATGTTGGACACGCTTTGACGGATCCGGACTGGGTCAATGCCATGCATGAGGAGTTAGAAAACTTTGAGAGGAATCGGGTTTGGGTTCCAGTTCCACCTCCTCCAGACTGTAAGCCTATTGGGACAAAATGGGTTTTCAAAAACAAGCAAGGAGAGGATGGCCATGTTGTGAGAAACAAGGCCAGGCTTGTAGCGAAGGGTTATAGTCAGAAGGAGGGGATAGACTATGAGGAGACTTTTGCTCCTATAGCTCGTTTGGAGGCCATTAGGATACTCTTGGCTTTTGCTGCATCCAAAGGTTTTAAACTTTTTCAAATGGATGTCAAGAGTGCCTTCTTAAACGGCTACATAGAAGAAGAGGTTTATGTTGAGCAACCCCCCGGTTTTGAAAATCCCAAGTTTCCAAACCATGTTTTTAAACTTCACAAAGCTTTATATGGTTTGAAACAAGCCCCTAGAGCCTAGTATGATAGATTGAAAACTTTTCTGCTAGCTAAGGGTTTTAAAATGGGATGTATAGATAAAACGCTCTTTCTCCTTAGGCAAGGCAAAGACACACTCTTGGTCCAGATTTACGTGGATGATATCATTTTCGGTGGTTCTTCTCACGCTTTGGTTGCCAAGTTTGTAGATATTATGAGCAGCGAGTTCGAGATGAGCATGATGGGCGAGCTGACATTCTTTCTAGGGTTGCAAATTAAGCAATCCCGAGAGGGGACGTTTGTGCACCAGGGCAAGTACAACAAGGACTTGCTGAAGCGGTTCGATATGGGTGAGGCCAAGCCTCTTCCAACACCCAAGTCGATGACGACGGCCCTGGATGCAGACAAGGATGGAGAAGCAGTGGACCAGAAGGAGTACCGAAGCATGATCGGGTCGCTGCTCTACCTGACGGCGACACGCCCAGACATTCAGTTCGCGGTGTGTCTGTGCGCGCGCTTTCAGGCGTCGCCACGCACTTCTCACCGTCAGGCGGTGAAGCGCATTTTCAGGTACCTTCGTTTCACACCTGAGTTTGGGATTTGGTATTCTGCTTCCTCCACCCTCTCCCTTTGCGGTTTTTCCGATGCCGATTTTGCTGGTTGTCGCATTGAGCGCAAGTTCACTTCTGGGACTTGCCAATTTATTGGTTCTTCTCTTGTATCGTGGTCTTCTCACAAGCAGTCTAGTATCGCTCAGTCTACTACGGAGGCTGAATATGTTGCTGCGGCTAGCTGCTGTTCCCAGTTGCTTTGGATGATGGCCACTTTGCGTGATTTTGGTCTGAGCTTTTCTCGCGTGCCTTTGCTTTGTGACAGCACGAGTGCTATTAGTGTTGCTAAGAACCCCGTACTTCACTCGAAGACCAAACACATTGATGTGCTCTTTCATTTTTTGCGAGACCACCAGGAGAAGGGTGATATCGACCTTCGCCATGTTGATACTCATCATCAACTGGCTGATATTTTCACCAAGCCTTTAGACGAATCAACGTTTAATCGGTTGCGGGGTGAGCTTGGTGTTTGTTTCCCCTTTTAGTTGGGGGAAACATTTTGGATCTTGTATAATAGACTGACTCTTTTCGTTTGTCTTTATTTTCTTTTGCATTTCAGCATACACATTTACATTCTGAGCTTCATGTTTATAATCATTAGAATGTAACTATGCTCTATGTAGTATGCTCCGATGCTTATGATGTTGCTTGTAGCTTAAGCTCTTTCTGATCACTAGTACATGTTGTGAGCTGAGCTATTTTGGAATGGTGAATTTGCTTAATGTACATAAAATCTGAAAATGTTCACCATTGAGATATGCAACTAGCATGTGTAGGATGTGTTGAGTCCATTAGTGCTTTTCATATATGCTAGGTTGCTATGTCTCTAGTTCTGAGTCTTTCACTTGCTTGGTCTGTTCATATCTTGTTTAAAATTTGAACCAAGTTTTAGTGAATTGAAAAGATCGAGATGGGATTGCTTGTCGACACATCACGGTATCGAGACTGTTTCTCATTGCACTTTGAGTTAAACTTGAGCCATGTAGTGTATGACCGAAACCGTAGCTTTAAGCTTCTGATTGCTTTGGCATAGGCTTCGCTCGGTTGAAAAGTTAGGCAAAGACAAGCTTTCAACCTCTCGCAATCACATGCTGAAATTGAACTTGTGAATTTTTTTACCGCTGCAACTCCGATATAAAACTGAAATCACAAGTATATGTTTCATTCTTAAGCATGATGATTGAACTTTGCTAGGGGTAGTTCACCTTGTATACATGTTTAGCACTTGTTCGGATTCCTACCTACACATGTGCAGTGCTATTTTAATGGTGACTATCTTTTGACTCAAAACTGCTCATTTTGCTCAAGTATTCATATTTCGTATTTGTGATCAGTTTGAGCCTTCGCTATTTAAGTGCTTAGTTGTGTCATTGGAGTTATACTGTTTAGAGCATTTTTGCACCCTTTTGAATATATGCCTGAAGCTCCTAACTTGCATTTCTGACTTCATATGCATTTTTGGAAGAGGAGATGATTGTTCGGTTGGCACTTTTCAGATTGGTGCATTTTCTAAGGGGGAGAACTTTGCCCAGTTCCTGATTGCTGTTGGTTTCTTGATAAGTGCATTTTCAACTAAGGGGGAGAATTTTGCAAATCATATATGCTCCTAGGTGTTCAACCAAGGGGGAGTTTTCGGGGAGAAAATTTTGGACCCGAGAGGGAGTTTGCTCCTGGTTGCTTGCACTTTTTTAGGGGGAGTTTGCTAGTTGTGTTGAGCCGTTGCCTCTGTCTTGAGGGACTAGCAAACATTTTCAGGGCATTTTTTGATTGGTTCTCTATTGGTTTGGAGCGTGCTTGGCCGAAAGGCATTGATATCGAGCTTTCTTTGCTAGTTGTGTTGAGCCTCTGTCCCTCTATCTTGAGGGACTAGCATTTTGCTTCGATTTTCATTCGGCTTCAATTGGTATTTGCTAGCGGTGTTGAGCCTGTTCTACCTCCTCTTGAGGGCTAGCTTTGCTTTGCTTGGTTGCGTTGAGCCGTTGCCCATGTCTTTGGGGACCAAGTTGTTTCGCTTCTTCCATTTGACCTTCTTCAGCTTTGCTACGCTTTTGGGTCATTTGGTCGAGTTCTCTCTTCTCTTTCTTCCTTCCTTCTTTCTTTCTATTATGATTTGTGTGTGTAGTTGACAATGCACTCATCAAGGGGGAGATTGCGGATACATGGGTGTATGCTGGGTCTCGGTGTGATGAGTGATTGTCAACAGGTTTGATCGCATGTTCTTTGGCTTGTGTTGTGCAGGTGTCGAGCCCGGAGACAGTGATCGAAGGCGAGGTGAAGGTCAAGTAGAGACGTGCCGTGCAGACGTACCAGGAGCGGTGAAGGGCGGACGTGAGGCTTGGACTGAGGGACCGGAGGGCCTGAGGATCAGCTGTGGTGGCTGGTAGCCTGGGATAGCGATGAGCGAAGACTTGCGGGCATGGTGTTGCTCGGGTCGAGGACCTGGGGACACGTGTCGGTGGACGGGGTGCACGGGCGGTGCATCCCCTCTACAGCTCCGGTTTGGTGGTTGAGCCACAGAAAAACCACCGGGGGACGGTTTCCAGGTTTGGGCCTCAAAACCTGGGTGCTGAGGGTTTCCGAGTTTGGCCACAAAACTCGGGCTGAGGATGGTTTCTGAGTTTGGGCCTCAAAACTCGGGCGCTGCGGGTTTCTGAGTTTGGGCCACAAAACTCAGGCGATGGACTTGGAGGCTGGTTTCCCGGTTTGGGCCTCAAAACCGGGGGATAGCTGGAAAAGGCTGGTTTCCCGGTTTGGGCCACAAAACCGGGGGTGCAGAGGGAGGGCGGCACGTGGCGGCAATCTAGAGGTTGCGTCGAGGAAACGCTTCGGTCTGTGCGGGCGTGGCCGTCGGATACACCTACCACCGAGTTGGTCCAGAATAACCCTAGGGTTTAGCTGGTTCGCTCTGTAATTAGAATAGAGAGGGGTAGAGTAGGAATTGTACTTAGGCTAGAATTAGGATAAGTAGTCGGGGAGACACGCTCCTCCCCCAATCGCAGTTAGTCATTTGCTCTTGCTTCCTAGGGTTTCCTGCTCTCCGAATCCCCTACTGTAATTAGCTGTGATCCGCAGAGAGACTCACCTCTGTGTACTGTTGATTTTGAGGAAGTGAGGCCGTAACCTCACTGTCGTAGCGTGTGTTTGCGCTTCGGCTGCAGATCGATGTGTTGATTCGCGTTTTGGTTCGTGTTCTTCGCGTTCTTCGCTTCTCCGTGATTTTCCCGTCACTTGATCTCCCTCTCCGGTGCGTCTTTGCGAAATCTGTTTGAATGATTTTGTTCGTATCATTGAGGAGGTCATTTTGACCAAAGGAATTCATCTAACTCCTCATGATCGAATAGATCGGGACGATTTCGTTTTCATGGCGCTTTTCTGGTTCATCCACCTTCCCTTTTGATTTCCCGTTGATTGGATCGATTTGAGCGGATGATTTCTTGGGGATAGTCTTCTAACTACCCCGTGATCATCTTCTCTAAGTTTGGGAACTTGGGATTTTGATTTGGATCGGATTTGGGAAGATTTGAATTGAGGGCGACCAAAATCGCCCTCTCTGCAGGGCCGCGGACAGTCTGCGCCTGGGACCGCGGACAGTCCGGGCATCGGGCACGGGCCAGACCAGTGGCTGCGGTGCACGTTCGGACAAGTCCAAATTTGTACCGCGGACAGTACGCCGTAGTGTTTGGCGGACAGTCCGGGACTCGTCCAGCAGAGTTCAGCAACCTTGCTGTTTTTGGGTTTTGACCGGCGGACAGTACGCCGTTGCTGACCGCGGACAGTCCGCGAGTTTCCAGAGACACTGCAGCAACTTTGTTGCTTTCGGGTTCTTGCCGGCGGACAGTCCGACATGTGATCGTGGACAGTCCACCCCTGCCGCGGACAGTCCGGGACTGGGGGTCCAGACAGTCCGGGATCCTGCTGAAGGTTGTTTTTCAGTGCAATCTTCGCCCCGGTTTTTCCGCTTGGTTTTTGGACTTCACGTTTGTTCCTAGAGTTAACCAAGAAACATTTCTAGGTATCTTTGCAACTTGTTTGCATAGGTATTTGGAGATTTCTTGATGTAGCCTCCAATCTACGTTCGGGACTCGGTTTTCTCAAGGGAAACTTGAGCCGAAGCTTTTGGTCTTTGCTTCGCTTGTGTTTGGTGGTGCTCCGCTATGATCCTAGGGATCATCCACCCTCTTCCATGGGTCGTGAGCATCACGGTTTGGGTCCGTACTTCTCGGGGTTGTTTTTGGGACAATTGGCCAAAGTTTCGAGAGAAATTTGATTGGCTCCCATTCACCCCCCTCTAGTCGCCTTGCTTTTGCGTTCTCGATCCTTCACAGAGCGACTTTTGCGGCACCGTTCCGTCCGAAATGGAAGTGCCAAAACCCACCAAGCCTGACTTTTGGGTCAAACGGAGATGATTGGGTGCGTCCGTTGTTAAAAATTAAACTGCTAGTTTTTTTTGGTGAATGAGTGGGAAAAACGGCCATCCCGAGCGAGTTTTGTGGCACCGTTCCATCGAAAATGAAAGTGCCAAAAACACACCAAACATGAGTTTTGGGTCAAACGGAGACGATTTGGTCCGTCCGTTGGAAAAAATGCAATTGCGGGTTTTTTGGTGAATGAGTGGGAAAAACGGCCATCCCAAGCGATTTTTGCGGCATCGTTCCGTTAGAAATGAAAGTGCCAAAACCCACCAAACAAGAGTTTTGGGTCAAACAGAGATGACTGGGTGCGTCCGCTGTAAAAAATTCAACTGCGAGTTTTTTTTGGTGAATGAGTGGGAAAAATGGCCATCCCGAGCGAGTTTTGCGGCACCGTTCCGTCGGATATGAAAGTGCCAAAAACCCACCAAACCTGACTTTTGGGTCAAATGGAGATGATTGGGTGCGTCCATTGTAAAAAATTGAACAACGAGTTTTTTTGGTGAATGAGTGGGAAAAACGGTCGTCCCGAGCGAGTTTTGGGGCACCGTTCCGTCAGAAATAAAAGTGCCAAAAACCCACCAAACCTGAGTTTTGGGTCAAACGGAGATGATTGGGTGCGTCCGTTGTAAAAAATTAAACTGCAAGTTTTTTTGGTGAATGAGTGGGAAAAACGGCCATCCCGAGCGAGTTTTCTGGCACCATTCCGTCGAAAATGAAAGTGCCAAAAACACACCAAACATGAGTTTTGTGTCAAACGGAGATGATTTGGTCCGTCCGTTGGGAAAAATGCAATTGCGGGTTTTTTGGTGAATCAGTGGGAAAAACGGTTATCCTGAGCGAGCTTTGCGGCACCGTTCCGTCGGAAATGAAAGTGCCAAAAACCCACCAAATATGAGTTTTGGGTCAAGCGGAGATGATTGGGTGTGTTCGTTGCGAAAAATTCAACTGCAAGTTTTTTGGTGAATTAGTGGGAAAAACGGCCATCCCGAGCGAGTTTTGCGACACCGTTCCATTGGAAATGAAAATGCCAAAAACCCACCAAACATGAGTTTTGGGTCAAATGGAGATGATTGGGTGCGTCCGTTGCGAAAATTTCAACTACAAGTTTTTTTGGTGAATCAGTGGGACAAACGGCCATCCCGAGTGAGTTTTGTGGCACCGTTCCGTTGGAATGAAAGTGCCAAAAACCCACCAAACATGAGTTTTGGGTCATACGGAGATGATTGGGTGCGTCCGTTGGGAAAAATTCAACTGCGAGTTTTTTTGGTGATTGAGTGGAAAAAACGGTCATCCCGAGTGAGTTTTGCGGCACAGTTCCGTCAGAAATGAAAGTGCAAAAACCCACCAAACAAGAGTTTTGGGTCAAATAGAGATTATTGGGTGCGTTCGTTTTAAAAATTCAACTGCGAGTTTTTTTGTTGAATGAGTGGGAAAAATAGTCATCCCGAGTGAGTTTTATGGCACCGTTCCGTCGAAAATGAAAGTGCCAAAAACCCACCAAACATGAGTTTTGGGTCAAACGGAGATGATTGGGTGCGTCCGTTGCGAAAAATTCAACTGAGTTTTTTTGGTGAACGTGTGGGAAAAACGGTCAACCCGAGCGAGTTTTGCGGCACCGTTCCGTCAGAAATAAAAGTGCCAAAAACCCACCAAACCTGAGTTTTGGGTCAAACGGAGATGATTGGGTGTGTCCGTTGCAAAAAATTCAACTGCAAGTTTTTTGGTGAATTAGTGGGAAAAACGGCCATCCCGAGCGAGTTTTGTGGCACCATTCCGTCGAAAATGAAAGTGCCAAAAACACACCAATCATTAGTTTTGGGTCAAACGAAGACGATTTGGTCCGTCCGTTGCGAAAATTTCAGCTGCAAGTTTTTTTGGTGAATCAGTGGGACAAACGGCCATCCCGAGTGAGTTTTGTGGCACCGTTCCGTCGGAATGAAAGTGCCAAATACCCAACAAACATGAGTTGTGGGTCATACGAAGATGATTGGGTGCGTCCTTTGCAAAAAATTCAACTGCATGTTTTTTTGGTGAATTAGTGCGAAAAACGGCCTTCCCGAGCGACTTTTGCGGCACCGTTCCGTCAGAAATGAAAGTGCCAAAAACCCACCATACATGAGTTTTGGGTCAAACGAAAATGATTGGGTGCGTCCATTGTAAAAAATTCAACTACGCTTTTTTTGGTGAATGAGTGGGAAAAACGGTCATCCCGAGCGAGTTTTGCGACACCGTTCCGTCAGAAATAAAATTGCCAAAAACCCACCAAACCTGAGTTTTGGGTCAAACGGAAATGATTGGGTGCGTCCGTTGTAAAAAATCAAACTGCTAGTTTTTTTTGGTGAATGAGTGGGAAAAACGGCCATCCCGAGCGAGTTTTGTGGCACCGTTCCGTCGAAAATGAAAGTGTCAAAAAGACACCAAACATGAGTTTTGGGTCAAACGGAGACGATTTGGTCCGTCCGTTGGGAAAAATGCAATTGCGGGTTTTTTGGTGAATGAGTGGGAAAAACGGCCATCCCGAACGAGTTTTGCGGCACCGTTCCGTTAGCAATGAAAGTGCCAAAACCCACCAAACATGAGTTTTGGGTCCAACAGAGATGATTGGGTGCGTCCGTTGTAAAAAATTCAACTGCGAGTTTTTTTTGGTGAATGAGTGGGAAAAATGGCCATCTCGAGCGAGTTTTGCGGCACCGTTCCGTCGGATATGAAATTGCCAAAAACCCACCAAACCTGTCTTTTGGGTCAAACGGAGATGATTGGGTGCGTCCAATGTAAAAAATTCAACTACGAGTTTTTTGGTGAATGAGTGGGAAAAACGGTCATCCCGAGCGAGTTTTGCGGCACCGTTCCGTCAGAAATAAAAGTGCCAAAAACCCACCAAACCTGAGTTTTGGGTCAAACGGAGATGATTGGGTGCGTCCGTTGTAAAAAATTAAACTGCTAGTTTTTTTTGGTGAATGAGTGGGGAAAACGGCCATCCCGAGCGAGTTTTGCGGCACCGTTCCGTCACAAATAAAAGTGTTAAAAACCCATCAAACCTGAGTTTTGGGTCAAACGGTGATGATTGGGTGCGTCCGTTGTAAAAAATTAAACTGCTAGTTTTTTTTGGTGAATGAGTGGGAAAAACGGTCATCGCGAGCAAGTTTTGTGGCACCATTCCGTCGAAAATGAAAGTGCCAAAAACACACCAAACATGAGTTTTGGGTCAAACGGAGACGATTTGGTCCGTCCGTTGGGAAAAATGCAATTGCGGGTTTTTTGGTGAATGAGTGGGAAAAACGGCCAACCCGAGCGAGTTTTGCGGCACCGTTCCGTTAGAAATGAAAGTGCCAAAGCCCACCAAACATGAGTTTTGGGTCAAACACAGATGATTGGGTGCGTCCGTTGTAAAAAATTCAACTGCGAGTTTTTTTTGGTGAATGAGTGGGAAAAATGGTCATCCCGAGTGAGTTTTGTGGCACCGTTCCGTCAAAAATGAAAGTGCCAAAAACACACCAAACATGAGTTTTGGGTCAAACGGAGATGATTGGGTGCGTCCGTTGCGAAAATTTCAACTGCAAGTTTTTTTGGTGAATCAGTGGGACAAACGGCCATCCCGAGTGAGTTTTGTGGCACCGTTCCGTCAGAATGAAAGTGACAAAAACCCACCAAACATGAGTTTTGGGTCATACGGAGATGATTGGGTGCGTCCATTGCGAAAAATTCAACTGCGAGTTTTTTTGGTGAGTGAGTGGAAAAAACGGTCATCCCGAGTGAGTTTTGCGGCACCGTTCCGTGAGAAATGAAAGTGCAAAAACCCACCAAACAAGAGTTTTGGGTCAAATAGAGATGATTGGGTGCGTCCGTTGTAAAAAATTCAACTGCGAGTTTTTTTGGTGAATGAGTGGGAAAAATGGCCATCCCGAGCGAGTTTTGCGTTACCGTTCCGTCGGATATGAAAGTGCCAAAAACCCACCAAACCTGACTTTTGGGTCAAACGGAGATGATTGGGTGCGTCCATTGTAAAAAATTCAACTACGAGTTTTTTTGTGAATGAGTGGGAAAAACGGTCATTCCGAGCGAGTTTTGCGGCACCGTTCCGTCAGAAATACATGTGCCAAAAACACGCCAAATCTGAGTTTTGGGTCAAACGGAGATGATTGGATGCATCCGTTGTAAAAAATTAAAATGCTAGTTTTTTTTGGTGAATGATTAGGAAAAACGGTCATCCCGAGCGAGTTTTGTGGCACCATTCCGTCGAAAATGAAAGTGCCAAAAACACACCAAACATGAGTTTTCGGTCAAACAGAGACGATTTGGTCCGTCCGTTGGGAAAAATGCAATTACGGGTTTTTTGGTGAATGAGTGGGAAAAACGGTTATCCCGAGTGAGCTTTGCGGCACCGTTCTGTCGGAAATGAAAGTGCCAAAATCCCACCAAATATGAGTTTTGGGTCAAACGGAGATGATTGGGTGTGTCCATTAAGAAAAATTCAACTGCAAGTTTTTTGGTGAATTAGTGGGAAAAACGGCCATCCCGAGCGAGTTTTGCGACACCGTTCCATTGGAAATGAAAATGCCAAAAACCCACCAAACATGAGTTTTGGGTCAAACGGAGATGATTGGGTGCGTCTGTCGCGAAAATTTCAACTCCAAGTTTTTTTTGGTGAATCAGTGGGACAAACGGCCATCCCGAGTGAGTTTTGTGGCACCGTTCCCTCGGAATGAAAGTGCCAAAAACCTACCAAACATGAGTTTTGGGTCATACGGAGATGATTGGGTGCGTCCGTTGCGAAAAATTCAACTGCGAGTTTTTTTGTTGAATGAGTGGGAAAAACAGTCATCCCGAGTGAGTTTTGTGGCACCGTTCCGTCAGAAATGAAAGTGCAAAGACCCACCAAACAAGAGTTTTGGGGTCAAATAGAGATGATTGGGTGCGTTCGTTGTAAAAATTCAACTGCGAGTTTTTTTGTTGAATGAGTGGGAAAAACAGTCAACCCGAGTGAGTTTTGTGGCACCGTTCCGTCGAAAATGAAAGTTCCAAAAACCCACCAAACATGAGTTTTGGGTCAAACGGAGATGATTGGGTGCGTCCGTTGTGAAAAATTTAATTGCAAGTTTTTTTGGTGAATGAGTGGGAAAAATGGTCATCCCGAGCGAGCTTTGCGGCACCGTTCTATCGGGAATGAAAGTGCCAAAACCCCAACAAACATGAGTTTTGGGTCAAACAGAGATGATTGGTTGCGTCCGTTGCGAAAAATTCAACTGGAAGGTTTTTTTTGTGAATCAGTGCGAAAAACGGCCATCCCGAGTGACTTTTGTGGCACCGTTCCGTCAGAAATGAAAGTGCCAAAAACCCACCATACATGAGTTTTGGATCAAACGAAGATGATTGGGTGCGTCCATTGTAAAAAATTCAACTACGAGTTTTTTTGGTGAATGAGTGGGAAAAACGGTCATCCCGAGCAAGCTTTGCGGCACCGTTCCGTCAGAAATAAAAGTGCCAAAAACCCACCAAACCTGAGTTTTGGGTCAAACGGAGATGATTGGGTGTGTCCGTTGTAAAAAATTAAACTGCTAGTTTTTTTTGGTGAATGAGTGGGAAAAACGGCCATCCCGAGCGTGTTTTGTGGCACCATTCCGTCGAAAATGAAAGTGCCAAAAACACACCAAACATGAGTATTGGGTCAAATGGAGACGATTTGGTCCGTCTGTTGGGAAAAATGCAATTGCGGGTTTTTTGGTGAATGAGTGGGAAAAACGGTTATCCCGAGCGAGCTTTGCGGCACCGTTCCGTCGGAAATGGAAGTGCAAAAAACGCACCAAATATGAATTTTGGGTCAAACGGAGATGATTGGGTGTGTCCGTTGCGAAAAATTCAACTGCAAGTTTTTTGGTAAATTAGTGGGAAAAACGGCCATCCCGAGCGAGTTTTGCGACACCGTTCCATTGGAAATGAAAATGCCAAAAACACACCAAACATGAGTTTTGGGTCAAACGGAGATGATTGGGTGCATCCGTTGTGAAAATTTCAACTACAAGTTTTTTTGTTGAATCAGTGGGACAAACGGCCATCCCGAGTGAGTTTTGTGGCACAGTTCCGTCGGAATGAAAGTGCCAAAAACCCACCAAACATGAGTTTTGGGTCACACGGAGATGATTGGGTGCGTCCATTGCGAAAAAATCAACTGCGATTTTTTTTGGTGAATGAGTGGAAAAAACGGTCATCCCGAGTGAGTTTTGCGGCACCGTTCCGTCAGAAATGAAAGTGCAAAAACCCACCAAACAAGAGTTTTGGGTCAAATAGAGATGATTGGGTGCGTTCGTTGTAAAAATTCAACTGCGAGTTTTTTTGTTGAATGAGTGGGAAAAATAGTCATCCCGAGTGAGTTTTGTGGCACCGTTCCGTCAAAAATGAAAGTGCCAAAAACCCACTGAACTTGAGTTTTGGGTCAAACGGAGAAGATTGGGTGCGTTCATTGCGAAATATTCAACTGCAAGTTTTTTTGTTGAATGCCTGGGAAAAACGGTCATCCCGAGCGAACTTTGCGGCACCATTCTGTCGGGAATGAAAGTGCCAAAAACCAACCAAACATGAGTTTTGGGTCAAACAGAGATGATTGGGTGCGTCCGTTGCGATAAATTCAACTGCAATTTTTTTGGTGAATCAGTGCGAAAAACGGCCATCCCGAGCGACTTTTGCGGCACCGTTCCGTCAGATGTGAAAGTGCCAAAAACCCACCAAACGTGACTTTTGGGTCAAACAGAGATGATTGGGTGCGTCCATTGTAAAAAATTCAACTACGAGTTTTTTTGGTGAATGAGTGGGAAAAACGGTCATCCCGAGCGAGTTTTGCGGCACCGTTCCGTCAGAAATAAAAGTGCGAAAAACCCACCAAACCTGAGTTTTGGGTCAAACGGAGATTATTGGGTGCGTCCGTTGTAAAAAATTAAACTGCTAGTTTTTTTTGGTGAATTTGTGGGAAAAACGGCCATCCCGAGCGAGTTTTGTGGCACCATTCCGTCGAAAATGAAAGTGCCAAAAACACACCAAACATGAGTTTTGGGTCAAATGGAGACGATTTGGTCCGTCTGTTGGGAAAAATGCAATTGCGGGTTTTTTGGTGAATGAGTGGGAAAAACGGTTATCCCGGGCGAGCTTTGCGGCACCGTTCCGTCGGAAATGGAAGTGCCAAAAACGCACCAAATATGAGTTTTGGGTCAAACGGAGATGATTCGGTGTGTCCGTTGCGAAAAATGACACTGCAAGTTTTTTGGTGAATTAGTGGGAAAAACGGCCATCCCGAGCGAGTTTTGCGACACCGTTCCATAGGAAATGAAAATGCCAAAAACCCACCAAACATGAGTTTTGGGTCAAACGGAGATGATTGGGAGCATCCGTTGCGAAAATTTCAACTGCAAGTTTTTTTGGTGAATCAGTGGGACAAACGGTTATCCCGAGCAAGCTTTGCGGCACCGTTCCGTCGGAAATGAAAGTGCCAAAAACGCACCAAATATGAGTTTTGGGTCAAACGGAGATGGTTGGGTGTGTCCGTTGCGAAAAATTCAACTGCAAGTTTTTTGGTGAATTAGTGGGAAAAACGGCCATCCCGAGCGAGTTTTGCGACACCGTTCCATTGGGAATGAAAATGCCAAAACCCCACCAAACATAAGTTTTGGGTCAAACGGAGATGATTGGGTGCGTCCGTTGCGAAAATTTCAACTACAAGTTTTTTGGATGAATCAGTGGGACAAACGGCCATCACGAGTTAGTTTTGTGGCACCGTTCCGTCAAAAATGAAAGTGCGAAAAACACACCATACATGAGTTTTGGGTCAAACGGAGACGATTTGGTCTGTCCGTTGGGAATAATGCAATTGCCGGTTTTTTGGTGAATGAGTGAGAAAAACGGTTATCCCGAGCGAGCTTTGCGGCACCGTTCCGTCGAAAAAGAAAGTGCCAAAAACCCACCAAATATGAGTTTTGGGTCAAACGGAGATGATTGGTTGTGTCCGTTGCAAAAAATTCAACTACAAGTTTTTTGGTGAATTAGTGGGAAAAACGGCCATCCCGAGCGAGTTTTGCGACACCGTTCCATTGGAAATGAAAATGCCAAAAACCCACCAAACATGAGTTTTGGGTCAAACGGAGAGGATTGGGTGCGTCCGTTGCGAAAATTTCAAATGCAAGTTTTTTTGGTGAATCAGTGGGACAAACGGCCATCCCGAGTGAGTTTTGTGGCACCGTTCCGTCAGAATGAAAGTGCCAAAAACCCACCAAACATGAGTTTTGGGTCATACGGAGATGATTGGGTGCGTCCATTGCGAAAAATTCAACTGCAAGTTTTTTTGGTGAATGAGTGGAAAAAACGGTCATCCCGAGTGAGTTTTGCGGCACCGTTCCGTCAGAAATGAATGTGCAAAAACCCACCAAACAAGAGTTTTTGGTCAAATAGACATGATTGGGTGCGTTCGTCGTAAAAATTCAACTGCGAGTTTTTTTTTGAATGAATGGGAAAAACAGTCATCCCGAGTGAGTTTTGTGGCACCGTTCCGTCGAAAATGAAAGTGCCAAAAACCCACCAAACATGAGTTTTGGGTCAAACGGAGATGATTTGGGGCGTCCGTTGCGAAAAATTCAACTGCAAGTTTTTTTGGTGAATGAGTGGGAAAAACGGTCATCCCGAGCGAGCTTTGCGGCACCGTTCTGTCGGGAATGAAAGTGCCAAAAACCCACCAAACATGTGTTTTGGGTCAAACAGAGATGATTGGGTGCGTCCGTTGCGAAAAATTCAACTGTAAATTTTTTTGGTGAATCAGTGCGAAAAACGGCCATCCCGAGCGACTTTTGCGGCACCATTCCGTCAGAAATGAAAGTGCCAAAAACCACCATACATGAGTTTTGGGTCAAACGAAGATGATTGGGTGCGTCCATTGTAAAAAAATTCAACTACGAGTTTTTTTGGTGAATGAGTGGGAAAAACGGTCATCCCGAGCGAGTTTTGCGGCACCATTCCGTCAGAAATAAAAGTGCCAAAAACCCACCAAACCTGAGTTTTGGGTCAAACGAAGATGATTGGGTGCGTCCGTTGTAAAAAATTAAACTGCTAGTTTTTTTTTGGTGAATGAGTGGGAAAAACGGCCACCCCGAGCGAGTTTTGTGGCACCGTTCCGTCGAAAATGAAAGTGCCAAAACCACACCAAACATGAGTTTTGGGTCAAACGGAGACGATTTGGTCCGTCGATTGGGAAAAATGCAATTGCGGGTTTTTTGGTGAATGAGTGGGAAAACGGCCATCCCGAGCGAGTTTTGCGGCACCGTTCCGTTAGAAATGAAAGTGCCAAAACCCACCAAACATGAGTTTTGGGTCAAACAGAGATGATTGGGTGCGTCCGTTGTAAAAAATTCAACTGCGAGTTTTTTTGGTAAATGAGTGGGAAAATGGCCATCCCGAGCGAGTTTTGCGGCACCGTTCCGTCGGATATGAAAGTGCCAAAAACCCACCAAACCTGACTTTTGGGTCAAACGGAGATGATTGGGTGCGTCCATTGTAAAAAATTCAACTACGAGTTTTTTTGTGAATGAGTGGGAAAAACGGTCATCCCGAGCGAGTTTTGCAGCACCGTTCCGTCAGAAATAAAAGTGCCAAAAACCCACCAAACCTGAGTTTCGGGTCAAACGGAGATGATTGGGTGCGTACGTTGTAAAAAATTAAACTGCTAGTTTTTTTGGTGAATGAGTGGGAAAAACGGCCATCCCGAGCGAGTTTTGTGCACCGTTCCGTCGAAAATGAAAGTGCCAAAAACAGACCAAACATGAGTTTTGGGTCAAACGGAGACGATTTGGTCCGTCCGTTGGGAAAAATGCAATTGCGGGTTTTTTGGTGAATGAGTGGGAAAAACGGCCATCCCGAGCGAGTTTTGCGGCACCGTTCCGTTAGAAATGAAAGTGCCAAAAACCCACCAAACAAGAGTTTTGGGTCAAATAGAGATGATTGGGTGCATTCGTTGTAAAAATTCAACTGCGAGTTTTTTTGTTGAATGAGTGGGAAAAACAGTCATCCCGAGTGTGTTTTGTGGCACCGTTCCGTCGAAAATGAATGTGCCAAAAACCCACCAAACATGAGTTTTGGGTCAAATGGAGATGATTGGGTGCGTCCGTTGCAAAAAATTCAACTGCAAGTTTTATTGGTGAATGAGTGGGAAAAACGGTTATCCCGAGCGAGCTTTGCGGCACCGTTCCGTCAGAAATGAAAGTGCCAAAAACGCACCAAATATGAGTTTTGGGTCAAACGGAGATGGTTGGGTGTGTCCGTTGCGAAAAATTCAACTGCAAGTGTTTTGGTGAATTAGTGGGAAAAACGGCCATCCCGAGCGAGTTTTGCGACACCGTTCCATTAGAAACGAAAATGCCAAAAACCCACCAAACATAAGTTTTGGGTCAAACGGAGATGATTGGGTGCGCCGTTGCAAAAATTTCAACAACAAGTTTTTTTGGTGAATCAGTGGGACAAACGGTCATCCCGAGTGAGTTTTGTGGCACCGTTCCGTCAAAAATGAAAGTGCCAAAAACACACCATACATGAGTTTTGGGTCAAACGGAGACGATTTGGTCCGTCCGTAGGGAAAAATGCAATTGCGGGTTTTTTGGTGAATGAGTGGGAAAAACGGTTATCCCGAGCGAGCTTTGCGGCACCGTTCCGTCGAAAAAGAAAGTGCCAAAAACCCACCAAATATGAGTTTTGGGTCAAACGGAGATGATTGGCTGTGTCCGTTGCAAAAAATTCAACTGCAAGTTTTTTGGTGAATTAGTGGGAAAAACGGCCATCCCGAGCGAGTTTTGCGACACCGTTCCATTGGAAATGAAAATGCCAAAAACCCACCAAACATGAGTTTTGGGTCAAACGGAGAGAATTGGGAGCGTCCGTTGCGAAAATTTCAAATGCAAGTTTCTTTGGTGAATCAGTGGGACAAACGACCATCCCGAGTGAGTTTTGTGGCACCGTTCCGTCAGAATGAAAGTGCCAAAAACCCACCAAACATGAGTTTTGGGTTATACGGAGATGATTGGGTGCGTCCATTGCGAAAAATTCAACTGCGAGTTTTTTTGGTGAATGAGTGGAAAAAACGGTCATCTCGAGTGAGTTTTGCGGCACCGTTCCGTCAGAAATGAAAGTGCAAAAACCCACCAAACAAGAGTTTGGGTCAAATAGACATGATTGGGTGTGTTCGTTGTAAAAATTCAACTGCGAGTTTTTTTGTTGAATGAGTGGGAAAAACAGTCATCCCGAGTGAGTTTTGTGGCACCGTTTCGTCGAAAATGAAAGTGCCAAAAACCCACCAAACATGAGTGTTGGGTCAAACGGAGATGATTTGGTGCGTCCGTTGCGAAAAATTCAACTGCAAGTTTTTTTGGTGAATGAGTGGGAAAACGGTCATCCCGAGCGAGCTTTGTGGCACCGTTCTATCGGGAATGAAAGAGCCAAAAACCCACCAAACATGAATTTTGGGTCAAACAGAGATGATTGGGTGCGTCCGTTGTGAAAAATTCAACTGTAAGTTTTTTTGGTGAATCAGTGTGAAAAACGGCCATCCCGAGCGACTTTTGCGGCACCATTCTGTCAGAAATGAAAGTGCCAAAAACCACCATACATGAGTTTTGGGTCAAACGAAGATGATTGGGTGCGTCCATTGTAAAAAAAATTCAACTACGACTTTTTTTCGTGAATGAGTGGGAAAAACGGCCATCCCGAGCGAGTTTTGTGGCACCGTTCCGTCGAAAATGAAAGTGCCAAAAACACACCAAACATGAGTTTTGGGTCAAACGGAGACGATTTGGTCCGTCCATTGGGAAAAATGCAATTGCGCGTTTTTTGGTGAATGAGTGGGAAAAACGGCCATCCCGAGCGAGTTTTGCGACACCGTTCCGTTAGAAATGAAAGTGCCAAAACCCACCAAACATGAGTTTTGGGTCAAATAGAGATGATTGGGTGCATCCGTTGTAAAAAATTTAACTACGAGTTTTTTTTGGTGAATGAGTGGGAAAAATGGCCATCCCGAGCGAGTTTTGCGGCACCGTTCCGTCGGATATGAAAGTGCCAAAAACCCACCAAACCTGACTTTTGGGTCAAACGGAGATGATTGGGTGCGTCCATTGTAAAAAATTCAACTACGAGTTTTTTTGTGAATGAGTGGGAAAAACGGTCATCCCGAGCGAGTTTTGCAGCACCGTTCCGTCAGAAATAAAAGTGCCAAAAACCCACCAAACCTGAGTTTCGGGTCAAACGGAGATGATTGGGTGCGTACGTTGTAAAAAATTAAACTGCTAGTTTTTTTGGTGAATGAGTGGGAAAAACGGCCATCCCGAGCGAGTTTTGTGCACCGTTCCGTCGAAAATGAAAGTGCCAAAAACAGACCAAACATGAGTTTTGGGTCAAACGGAGACGATTTGGTCCGTCCGTTGGGAAAAATGCAATTGCGGGTTTTTTGGTGAATGAGTGGGAAAAACGGCCATCCCGAGCGAGTTTTGCGGCACCGTTCCGTTAGAAATGAAAGTGCCAAAAACCCACCAAACAAGAGTTTTGGGTCAAATAGAGATGATTGGGTGCATTCGTTGTAAAAATTCAACTGCGAGTTTTTTTGTTGAATGAGTGGGAAAAACAGTCATCCCGAGTGAGTTTTGTGGCACCGTTCCGTCGAAAATGAATGTGCCAAAAACCCACCAAACATGAGTTTTGGGTCAAATGGAGATGATTGGGTGCGTCCGTTGCAAAAAATTCAACTGCAAGTTTTATTGGTGAATGAGTGGGAAAAACGGTTATCCCGTGCGAGCTTTGCGGCACCGTTCCGTCAGAAATGAAAGTGCCAAAAACGCACCAAATATGAGTTTTGGGTCAAACGGAGATGGTTGGGTGTGTCCGTTGCGAAAAATTCAACTGCAAGTGTTTTGGTGAATTAGTGGGAAAAAACGGCCATCCCGAGCGAGTTTTGCGACACCGTTCCATTAGAAACGAAAATGCCAAAAACCCACCAAACATAAGTTTTGGGTCAAACGGAGATGATTGGGTGCGCCGTTGCAAAAATTTCAACAGCAAGTTTTTTGGTGAATCAGTGGGACAAACGGTCATCCCGAGTGAGTTTTGTGGCACCGTTCCGTCAAAAATGAAAGTGCCAAAAACACACCATACATGAGTTTTGGGTCAAACGGAGACGATTTGGTCCGTCCGTAGGGAAAAATGCAATTGCGGGTTTTTTGGTGAATGAGTGGGAAAAACGGTTATCCCGAGCGAGCTTTGCGGCACCGTTCCGTCGAAAAAGAAAGTGCCAAAAACCCACCAAATATGAGTTTTGGGTCAAACGGAGATGATTGGCTGTGTCCGTTGCAAAAAATTCAACTGCAAGTTTTTTGGTGAATTAGTGGGAAAAACGGCCATCCCGAGCGAGTTTTGCGACACCGTTCCATTGGAAATGAAAATGCCAAAAACCCACCAAACATGAGTTTTGGGTCAAACGGAGAGAATTGGGAGCGTCCGTTGCGAAAATTTCAAATGCAAGTTTCTTTGGTGAATCAGTGGGACAAACGACCATCCCGAGTGAGTTTTGTGGCACCGTTCCGTCAGAATGAAAGTGCCAAAAACCCACCAAACATGAGTTTTGGGTTATACGGAGATGATTGGGTGCGTCCATTGCGAAAAATTCAACTGCGAGTTTTTTTGGTGAATGAGTGGAAAAAACGGTCATCTCGAGTGAGTTTTGCGGCACCGTTCCGTCAGAAATGAAAGTGCAAAAACCCACCAAACAAGAGTTTGGGTCAAATAGACATGATTGGGTGTGTTCGTTGTAAAAATTCAACTGCGAGTTTTTTTGTTGAATGAGTGGGAAAAACAGTCATCCCGAGTGAGTTTTGTGGCACCGTTTCGTCGAAAATGAAAGTGCCAAAAACCCACCAAACATGAGTGTTGGGTCAAACGGAGATGATTTGGTGCGTCCGTTGCGAAAAATTCAACTGCAAGTTTTTTTGGTGAATGAGTGGGAAAACGGTCATCCCGAGCGAGCTTTGTGGCACCGTTCTATCGGGAATGAAAGAGCCAAAAACCCACCAAACATGAATTTTGGGTCAAACAGAGATGATTGGGTGCGTCCGTTGTGAAAAATTCAACTGTAAGTTTTTTTGGTGAATCAGTGTGAAAAACGGCCATCCCGAGCGACTTTTGCGGCACCATTCTGTCAGAAATGAAAGTGCCAAAAACCACCATACATGAGTTTTGGGTCAAACGAAGATGATTGGGTGCGTCCATTGTAAAAAAATTCAACTACGACTTTTTTTCGTGAATGAGTGGGAAAAACGGCCATCCCGAGCGAGTTTTGTGGCACCGTTCCGTCGAAAATGAAAGTGCCAAAAACACACCAAACATGAGTTTTGGGTCAAACGGAGACGATTTGGTCCGTCCATTGGGAAAAATACAATTGCGCGTTTTTTGGTGAATGAGTGGGAAAAACGGCCATCCCGAGCGAGTTTTGCGACACCGTTCCGTTAGAAATGAAAGTGCCAAAACCCACCAAACATGAGTTTTGGGTCAAATAGAGATGATTGGGTGCATCCGTTGTAAAAAATTTAACTACGAGTTTTTTTTGGTGAATGAGTGGGAAAAATGGCCATCCCGAGCGAGTTTTGCGGCACCGTTCCGTCGGATATGAAAGTGCCAAAAACCCACCAAACCTGACTTTTGGGTCAAACGGAGATGATTGGGTGCGTCCATTGTAAAAAATTCAACTACGAGTTTGTTTGGTGAATGAGTGGGAAAAACGGTCATCCCGAGCGAGTTTTGCGGCACCGTTCCGTCAGAAATAAAAGTGCCAAAAAAACCCACCAAACCTGAGTTTTGGGTCAAACGGAGATGATTGGGTGCGTACGTTGTAAAAAATTAAACTGCTAGTTTTTTTGGTGAATGAGTGGGAAAAACGGCCATCCCGAGCGAGTTTTGTGCACCGTTCCGTCGAAAATGAAAGTGCCAAAAACAGACCAAACATGAGTTTTGGGTCAAACGGAGACGATTTGGTCCGTCCGTTGGGAAAAATGCAATTGCGGGTTTTTTGGTGAATGAGTGGGAAAAACGGCCATCCCAAGCGAGTTTTGCGGCACCGTTCCGTTAGTAATGAAAGTGTCAAAAACCCACCAAACAAGAGTTTTGGGTCAAATAGAGATGATTGGGTGCATTCGTTGTAAAAATTCAATTGCGAGTTTTTTTGTTGAATGAGTGGGAAAAACAGTCATCCCGAGTGAGTTTTGTGGCACCGTTCCGTCGAAAATGAATGTGCCAAAAACCCACCAAACATGAGTTTTGGGTCAAATGGAGATGATTGGATGCGTCCGTTGCAAAAAATTCAACTGCAAGTTTTATTGGTGAATGAGTGGGAAAAACGGTTATCCCGAGCGAGCTTTGCGGCGCCGTTCCGTCGGAAATGAAAGTGCCAAAAACGCACCAAATATGAGTTTTGGGTCAAACGGAGATGGTTGGGTGTGTCCGTTGCGAAAAATTCAACTGCAAGTTTTTTGGTGAATTAGTGGGAAAAACGGCCATCCCGAGCGAGTTTTGCGACACGGTTCCATTGGAAATGAAAATGCCAAAAACCCACCAAACATAAGTTTTGGGTCAAACGGAGATGATTGGGTGCGTCCGTTGCGAAAATTTCAACTGCAAGTTTTTTTGATGAATCAGTGGGACAAACGGCCATCCCGAGTGAGTTTTGTGGCACCGTTCCGTCAAAAATGAAAGTGCCAAAAACACACCATACATGAGTTTTGGGTCAAACAGAGAGGATTTGGTCTGTCTGTTGGGAAAAATGCAATTGCCGGTTTTTTGGTGAATGAGTGGGAAAAACGGTTATCCCGAGCGAGCTTTGCGGCACCGTTCCGTCGAAAAAGAAAGTGCCAAAAACCCAACAAATATGAGTTTTGGGTCAAACGGAGATGATTGGCTGTGTCCGTTACAAAAAATTCAACTGCAAGTTTTTTGGTGAATTAGTGGGAAAAACGGCCATCCCGAGCGAGTTTTGCGACACCGTTCCATTCGAAATGAAAATGACAAAAACCCACCAAACATGAGTTTTGGGTCAAACGGAGATGATTGGGTGCGTCCGTTGTCAAAATTTCAACTGCAAGTTTTTTTGGTGAATCAGTGGGACAAACGGTCATCCCGAGTGAGTTTTGTGGCACCGTTCCGTCAGAATGAAAGTGCCAAAAACCCACCAAACATGAGTTTTGGGTCATACGGAGACGATTTGGTCCATCCGTTGGGAAAAATGCAACTGCGGGTTTTTTGTGAATGAGTGGGAAAAATGGTCATCCTGAGTGAGTTTTGCGGCACCGTTCCGTCAGAAATGAAAGTGCCAAAAACCACCATACATGAGTTTTGGGTCAAACGAAGATGATTGGGTGCGTCCATTGTAAAAAAATTCAACTACGACTTTTTTTCGTGAATGAGTGGGAAAAACGGTCATCCCGAGCGAGCTTTGCGGCACCGTTCCGTCAGAAATAAAAGTGTCAAAAACCCACCAAACCTGAGTTTTGGGTCAAACGGAGATGATTGGGTGCGTCCGTTGTAAAAAATTAAACTGCTAGTTTTTTTTGGTGAATGAGTGGGAAAAACGGCCATCCCGAGCGAGTTTTGTGGCACCGTTCCGTCGAAAATGAAAGTGCCAAAAACACACTAAACATGAGTTTTGGGTCAAACGGAGACGATTTGGTCCGTCCATTGGGAAAAATGCAATTGCGGGTTTTTTGGTGAATGAGTGGGAAAAACGGCCATCCCGAGCGAGTTTTGCGACACCGTTCCGTTAGAAATGAAAGTGCCAAAACCCACCAAACATGAGTTTTGGGTCAAATAGAGATGATTGGGTGCATCCGTTGTAAAAAATTTAACTACGAGTTTTTTTTGGTGAATGAGTGGGAAAAATGGCCATCCCGAGCGAGTTTTGCGGCACCGTTCCTGTAACACCTCTGGTGTTTAATAAGTAATTAACCTGACATGTCATCATCATTAGTCTTTAATCATTCTTGCCATGCATTTAAGTTTGCTTAATTTTGTGTAGATCTTGTTCAGTTAAGTGTTTTGATGCTGTGTTATGAGGACCAAAATTCAAAAATCAAAATAAAATTTAAATTCCTTTTGAAAACCCCAAATTCCAAACTCTAGTTTTACCCCTTTTCTATTTCAAAAGTTGTTCAAAATTTGAAGTTGTTCCTTTTAGCAAAGTTGTAGATCTCAAATTCTAAACAACTTTGGTGTTTTTGAGTTTTCCTTGTGCAGTTCAAAGTTTAGGAGTAATTTTCAAGATTTCAAAAGAAGAATAGGTTTTCACTGTGCACAGCTGGAGGACCGCTACCTCATCCTTTTGCCCGGACCCCCCACCGTCCTTTTGCCCGGACCCCCACCGTCCTTTTGCCCGGACCCCCACCGTCCTTTTGCCCGGACCCCCACCGTTCTTTTGCCCGGACCCCCACCGTCCTTTTGCCCGGACCCCCACCGTCCTCTTGCCCGGACCCCCACCGTCCTTTTGCCCGGACCCCCCCACCCGTCCTCGCCCCACCGTCCTTTCGCCCGGACCCCCACCGTCCTTCGCCCGGACCCCAGGCACCACCCCGCGCCTATAAAAGCCACCAAGCTCCCCATTGCCACCAACCAACACTTCCTCGCCAACCCAAGCCATCAGGCAGCCCTAGCGCCCGCCAAGGGCCGCCACTGCCTCGCCTTGAGCTTCTCCACCTTCCCAAGCCACCAATTTTCACCCCTCGGTCCTTTCCTTCGCCGCGCAGCGACTCCTCTCCAACTCCGGCGAATCGCTCGAGCCTCACCCTCGAGCCAACCTTCGAGCCAACCCTCGAACCGCACACCCTCGAGCGCCCCCTCGAGCCACATCCCTCGAGCCGCATCTCTCGAACATGCCAAGGCCAGCCTCGAGCCTCACCCTCGAGCGTCTCCTCGAGCCTCACCCTCGAGCACGCCTGCGAACCGCGCCCCCTCGAAGCAGCCGAGCCCCACCCTCAGCCTCGGGTGAATCGCAGCCACCCTCGGACTGAGCCTCGAGCACGCCGAGGCTACCCTCGAGAGGTTAGCCGAGCCTCCGCCGAGGCCTCGCCACCATCGAGCTCCCGCCTCCGACCCTTGCACCGCCTCACCGAGCCTCGTTTCCAACTCCTGGTGAGCCCGCGAAGCTATCCCCACCCTCTGCCTTCCCAGCCGAGACCTCGAGCGACCGGTCCGCTGTCCGCCTTACAGGCAAGCGCGCCGAGCCTCGAGAGAAGCACAGTTTTCCTTTTCTTTTAAAAATATGAATAGTGTTTTGTTTTCTTCTTTTTGTGAGGTTTAATCTGTTGTTCTAAAAATCTTGAGATAAATGTTGTGTGTTCCTTGCTCTGTGTAGCATTTTAGAAAAATAAGAAACTCTACTTTTCTGCAAAGTTTAAAATATGAAAAATCCTCCTTTTAATTAATAAATGGATAGTTTTAGGTTTTTAGTAAAACATGTATAGCTCGAAAGGTCATGAAATTTGTTTTGTCATCTATTTACACCATGATGAACCTATGAGATTAATTTGGTAAATTTTGGGACAACTGTATAAAATGATCTTTTAAAATAAATTAGGAAAAATAGAAAAGTAATCATGGTGTGACCTTTTGGATTATTTGCTGTTCATAGACCCCACCCCTCTGGTCTATGATGATTGTGATGCCTTGTAATGTTTTGTAAATAATGCTTAATAAGTTTGTTTAATCTTGCTTAAAAAGATAAAGATAATTAATCTTTATGTCTATCCTAGAAGTTACTCACATGTTAGAAAGTTGTACTCTAGAATCAGTAGTCTTGTCCTGCACCTTAGCATGCATTCCATGGCATCATGTTAAAGCATACATCATTTATCCACGTGTAGTATCCAAGAGTGTTGAAGTCGTGTTGATCAAGCTCTGGTGTTCACCATTGTCGAACGAGCCTCGGAGGAGGGTTCTTGTTGGACAGGCCTCGTCGAAAAAGACTTAACTTCAAGCAGCAAACGAACTAACTTGTGTCAATCTTTCTTGGATCTTATCTTCCCTGCAACGAAGGCAAGCCCCGGTGCATTTAACCCTTCCTTGGTTTTATAAAATGTTTTCCTTAAATGCTTTTGAGTTAAACTACTGCATTAGGTTATAGGAGTTGTGTGATGACTTATTACCTGCATTATTTACCTCCACCAGAAGATCCACCAGCCCTGCTTTAAAACTATTTGCAAAATGCTTAGTGATGCTATACTATAGATTTGCAATAAAATGCCATTTTCAAAAGTGTGATCACTGAAAGAATCTTTATGGGAATTTGGCTTTACTTCCCGTTCGATGACTGCTTGCCTAGCTAGCATGTGGTCATTGTCGAGAAGAGGTTGTCCGCGCGTACGGTGCCGTCATGTTGTAGTCCGGGACTCAACAGTTGACACCGACCGGGACAGGGTTGAAAAACTGACAGGACTATTACGCTTGGGTGAGATATAACCAAGGTGTAGTTCTGGCTGGAAAATTAGGGACCATCCGTATGGGGGCCTGCTGGCCAAGGCTTGCAACTATTCACATACTACGGAAAGCTCTGGCTCCGAGGAATCCTTTATTGGACCGACAACCGCGCACTGGGAGTGGAGAGATGGCGGAAGTAGCATGTACCCACGTGGTCGTCGTACCTGGATAGGAGTGGTGTACTGTATTTCCGGGTGGCGTAGGACCGGGCCCAATCTTGGAGGAATCGTGGTAGACGAGTTGGCATATGCAAGCTTGGGTGCTACATATGCAGTGTGGATAGGGATCCTCAGCTGAGTATTATTTATCCGGATTAACGTTGCTCCTCGGTTATGGAGACTTGGTCACTGACTGTCAACGGAGAGTGGTTCTCAACTAGGTATGTTTTGAAATGTAAAATGAATCATGGACAATGAAGAATTGAGAAATGCTTGAATCTTTCCAAAATAAAACAAGGTTTACAAAATGCTTTTTCTGCAAAATACTTAAGCCTTACCTTGACTACCCTAAGCCTTTCATTCCTGAGTCTTCTCCCTTTTTCTTTAGTCGGGTAAGTCTTGTTGAGTACCCCAGTACACAGGGTTTGTTAATCCCCTGTTGCAGGTTTCTATTAGGTGGTGTTGATCATGATCATGTCAGTGGGCTTGACGTGATCTGGTTGTTCCTCTTCTCCAACTTAGGTACTCCGCCTAAGTGTGGTTCTGTCATACTACTCTACTTCCGCAATACCAGTTATTTTTATGTAAAAAGTAACATCTTCATAATTTGTAAAGTTTATCTATCTTGCTTCCGCACTCCGATGGTATTTTGTATCAACTGTTGTAATGTTGTAATTATTCCAACCTTCATGATGATGGTCCTGTGGCTCGTGAGTAATTCGGGGTCCTCTCGGGGACACCCGACGGATCTTTCCAGTAACGTGTTTCATTTGCACAGTCATTGGGCTCCCTATGACGATGACGTGTGCAAGTGGGCCACATTATTGGGCGGTTCCGTCACAGTTCCGTCGGATATGAAAGTGCCAAAAACCCACCAAACCTGACTTTTGGGTCAAACGGAGATGATTGGGTGCGTCCATTGTAAAAAATTCAACTACGAGTTTGTTTGGTGAATGAGTGGGAAAAACGGTCATCCCGAGCGAGTTTTGCGGCACCGTTCCGTCAGAAATAAAAGTGCCAAAAAAACCCACCAAACCTGAGTTTTGGGTCAAACGGAGATGATTGGGTGCGTACGTTGTAAAAAATTAAACTGCTAGTTTTTTTGGTGAATGAGTGGGAAAAACGGCCATCCCGAGCGAGTTTTGTGCACCGTTCCGTCGAAAATGAAAGTGCCAAAAACAGACCAAACATGTGTTTTGGGTCAAACGGAGACGATTTGGTCCGTTCGTTGGGAAAAATGCAATTGCGGGTTTTTTGGTGAATGAGTGGGAAAAACGGCCATCCCAAGCGAGTTTTGCGGCACCGTTCCGTTAGAAATGAAAGTGTCAAAAACCCACCAAACAAGAGTTTTGGGTCAAATAGAGATGATTGGGTGCATTCGTTGTAAAAATTCAATTGCGAGTTTTTTTGTTGAATGAGTGGGAAAAACAGTCATCCCGAGTGAGTTTTGTGGCACCGTTCCGTCGAAAATGGATGTGCCAAAAACCCACCAAACATGAGTTTTGGGTCAAATGGAGATGATTGGATGCGTCCGTTGCAAAAAATTCAACTGCAAGTTTTATTGGTGAATGAGTGGGAAAAACGGTTATCCCGAGCGAGCTTTGCGGCGCCGTTCCGTCGGAAATGAAAGTGCCAAAAACGCACCAAATATGAGTTTTGGGTCAAACGGAGATGGTTGGGTGTGTCCATTGCGAAAAATTCAACTGCAAGTTTTTTGGTGAATTAGTGGGAAAAACGGCCATCCCGAGCGAGTTTTGCGACACGGTTCCATTGGAAATGAAAATGCCAAAAACCCACCAAACATAAGTTTTGGGTCAAACGGAGATGATTGGGTGCGTCCGTTGCGAAAATTACAACTGCAAGTTTTTTTGATGAATCAGTGGGACAAACGGCCATCCCGAGTGAGTTTTGTGGCACCGTTCCGTCAAAAATGAAAGTGCCAAAAACACACCATACATGAGTTTTGGGTCAAACGGAGAGGATTTGGTCTGTCTGTTGGGAAAAATGCAATTGCCGGTTTTTTGGTGAATGAGTGGGAAAAACGGTTACCGCGAGCGAGCTTTGCGGCACCGTTCCGTCGAAAAAGAAAGTGCCAAAAACCCACCAAATATGAGTTTTGGGTCAAACGGAGATGATTGGTTGTGTCCGTTGCAAAAAATTCAACTACAAGTTTTTTGGTGAATTAGTGGGAAAAACGGCCATCCCGAGCGAGTTTTGCGACACCGTTCCATTCGAAATGAAAATGCCAAAAACCCACCAAACATGAGTTTTGGGTCAAACGGAGATGATTGGGTGCGTCCGTTGTCAAAATTTCAACTGCAAGTTTTTTTGGTGAATCAGTGGGACAAACGGCCATCCCGAGTGAGTTTTGTGGCACCGTTCCGTCAGAATGAAAGTGCCAAAAACCCACCAAACATGAGTTTTGCGGCACCGTTCCGTCAGAAATGAAAGTGCCAAAAACCACCATACATGAGTTTTGGGTCAAACGAAGATGATTGGGTGCGTCCATTGTAAAAAAATTCAACTACGAGTTTTTTTGGTGAATGAGTGAGAAAAACGGTCATCCCGAGCGAGTTTTGCGGCACCGTTCCGTCAGAAATAAAAGTGCCAAAAACACACCAAACATGAGTTTTGGGTCAAACGGAGTCGATTTGGTCCGTCCATTGGGAAAAATGCAATTGTGGGTTTTTTGGTGAATGAGTGGGAAAAATGGCCATCTCGAGCGAGTTTTGCGGCACCGTTCCGTTAGAAATGAAAGTGCCAAAACCCACCAAACATGAGTTTTGGGTCAAACAGAGATGATTGGGTGCGTCCGTTGTAAAAAAATTCAACTGCGAGTTTTTTTTGGTGAATGAGTGGGAAAAATGGCCATCCCGAGCGAGTTTTGCGGCACCGTTCCGTCGGATACGAAAGTGCTAAAAACCCACCAAACCTGACTTTTGGGTCAAACGGAGATGATTGGGTGCGTCCATTGTAAAAAATTCAACTACGAGTTTTTTTGGTGAATGAGTGGGAAAAACGGTCATCCCGAGCGAGTTTTGCGGCACCGTTCCGTCAGAAATAAAAGTGCCAAAAACCCACCAAACCTGAGTTTTGGGTCAAACTGAGATGATTGGCTGCGTACGTTGTAAAAAATTAAACTGCTAGTTTTTTTTGGTGAATGAGTGGGAAAACGGCCATCCCGAGCGAGTTTTGTGGCTCCGTTCCGTCGAAAATGAAAGTGCCAAAAACAGACCAAACATGAGTTTTGGGTCAAACAGAGACGATTTGGTCCATCCGTTGGGAAAAATGCAATTGCGGGTTTTTTGGTGAATGAGTGGGAAAAACGCCCATCCCGAGCGAGTTTTGCGGCACCGTGCCGTTAGAAATGAAAGTGCCAAAAACCCACCAAACAAGAGTTTTGGGTCAAATAGAGATGATTGGGTGCATTCGTTGTAAAAATTCAACTGCGAGTTTTTTTATTGAATGAGTGGGAAAAACAGTCATCCCGAGTGAGTTTTGTGGCACCGTTCCGTCGAAAATGAATGTGTCAAAAACCCACCAAACATGAGTTTTGGGTCAAATGGAGATGATTGGGTGCGTCCGTTGCAAAAAATTCAACTGCAAGTTTTATTGGTGAAATAGTGGGAAAAACGGTTATCCCGAGCGAGCTCTGCGGCAGGGTTCCGTCGGAAATGAAAGTGCCAAAAACGCACCAAATATGAGTTTTGGGTCAAACGGAGATGATTGGGTGTGTCCGTTGCGAAAAATTCAACAGCAAGTTTTTTGGTGAATTAGTGGGAAAAACGGCCATCCCGAGCGAGTTTTGCGACATCGTTCCATTGGAAATGAAAATGCCAAAAACGCACCAAACATGAGTTTTGGGTCATACGGAGATGATTGGGTGCGTCCGTTGCGAAAAATTCAACTGCGAGTTTTTTTGGTGAATGAGTGGAAAAAATGGTCATCCCGAGTGAGTTTTGCGGCACCGTTCCGTCAGAAATGAAAGTGCAAAAACCCACCAAACAAGAGTTTTGGGTCAAATAGAGACGATTGGGTGCGTTCGTTGTAAAAATTCAACTGCGAGTTTTTTTGTTGAATGAGTGGGAAAACAGTCATCCCGAGTGAGTTTTCTGGCACCGTTCCGTTGAAAATGAACGTGCCTAAAACCCACCAAACATGAGTTTTGGGTCAAACGGAGATGATTTGGTGCGTCCATTGCGAAAAATTCAACTGCAAGTTTTTTTGGTGAATGAGTTGGAAAAACGGTCATCCCGAGCGAGCTTTGCGGCACCGTTCTGTCGGGAATGAAAGTGCCAAAAACCCACCAAACATGAATTTTGGGTCAAACAGAGATGATTGGGTGCGTCCGTTGCGAAAAAATCAACTGTAAGTTTTTTTGTTGAATCAGTGCGAAAAACGGCCATCCCGAGCGACTTTTGCGGCACCATTCCGTCAGAATTGAAAGTGCCAAAAACCACCATACATGAGTTTTGGGTCAAACGAAGATGATTGGGTGCGTCCATTGTAAAAAAATTCAACTACGAGTTTTTTTGGTGAATGAGTGGGATAAACGGTCATCCCGAGCGAGTTTTGCGGCACCGTTCCGTCAGAAATAAAAGTGCCAAAAACACACCAAACATGAGTTTTGGGTCAAACGGAGTCGATTTGGTCCGTCCATTGGGAAAAATGCAATTGTGGGTTTTTTGGTGAATGAGTGGGAAAAACGGCCACCCCGAGCGAGTTTTGTGGCACCGTTCCGTCGAAAATGAAAGTGCCAAAAACACACCAAACATGAGTTTTGGGTCAAACGGAGTCGATTTGGTCCGTCCATTGGGAAAAATGCAATTGTGGGTTTTTTGGTGAATGAGTGGGAAAAACGGCCGTCTCGAGCGAGTTTTGCGGCACCGTTCCGTTAGAAATGAAAGTGCCAAAACCCACCAAACATGAGTTTTGGGTCAAACAGAGATGATTGGGTGCGTCCGTTGTAAAAAATTCAACTGCGAGTTTTTTTTGGTGAATGAGTGGGAAAAAGGGCCATCCCGAGCGAGTTTTGCGGCACCGTTCCGTCGGATACAAAAGTGCTAAAAACCCACCAAACCTGACTTTTGGGTCAAACGGAGATGAATGGGTGCGTCCATTGTAAAAAATTCAACTACGAGTTTTTTTGGTGAATGAGTGGGAAAAACGGTCATCCCGAGCGAGTTTTGCGGCACCGTTCCGTCAGAAATAAAAGTGCCAAAAACCCACCAAACCTGAGTTTTGGGTCAAACTGAGATGATTGGCTGCGTACGTTGTAAAAAATTAAACTGCTAGTTTTTTTTGGTGAATGAGTGGGAAAACGGCCATCCCGAGCGAGTTTTGTGGCACCGTTCCGTCGAAAATGAAAGTGTCAAAAACAGACCAAACATGAGTTTTGGGTCAAACGGAGACGATTTGGTCCATCCGTTGGGA
Organism: Coix lacryma-jobi var. lacryma-jobi; assembly: GCA_009763385.1. Taxonomy (NCBI): domain Eukaryota; kingdom Viridiplantae; phylum Streptophyta; class Magnoliopsida; order Poales; family Poaceae; genus Coix; species Coix lacryma-jobi. Next base: position 102,363,109 of record CM019827.1, read on the forward strand.
AAAATGCAATTGCGGGTTTTTTTGGTGAATGAGTGGGAAAAACGCCCATCCCGAGCGAGTTTTGCGGCACCGTTCCGTTAGAAATGAAAGTGCCAAAAACCCACCAAACAAGAGTTTTGGGTCAAATAGAGATGATTGGGTGCATTCGTTGTAAAAGTTCAACTGCGAGTTTTTTTATTGAATGAGTGGGAAAAACAGTCATCCCGAGTGAGTTTTGTGGCACCGTTCCGTCGAAAATGAATGTGTCAAAAACCCACCAAACATGAGTTTTGGGTCAAATGGAGATGATTGGGTGCGTCCGTTGCAAAAAATTCAACTGCAAGTTTTATTGGTGAATTAGTGGGAAAAACGGTTATCCCGAGCGAGCTCTGCGGCAGGGTTCCGTCGGAAATGAAAGTGCCAAAAACGCACCAAATATGAGTTTTGGGTCAAACGGAGATGATTGGGTGTGTCCGTTGCGAAAAATTCAACAGCAAGTTTTTTGGTGAATTAGTGGGAAAAACGGCCATCCCGAGCGAGTTTTGCGACACCGTTCCATTGGAAATGAAAATGCCAAAAACCCACCAAACATGAGTTTTGGGTCATACGGAGATGATTGGGTGCGTCCGTTGCGAAAAATTCAACTGCGAGTTTTTTTGGTGAATGAGTGGAAAAAATGGTCATCCCGAGTGAGTTTTGCGGCACCGTTCCGTCAGAAATGAAAGTGCAAAAACCCACCAAACAAGAGTTTTGGGTCAAATAGAGATGATTGGGTGCGTTCGTTGTAAAAATTCAACTGCGAGTTTTTTTGTTGAATGAGTGGGAAAACAGTCATCCCGAGTGAGTTTTCTGGCACCGTTCCGTTGAAAATGAACGTGCCAATAACCCACCAAACATGAGTTTTGGGCCAAACGGAGATGATTTGGTGCGTCCATTGCGAAAAATTCAACTGCAAGTTTTTTTGGTGAATGAGTTGGAAAAACGGTCATCCCGAGCGAGCTTTGCGGCACCGTTCTGTCGGGAATGAAAGTGCCAAAAACCCACCAAACATGAATTTTGGGTCAAACAGAGATGATTGGGTGCGTCCGTTGCGAAAAAATCAACTGTAAGTTTTTTTGTTGAATCAGTGCGAAAAACGGCCATCCCGAGCGACTTTTGCGGCACCATTCCGTCAGAATTGAAAGTGCCAAAAACCACCATACATGAGTTTTGGGTCAAACGAAGATGATTGGGTGCGTCCATTGTAAAAAAATTCAACTACGAGTTTTTTTGGTGAATGAGTGGGAAAAACGGTCATCCCGAGCGAGTTTTGCGGCACCGTTCCGTCAGAAATAAAAGTGCCAAAAACCCACCAAACCTGAGTTTTGGGTCAAACGAAGCTGATTTGGTGCGTCCGTTGTAAAAAATTAAACTGCTAGTTTTTTTTTGGTGAATGAGTGGGAAAAACGGCCACCCCGAGCGAGTTTTGTGGCACCGTTCCGTCGAAAATGAAAGTGCCAAAAACACACCAAACATGAGTTTTGGGTCAAACGGAGTCGATTTGGTCCGTCCATTGGGAAAATGCAATTGTGGGTTTTTTGGTGAATGAGTGGGAAAAACGGCCATCTCGAGCGAGTTTTGCGGCACCGTTCCGTTAGAAATGAATGTGCCAAAACCCACCAAACATGAGTTTTGGGTCAAACAGAGATGATTGGGTGCGTCCGTTGTAAAAAATTCAACTGCGAGTTTTTTTTGGTGAATGAGTGGGAAAAATGGCCATCCCGAGCGAGTTTTGCGGCACCGTTCCGTCGGATACGAAAGTGCTAAAAACCCACCAAACCTGACTTTTGGGTCAAACGGAGATGATTGGGTGCGTCCATTGTAAAAAAATTCAACTACGAGTTTTTTTGGTGAATGAGTGGGAAAAACGGTCATCCCGAGCGAGTTTTGCGGCACCGTTCCGTCAGAAATAAAAGTGCCAAAAACCCACCAAACCTGAGTTTTGGGTCAAACTGAGATGATTGGCTGCGTACGTTGTAAAAAATTAAACTGCTAGTTTTCTTGGTGAATGAGTGGGAAAACGGCCATCCCGAGCGAGTTTTGTGGCACCGTTCCGTCGAAAATGAAAGTGCCAAAAACAGACCAAACATGAGTTTTGGGTCAAACGCAGACGATTTGGTCCATCCGTTGGGAAAAATGCAATTGCGGGTTTTTTTGGTGAATGAGTGGGAAAAACGCCCATCCCGAGCGAGTTTTGCGGCACCGTTCCGTTAGAAATGAAAGTGCCAAAAACCCACCAAACAAGAGTTTTGGGTCAAATAGAGATGATTGGGTGCATTCGTTGTAAAAATTCAACTGCGAGTTTTTTTATTGAATGAGTGGGAAAAACAGTCATCACGAGTGAGTTTTGTGGCACCGTTCCGTCGAAAATGAATGTGTCAAAAACCCACCAAACATGAGTTTTGGGTCAAATGGAGATGATTGGGTGCGTCCGTTGCAAAAAATTCAACTGCAAGTTTTATTGGTGAATGAGTGGGAAAAACGGTTATCCCGAGCGAGCTCTGCGGCAGCGTTCCGTCGGAAATGAAAGTGCCAAAAACGCACCAAATATGAGTTTTGGGTCAAACGGAGATGATTGGGTGTGTCCGTTGCGAAAAATTCAACAGCAAGTTTTTTGGTGAATTAGTGGGAAAAACGGCCATCCCGAGCAAGTTTTGCGATACCGTTCCATTGGAAATGAAAATGCCAAAAACCCACCAAACATAAGTTTTGGGTCAAACGGAGATGATTGGGTGCGTCCGTTGTGAAAATTTCAACTGCAAGTTTTTTTGTGAATCAGTGGGACAAACGGCCATCCCGAATGAGTTTTGTGGCACTGTTCCGTCAAAAATGAAAGTGCCAAAAACACACCATACATGAGTTTTGGGTCAAACGGAGACGATTTGGTCCGTCCGTTGGGAAAAATGCAATTATGGGTTTTTTGGTGAATGAGTGGGAAAAACGGTTATCCCGAGCGAGCTTTGCGGCACCGTTCCGTCAGAAAAGAAAGTGCCAAAAACCCACCAAATATGAGTTTTGGGTCAAACGGAGATGATTGGCTGTGTCTGTTGCGAAAAATTCAACTGCAAGTTTTTTGGTGAATTAGTGGGAAAAACGGCCATCCCGAGCGAGTTTTGCGACACCATTCCATTGGAAATGAAAATGCCAAATACCCACCAAACATGAATTTTGGGTCAAACGGAGATGATTGGGTGCGTCCGTTGCGAAAATTTCAACTACAAGTTTTTTTTGTGAATTGGTGGGACAAACGGCCATCCCGAGTGAGTTTTGTGGCACCGTTCCATCAGAATGAAAGTGCCAAAAACCCCCCAAACATGAGTTTTGGGTCATACGGAGATGATTGGGTGGGTCCATTGCGAAAAATTCAACTGCAAGTTTTTTTGGTGAATGAGTGGAAAAAACGGTCATCCCGAGTGAGTTTTGCGGCACCGTTCCGTCAAAAATGAAAGTGCAAAAACCCACCAAACAAGAGTTCTGGGTCAAATAGAGATGATTGGGTGCGTTCGTTGTAAAAATTCAACTGCAAGTTTTTTTGTTGAATGAGTGGGAAAAACAGTCATCCCGAGTGAGTTTTGTGGCACCGTTCCGTCGAAAATGAAAGTGCCAAAAACCAACCAAACATGAGTTTTCGGTGAAACGGAGATGATTTGGTGTGTCCGTTGCGAAAAATTCAACTGCTAGTTTTTTTGGTGAATGAGTGGGAAAAACGGTCATCCCGAGCGAGCTTTGCGGCACCGTTCTGTCGGGAATGAAAGTGCCAAAAACCCACCAAACATGAATTTTGAGTCAAACAGAGATGATTGGGTGCGTCCGTTGCGAAAAATTCAACTGTAAGTTTTTTTGGTGAATCAGTGCGAAAAACGGCCATCCCGAGCGACCTTTGCGGCACCATTCCGTTAGAAATCAAAGTGCCAAAAACCACCATACATGAGTTTTGGGTCAAACGAAGATGATTGGGTGCGTCCATTGTAAAAAAATTCAACTACGAGTTTTTTTGGTGAATGAGTGGGAAAAACGGGCATCCCGAGCGAGTTTTGCGGCACCGTTATGTCACAAATAAAAGTGCCAAAAACCCACCAAACCTGAGTTTTGGGTCAGACGGAGATGATTAGGTGCGTTTGTTGTAAAAAATTAAACTCCTAGTTTTTTTGGTGAATGAGTGGGAAAAACGGCCATCCCGAGCGAGTTTTGTGGCACCATTCCGTCGAAAATGAAAGTGCTAAAAACACACCAAACATGAGTTTTGGGTCAAACAGAGACGATTTGGTCCGTCCGTTGGGAAAAATGCAATTGCGGATTTTTTGGTGAATGAGTGGGAAAAACGGTCATCCCGAGCGAGTTTTGCGGCACCGTTCCGTCAGAAATAAAAGTGCCAAAAACCCACCAAACCTGAGTTTTGGGTCAAACGAAGATGATTGGGTGCGTTCGTTGTAAAAAATAAAACTGCTAGTTTTTTGGTGAATGAGTGGGAAAAACGGCCATCCCGAGCGAGTTTTGTGGCACCGTTCCGTCGAAAATGAAAGTGCCAAAAACACACCAAACATGAGTTTTGGGTCAAACGGAGACGATTTGGTCCGTCCGTTGGGAAAAATGCAATTGCGGGCTTTTTGGGGAATGAGTGGGAAAAACGGCCATCCCGAGCGAGTTTTGCGGCACCGTTCCGTTAGAAATGAATGTGCCAAAACCCACCAAACATGAGTTTGGGGTCAAATAGAGATGATTGGGTGCGTCCGTTGTAAAAAATTCAACTGCGAGTTTTTTTTGGTGAATGAGTGGGAAAAATGGCCATCCCGAGCGAGTTTTGCGGCACCGTTCCGTCGGATGTGAAAGTGCCAAAAACCCACCAAACCTGACTTTTGGGTCAAACGGAGATGATTGGGTGCGTCCATTGTAAAAAATTCAACTACGAGTTTTTTTGGTGAATGAGTGGAAAAGACGGTCATCCCAAGCGAGTTTTGCGGCACCGTTCTGTCAGAAATAAAAGTGCCAAAAACCCACCAAACCAGAGTTTTGGGTCAAACAGAGATGATTGGGTGCGTACGTTGTAAAAAATTAAACTGCTAGTTTTTTTGGTGAATGAGTGGGAAAAACGGCCATCCCGAGCGACTTTTGTGGCACCGTTCCGTCGAAAATGAAAGTGCCAAAAACACACAAAACATGAGTTTTGGTTCAAACGGAGACGATTTGGTCCGTCCATTGGGAAAAATGCAATTGCGGGTTTTTTGGTGAATGTGTGGCAAAAACGGCCATCCCGAGCGAGTTTTGCGGCACCGTTCCGTTAGAAATGAAAGTGCCAAAAACCCACCAAACAAGAGTTTTGGGTCAAATAGAGATGATTGGGTGCATTCGTTGTAAAAATTCAACTACGAGTTTTTTTGTTGAATGAGTGGGAAAAACAGTCATCCCGAGTGAGTTTTGTGGCACTGTTCCGTTGAAAATGAATGTGCCAAAAACCCACCAAACATGAGTTTTGGGTCATACGGAGATGATTGGGTGCATCCGTAGCGAAAAATTCAACTGCATGTTTTTTTGGTGAATGAGTGGGAAAAACGGTTATCCCGAGTGAGTTTTGCAGCACCGTTCCGTCGGAAATGAAAGTGCCAAAAACGCACCAAATATGAGTTTTGGGTCAAATAGGGATGATTGGGTGCGTTCGTTTTAAAAATTCAACTGCGAGTTTTTTTGTTGAATGAGTGGGAAAAACAGTCACCCCGAGTGAGTTTTGTGGCACCGTTCCGTCGAAAATGAAAGTGCCAAAAACCCACCGAACATGAGTTTTGGGTCAAACGGAGATGATTGGGTGCGTCCGTTGCGAAAAATTCAACTGCAAGTTTTTTTGGTGAATGAGTGGGAAAAACGGTCATCCCGAGCGAGCTTTGCGGCACCGTTCCGTCACAAATAAAAGTGTCAAAAACCCACCAAACCTGAGTTTTGGGTCAACCGAAGATGATTGGGTGCGTCCGTTGTAAAAAATTAAACTGCTAGTTTTTTTTGGTGAATGAGTGGGAAAAACGGCCATCCCGAGCGAGTTTTGTGGCACCGTTCCGTCGAAAATGAAAGTGCCAAAACACACCAAACATGAGTTTTGGGTCAAACGGAGACGATTTGGTCCGTCCATTGGGAAAAATGCAATTGCGGGTTTTTTGGTGAATGAATGGGAAAAACGGCCATCCCGAGCGAGTTTTGTGGCACCGTTCCGCTGGAAATGAAAGTGCCAAAAATCCACCAAACAAGAGTTTTGGGTCAAATAGAGATGATTGGGTGCATTCGTTGTAAAAATTCAACTGCGAGTTTTTTTGTTGAATGAGTGGGAAAAACAGTCATCCCGAGTGAGTTTTGTGGCACCGTTCCGTCGAAAATGAAAGTGCCAAAAATCCACCAAACATGAGTTTTGGGTCAAACGGAGATGATTGTGGCGTCCGTTGCGAAAAATTCAACTGCAAGTTTTTTGGTGAATGAGTGGGAAAAACGGTCATCCCGAGCGAGCTTTGCGGCACCGTTCTGTCGGAAATGAAAGTGCCAAAGACCCACCAAACATGAGTTTTGGGTCAAACAGAGATGATTGGGTGCGTCCGTTGAGAAAAATTCAACTACAAGTTTATTTGGTGAATCAGTGCGAAAAACGACCATCCAGAGCGACTTTTGCGGCACCGTTTCGTCAGAAATGAAAGTGCCAAAACCCACCAAGCCTGACTTTTGGGTCAAACGGAGATGATTGTGTGCGTCCGTTGTAAAAAATTAAACTGCTAGTTTTTTTTGGTGAATGAGTGGGAAAAACGGCCATCCCGAGCGAGTTTTGTGGCACCGTTCCGTCGAAAATGAAAGTGCCAAAAAACACCAAACATGAGTTTTGGGTCAAACGGAGACGATTTGGTCCGTCCGTTGGGAAAAATGCAATTGCGGGTTTTTGCTGAATGAGTGGGAAAAACGGCCATCCCGAGCGAGTTTTGCGGCACCGTTCCGTTAGAAATGAAAGTGTCAAAATTCACCAAACATGAGTTTTGGGTCAAACAGAGATGATTGGGTGCGTCCGTTGTAAAAAATTCAACTATGAGTTTTTTTGTTGAATGAGTGGGAAAAATAGTCATCCCGAGTGAGTTTTGTGGCACCGTTCCGTCAAAAATGAAAGTGCCAAAAACCCACCAAACATGAGTTTTGGGTCAAACGGAGATAATTCGGTGCGTCCGTTGCGAAAAATTCAACTCCAAGTTTTTTTGGTGAATGAGTGGGAAAAACGGTCATCCCGAGCGAGCTTTGCGGCACCGTTCTGTCGGAAATGAAAGTGCCAAAAACCCACCAAACAATAGTTTTGGGTCAAACAGAGATGATTGGGTGCGTCCGTTGAGAAAAATTCAACTGCAAGTTTTTTTGGTGAATCCGTGCGAAAAACGGCCATCCAGAGCGACTTTTACGGCACCGTTCCGTCAAAAATGAAAGTGCCAAAAACACACCAAACATGAGTTTTGGGTGAAACGGAGACGATTTGGTCCGTCCGTTGGGAAAAATGCAATTGCGGGTTTTTCGGTGAATCAGTCGGAAAAACGGTTATCCCGAGCGGGCTTTGCGACAATGTTCCGTCGGAAATGAAAGTGACAAAAACCCACCAAACATGAGTTTTGTGTCAAACGGAGATGATTGGGTGCGTCCGTTGCGAAAATTTCAACTGCAAGTTTTTTTGGTGAATGAGTGGGACAAACGGTCATCCCGAGTGAGTTTTGTGGCACTGTTCCATCGGAATGAAAGTGCCAAAAACCCACCAAACATGAGTTTTGGGTCATACGGATAAGATTGGGTGCGTCCGTTGCAAAAAATTCAACTGCGAGTTTTTTGGTGAATGAGTGGAAAAAACGGTCATCGCGAGTGAGTTTTGCGGCACCGTTCTGTCAGAAATGATAGAGCAAAAACCCACCAAACAAGTGTTTTGGGTCAAATAGAGATGATTGGGTGCGTTCGTTGTAAAAATTCAACTGCAAGTTTTTTGTTGAATGAGTGGGAAAAATAGTCATCCCGAGTGAGTTTTGTGGCACCGTTCCATCGAAAATGTAAGTGCCAAAAACCCACCGAACATGAGTTTTGGGTCAAACGGAGATGATTGGGTGCGTCCGTTGCGAAAAATTCAACTGCAAGTTTTTTCGTGAATGAGTGGGAAAAACGGTCATCCCGAGCGAGCTTTGCGGCACCGTTCTGTCGGGAATGAAAGTGCCAAAAACCCACCAAACCTGAGTTTTGGGTCAAACGGAGATGATTGGGTGCGTCCGTTGTAAAAAATTAAACTGCTAGTTTTTTTTTGTGAATGAGTGGAAAAACAGCCATCCCGAGCGAGTTTTGTGGCACCGTTCCGTCGAAAATGAAAGTGCCAAAAACACACCAAACATGAGTTTTGGGTCAAACGGAGACGATTTGGTCCGTCCGTTCGGCAAAATGCAATTGCGAGTTTTTTGGTGACTGAGTGGAAAAAACGGCCATCCCGAGCGAGTTTTGCGGCACCGTTCTGTTAGAAATGAAAGTGCCAAAACCACCAAACATGAGTTTTGGGTCAAACAGAGATGATTGGGTGCGTCCGTTGTAAAAAATTCAACTGCGAGTTTTTTTGGTGAATGAGTGGGAAAAATGGCCATCCCGAGCGAGTTTTGCAGCACTGTTCCGTCGGATATGAAAGTGCCAAAAACCCACCAAACGTGACTTTTGGGTCAAAACGGAGATGATTGGGTGCGTCCATTGTAAAAAATTCAACTACGAGTTTTTTGGTGAATGAGTGGGAAAACGGTCATCTCGAGCGAGTTTTGCGGCACTGTTCCGTCAGAAATAAAAGTGCCAAAAACCCACCAAACCTGAGTTTTGGGTCAAACGGAGATGATTGGGTGCGTCCGTTGTAAAAAAATAAAATGCTAGTTTTTTTGGTGAATGAGTGGGAAAAACGGCCATCCCGAGCGAGTTTTGTGGCACCGTTTTGTCGGGAATGAAAGTGCCAAAAACCCACCAAATATGAGTATTGGGTCAAACGGAGATGATTGGGTGTGTCCGTTGCGAAAAATTCAACTGCAAGTTTTTTGGTGAATTAGTGGGAAAAACGGCCATCCCGAGCGAGTTTTGCGACACCGTTCCATTGGAAATGAAAATGCCAAAAACCCACCAAACATGAGTTTTGGGTCAAACGGAGATGATTGGGTGCGTCCGTTGCGAAAATTTCAACTGCAAGTTTTTTTGTGAATCAGTGGGACAAACGGTCATCCCGAGTGAGTTTTGTGGCACCATTCCATCGGAATGAAAGTACCAAAAACCCACCAAACATGAGTTTTGGGTCAAACGGAGACGATTTGGTCCGTCCGTTGGGAAAAATGCAATTGCGGGTTTTTTGGTGAATGAGTGGGAAAAACGGTCATCCCGAGCGAGTTTTGCGGCACCGTTCCGTTAGAAATGAAAGTGCCAAAACCCACCAAACATGAGTTTTGGGTCAAACAGAGATGATTGGGTGCGTCCGTTGTAAAAAATTCAACTGTGAGTTTTTTTTGTGAATAAGTGGGAAAAATGGTCATCCCGAGCGAGTTTTGCAGCACCGTTCCGTCGGATATGAAAGTGCCAAAAACTCACCAAACCTGACTTTTGGGTCAAAACGGAGATGATTGTGTGCGTCCATTGTAAAACATTCAACTACGAGTTTTTTTGGTAAATGAGTGGGAAAAACGGCCATCCGGAGCGAGTTTTGCGACACCGTTCCGTCAGAAATAAAAATGCAAAAAACTGTCCAAACCTGAGTTTTGGGTCAAACGGAGATGATTGGGTGCGTCCGTTGTAAAAAAATAAACTGCTAGTTTTTTTGGTGAATGAGTGGGAAAAACGGCCATCCCGACCGAGTTTTGTGGCACCGTTTTGTCGGGAATGAAAGTGCCAAAAACCCACCAAATATGAGTATTGGGTCAAACGGAGATGATTGGGTGTGTCCGTTGCAAAAAATTCAACTGCAAGTTTTTTGGTGAATTAGTGGGAAAAACGGCCATCCCGAGCGAGTTTTGCGACACCGTTCCATTGGAAATGAAAATGCCAAAAACCCACCAAACATGAGTTTTGGGTCAAACGGAGATGATTGGGTGCGTCCGTTGCGAAAATTTCAACTGCAAGTTTTTTTGGTGAATCAGTGGGACAAACGGTCATCCCGAGTGAGTTTTGTGGCACCATTCCATCGGAATGAAAGTACCAAAAACCCACCAAACATGAGTTTTGGGTCATACGGAGATGATTCGGTGCGTCCATTTCGAAAAATTCAACTGCGAGTTTTTTGGTGAATGAGTGGAAAAAATGGTCATCCTGAGTGAGTTTTCCGGCACCGTTCCGTCAGAAATGAATGTGCAAAAACCCACCAAACAAGAGTTTTGGGTCAAATAGAGATGATTGGGTGCGTTTGTTGTAAAAATTCAACTGCGAGTTTTTTTGTTGAATGAGTGGGAAAACAGTCATCCCGAGTGAGTTTTGTGGCACCGTTCCATCGAAAATGAAAATGCCAAAAACACACCAAACAAGAGTTTTGGGTCAAACGGAGACGATTGGGTGCGTCCGTTGCGAAAAATTCAACTGCAAGTTTTTTTGGTGAATGAGTGGGAAAAACGGTCATCCCGAGCGAGCTTTGCGGCACCCTTCTGTCGGGAATGAAAGTGTCAAAAACCCACCAAACATGAGTTTTGGGTCAAACAGAGATGATTGGGTGCGTCCGTTACGAAAAATTCGACTACAAGTTTTTTTGGTGAATCAGTGCGAAAAACGGCCATCCAGAGCGACTTTTGCAGCACCGTTCCGTCAGAAATGAAAGTGCCAAAACCCACCATAAACGAGTTTTGGGTCAAACAGAGATGATTGGGTACGTCCGTTGCGAAAAATTCAACTCCAAGTTTTTTTGGTAAATCAGTGCGAAAAAAGGCCATCCCGAGCGACTTTTGCGGCACCGTTCCGAAAGAAATGAAAGTGCCAAAAACCCACCATACAAGAGTTTTGGGTCAAACGAAGATGATTGGGTGCGTCCTTTGTAAAAAAATCAACTACTATTTTTTTTGGTGAATGAGTGGGAAAAACGGTCATCCCGAGTGAGTTTTGCGGCACCGTTCCGTCAGAAATAAAAGTGCCAAAAACCCACCAAACCTGAGTTTTGGGTCAAACGGAGATGATTGGGTGCGTCCGTTGTAAAAAATTAAACTGCTAGTTTTTTTTGGTGAATGAGTGGGAAAAATGGTCATCCCGAGCGAGTTTTGCGGCACCGTTCCGTAAGAAATAAAAGTGCCAAAAACCCACCAAACCTGAGTTTTGGGTCAAACGGAGATGATTGGGTGCGTTCGTTGTAAAAAATTCAACTGTGAGTTTTTTTTGTGAATAAGTGGGAAAAATGGTCATCCCGAGCGAGTTTTGCAGCACCGTTCCGTCGGATATGAAAGTGCCAAAAACTCACCAAACCTGACTTTTGGGTCAAAACGGAGATGATTGTGTGCGTCCATTGTAAAACATTCAACTACGAGTTTTTTTGGTAAATGAGTGGGAAAAACGGTCATCCGGAGCGAGTTTTGCGACACCGTTCCGTCAGAAATAAAAATGCAAAAAACTGACCAAACATGAGTTTTGGGTCAAACAGAGATGATTGGGTGCGTCCATTGTAAAAAATTCAAGTGCGAGTTTTTTTGGTGAATGAGTGGGAAAAATGGCCATCCCGAGCGAGTTTTGCAGCACCGTTCCGTCGGATATGAAAGTGCCAAAAACCCACCAAACCTGACTTTTGGGTCAAACGGAGATGATTGGGTGCGTCCATTGTAAAAAATTCAACTACTAGTTTTTTTGGTGAATGAGTGGGAAAAACGGTCATCCGGAGCGAGTTTTGCGGCACCGTTCCGTCAGAAATAAAAATGCCAAAAACCCACCAAACCTGAGTTTTGGGTCAAACGGAGATGATTGGGTGCGTCCGTTGTAAAAAATTAAACTGCTAGTTTTTTTTGGTGAATGAGTGGGAAAAACGGCCATCCCGAGCGAGTTTTGTGGCACCATTCCGTCGAAAATGAAAGTGCCAAAAACACACCAAACATGAGTTTTGGGTCAAACGGAGACGATTTGGTTCGTCCGTTGGGAAAAATGCAATTGCTGGTTTTTTGGTGAATGAGTGGGAAAAATGGTTATCCTGAGCGAGCTTTGCGGCACCGTTCCGTCGGAAATGAAAGTGCTAAAAACCCACCAAATATGAGTATTGGGTCAAACGGAGATGATTGGGTGTGTCCGTTGCGAAAAATTCAACTGCAAGTTTTCTGGTGAATTAGTGGGAAAAACGGCCATCCCGAGCGAGTTTTGCGACACCGTTCCATTGGAAATGAAAATGCCAAATACCGACCAAACATGAGCTTTGGGTCAAACGGAGATGATTGGGTGCGTCCGTTCCAAAAATTTCAACAGCAAGTTTTTTTGGTGAATCAGTGGGACAAACGGCCATCCAGAGTGAGTTTTGTGGCACCGTTCCATCAGAATGAAAGTGCCAAAAACCCACCAAACATGAGTTTTGGGTCATACGGAGATGATTGGGTGCGTCCGTTGCGAAAAATTCAAGTGCGAGTTTTTTTGGTGAATGAGTGGAAAAAACGGTCATCCCGAGTGAGTTTTGCGGCACCGTTCCGTCAGAAATGAAAGTGCAAAAACCCAACAAACAAGAGTTTTGGGTCAAATAGAGATGATTGGGTGCGTTCGTTGTAAAAATTCAACTGCGAGTTTTTTTGTTGAATGAGTGGGAAAAACAGTCATCCCGAGTGAGTTTTGTGGCACCGTTCTGTCGAAAATGAAAGTGGCAAAAACCCACCAAACATGAGTTTTGGGTCAAACGGAGATGATTGGGTGCGTCTGTTGCGAAAAATTCAACTGCAAGTTTTTTTTGGTGAATGAGTGGGAAAAACGGTCATCCCGAGCGAGCTTTGCGGCACCGTTCTGTCGGAAATGAAAGTGCCAAAAACCCACCAAACATGAGTTTTGGGTCAAACGGAGATGATTGGGTGCGTCCATTGCGAAAAATTCAACTGCAAGTTTTTTTTGTGAATCAGTGCGAAAAACGGCCATCCAGAGCGACTTTTGCGGCACCGTTCCGTCAGAAATAAAAGTGCCAAAACCCATCAAACCTGACTTTTGGGTCAAACAGAGATGATTGGGTGCGTCCATTGTAAAAAATTCAACTACGAGTTTTTTTGGTGAATGAGTGGGAAAAACGGTCATCCCGAGCGAGTTTTGTGGCACCGTTCCGTCAGAAATAAAAGTGCCAAAAACCCACCAAACTTGAGTTTTGGGTCAAACGGAGATGATTGGGTGCGTCCGTTGAAAAAATTGAACTGCTAGTTTTTTTGGTGAATGAGTGGGAAAAACGGTTATCCCGAGCGAGTTTTGTGGCACCGTTCCGTCAAAAATGAAAGGGCCAAAAACTCACCAAACATGAGTTTTGGGTCAAACGGAGACGATTTGGTCCGTCCGTTGGGAAAAATGCAATTGCGGGTTTTTTGGTGAATGTGTGGGAAAAACAGCCATCCCGAGCGAGTTTTGCGGCACCGTTCCGTCAGAAATGAAAGTGCCAAAACCCACCAAACCTCAGTTTTTGGTCAAACGGAGATGATTGGGTGCGTCCGTTGCGAAAAATTCAACTACAAGTTTTTTTGGTGAATCAGTGCGAAAAACGGCCATCCAGAGCGACTTTTGCAGCACCGTTCCGTCAGAAATGAAAGTGCCAAAACCCACCATACACGAGTTTTGGGTCAAACAGAGATGATTGGGTACGTCCGTTGCGAAAAATTCAACTCCAAGTTTTTTTGGTAAATCAGTGCGAAACACGGCCATCCCGAGCGACTTTTGCGGCACCGTTCCGACAGAAATGAAAGTGCCAAAAACCCACCATACAAGAGTTTTGGGTCAAACGAAGATGATTGGGTGCGTCCTTTGTAAAAAAATCAACTACTATTTTTTTTGGTGAATGAGTGGGAAAAATGGCCATCCCGAGCGTGTTTTGTGGCACCGTTCCGTCGAAAATGAAAGTGCCAAGAACACACCAAACATGAGTTTTGGGTCTAACGGAGACGATTTGGTCCGTACGTTGGGAAAAATGCAATTGCGGGTTTTTTTTGGTGAATGAGTGGGAAAAACGGCCATCCCGAGCGAGTTTTGCGGTACCGTTCCGTTAGAAATGAAAGTGCCAAAACCAACCAAACATGACTTCTGGGTCAAACGGAGATGATTGGGTGCGTCCATTGTAAAAAATTCAACTATGAGTTTTTTTGGTGAATGAGTGGGAAAAATGGTCATCCCGAGCGAGTTTTGCAGCACCGTTCCGTAAGAAATAAAAGTGCCAAAAACCCACCAAACCTGAGTTTTGGGTCAAATGGAGATGATTGGGTGCGTTCGTTGTAAAAAATTAAACTGCTAGTTTTTTTGGTGAATGAGTGGAAAAAACGGCCATCCCGAGCGAGTTTTGTGGCACCGTTCCATCGAAAATGAAAGTGCCAAAAACACACCAAACATGAGTTTTGGGTCAAACGGAGACGATTTGGTCCGTCCGTTGGGAAAAATGCAATTGCGGGTTTTTTGGTGAATGAGTGGGAAAAACGGCCATCCCGAGCGAGTTTTGCGGCACCGTTCCGTTAGAAATGAAAGTGCCAAAACCCACCAAACATGAGTTTTGGGTCAAACAGAGATGATTGGGTGCGTCCATTGTAAAAAATTCAAGTGCGAGTTTTTTTGGTGAATGAGTGGGAAAAATGGCCATCCCGAGCGAGTTTTGCAGCACCGTTCCGTCGGATATGAAAGTGCCAAAAACCCACCAAACCTGACTTTTGGGTCAAACGGAGATGATTGGGTGCGTCCATTGTAAAAAATTCAACTACTAGTTTTTTTGGTGAATGAGTGGGAAAAACGGTCATCCGGAGCGAGTTTTGCGGCACCGTTCCGTCAGAAATAAAAATGCCAAAAACCCACCAAACCTGAGTTTTGGGTCAAACGGAGATGATTGGGTGCGTCCGTTGTAAAAAATTAAACTGCTAGTTTTTTTTGGTGAATGAGTGGGAAAAACGGCCATCCCGAGCGAGTTTTGTGGCACCATTCCGTCGAAAATGAAAGTGCCAAAAACACACCAAACATGAGTTTTGGGTCAAACGGAGACGATTTGGTTCGTCCGTTGGGAAAAATGCAATTGCTGGTTTTTTGGTGAATGAGTGGGAAAAATGGTTATCCTGAGCGAGCTTTGCGGCACCGTTCCGTCGGAAATGAAAGTGCTAAAAACCCACCAAATATGAGTATTGGGTCAAACGGAGATGATTGGGTGTGTCCGTTGCGAAAAATTCAACTGCAAGTTTTCTGGTGAATTAGTGGGAAAAACGGCCATCCCGAGCGAGTTTTGCGACACCGTTCCATTGGAAATGAAAATGCCAAATACCGACCAAACATGAGCTTTGGGTCAAACGGAGATGATTGGGTGCGTCCGTTCCAAAAATTTCAACAGCAAGTTTTTTTGGTGAATCAGTGGGACAAACGGCCATCCAGAGTGAGTTTTGTGGCACCGTTCCATCAGAATGAAAGTGCCAAAAACCCACCAAACATGAGTTTTGGGTCATACGGAGATGATTGGGTGCGTCCGTTGCGAAAAATTCAAGTGCGAGTTTTTTTGGTGAATGAGTGGAAAAAACGGTCATCCCGAGTGAGTTTTGCGGCACCGTTCCGTCAGAAATGAAAGTGCAAAAACCCAACAAACAAGAGTTTTGGGTCAAATAGAGATGATTGGGTGCGTTCGTTGTAAAAATTCAACTGCGAGTTTTTTTGTTGAATGAGTGGGAAAAACAGTCATCCCGAGTGAGTTTTGTGGCACCGTTCTGTCGAAAATGAAAGTGGCAAAAACCCACCAAACATGAGTTTTGGGTCAAACGGAGATGATTGGGTGCGTCTGTTGCGAAAAATTCAACTGCAAGTTTTTTTTGGTGAATGAGTGGGAAAAACGGTCATCCCGAGCGAGCTTTGCGGCACCGTTCTGTCGGAAATGAAAGTGCCAAAAACCCACCAAACATGAGTTTTGGGTCAAACGGAGATGATTGGGTGCGTCCATTGCGAAAAATTCAACTGCAAGTTTTTTTTGTGAATCAGTGCGAAAAACGGCCATCCAGAGCGACTTTTGCGGCACCGTTCCGTCAGAAATAAAAGTGCCAAAACCCATCAAACCTGACTTTTGGGTCAAACAGAGATGATTGGGTGCGTCCATTGTAAAAAATTCAACTACGAGTTTTTTTGGTGAATGAGTGGGAAAAACGGTCATCCCGAGCGAGTTTTGTGGCACCGTTCCGTCAGAAATAAAAGTGCCAAAAACCCACCAAACTTGAGTTTTGGGTCAAACGGAGATGATTGGGTGCGTCCGTTGAAAAAATTGAACTGCTAGTTTTTTTGGTGAATGAGTGGGAAAAACGGTTATCCCGAGCGAGTTTTGTGGCACCGTTCCGTCAAAAATGAAAGGGCCAAAAACACACCAAACATGAGTTTTGGGTCAAACGGAGACGATTTGGTCCGTCCGTTGGGAAAAATGCAATTGCGGGTTTTTGGTGAATGTGTGGGAAAAACAGCCATCCCGAGCGAGTTTTGCGGCACCGTTCCGTCAGAAATGAAAGTGCCAAAACCCACCAAACCTCAGTTTTTGGTCAAACGGAGATGATTGGGTGCGTCCGTTGCGAAAAATTCAACTACAAGTTTTTTTGGTGAATCAGTGCGAAAAACGGCCATCCAGAGCGACTTTTGCAGCACCGTTCCGTCAGAAATGAAAGTGCCAAAACCCACCATACACGAGTTTTGGGTCAAACAGAGATGATTGGGTACGTCCGTTGCGAAAAATTCAACTCCAAGTTTTTTTGGTAAATCAGTGCGAAACACGGCCATCCCGAGCGACTTTTGCGGCACCGTTCCGACAGAAATGAAAGTGCCAAAAACCCACCATACAAGAGTTTTGGGTCAAACGAAGATGATTGGGTGCGTCCTTTGTAAAAAAATCAACTACTATTTTTTTTGGTGAATGAGTGGGAAAAACGGTCATCCCGAGTGAGTTTTGCGGCACCGTTCCATCAGAAATAAAAGTGCCAAAAACCCACCAAACCTGAGTTTTGGGTCAAACGAAGATGATTGGGTGCGTCCGTTGTAAAAAATTAAACTGCTAGTTTTTTTGGTGAATGAGTGGGAAAAATGGCCATCCCGAGCGAGTTTTGTGGCACCGTTCCGTCGAAAATGAAAGTGCCAAAAACACACCAAACATGAGTTTTGGGTCAAACGGAGACGATTTGGTCCGTCCGTTGGGAAAAATGAATTGCGGGTTTTTTGGTGAATGTGTGGGAAAAACAGCCATCCCGAGCGAGTTTTGCGGCACCGTTCCGTCAGAAATGAAAGTGCCAAACCCCACCAAATATGAGTATTGGGTCAAACGGAGATGATTGGGTGTGTCCGTTGCGAAAAATTCAACTGCAAGTTTTTTGGTGAATTAGTGGGAAAACGGCCATCCCAAGCGAGTTTTGCAGCACCGTTCCGTCGGATATGAAAGTGCCAAAAACTCACCAAACCTGACTTTTGGGTCAAAACGGAGATGATTGTGTGCGTCCATTGTAAAACATTCAACTACGAGTTTTTTGGTGAATGAGTGGGAAAAACGGTCATCCGGAGCGAGTTTTGCGGCACCGCTCCGTCAGAAATAAAAATGCAAAAAACCCACCAAACCTGAGTTTTGGGCCAAACGGAGATGATTGGGTGCGTCCGTTGTAAAAAATTAAACTGCTAGTTTTTTTGGCGAATGAGTGGGAAAAACGGCCATCCCGAGCGAGTTTTGTGGCACCATTCCGTCGGAAATGAAAGTGCCAAAAACCCACCAAATATGAGTATTGGGTCAAACGGAGATGATTGGGTGGGTCCGTTGCGAAAAATTCAACTGCAAGTTTTTTGGTGAATTAGTGGGAAAAACGGCCATCCCGAGCGAGTTTTGCGACAACGTTCCATTGGAAATGAAAATGCCAAAAACCCACCAAACATGAGTTTTGGGTCAAACGGAGATGATTGGGTGCGTCCGTTGCGAAAATTTCGACTGCAAGTTTTTTTGGTGAATCAGTGGGACAAACGGTCATCCCGAGGGAGTTTTGTGGCACCGTTCCATCGGAATGAAAGTGCCAAAAACCCACCAAACAAGAGTTTTGGGTCATACGGAGATGATTGGGTGCGTCCGTTGCAAAAAATTCAACTGCGAGTTTTTTGGTGAATGAGTGGAAAAAACGGTCATCCCGAGTGAGTTTTCCGGCACCGTTCCGTCAGAAATGAAAGTGCAAGAACCCACCAAACAAGAGTTTTGGGTCAAATAGACATGATTGGGTGCGTTCGTTGTAAAAATTCAACTGCGAGTTTTTTTGTTGAATGAGTGGGAAAAAACAGTCATCCCGAGTGTGTTTTGTGGCACCGTTCCGTCGAAAATGATAGTGCCAAAAACACACCAAACATGAGTTTTGGGTCAAACGGAGATGATTGGGTGCGTCCGTTGCGAAAAATTCAACTGCAAGTTTTTTTAGTGAATGAGTGGGAAAAACGGTCATCCCGAGCGAGCTTTGCGGCACCGTTTTGTCGGGAATGAAAGTCCCAAAAACCCACCAAACATGAGTTTTGGGTCGAAGAAAGATGATTGGGTGCGTCTGTGGCGAAAAATTCAACTGCAAGTTTTTTTGGTGTATCATTGCGAAAAATGGCCATCCAGAGGTACTTTAGCGGCACCGTTCCATCACAAACGAAAGTGCCAAAACCCACCAAACATGAGTTTTGGGTCAAACGGAGATGATTGGGTGCGTCCGTTGCGAAAAATTCAACTGCAAGTTTTTTTGGTGAATCAGTGCGAAAAACGGCCATCCCAAGCGACTTTTGCGGCACCGTTCCGTCAGAAATGAAAGTGCCAAAAACCCACCATACATGAGTTTCGGGTCAAACGAAGTTGATTGGGTGCGTCCTTTGTAAAAAAATCAACTACAAGTTTTTTTGGTGAATGAGTGGGAAAAACGGTTATCCCGAGCGAGTTTTGCGGCACTGTTCCGTTAGAAATAAAAGTGCCAAAAACCCACCAAACCTGAGTTTTGGGTCAAACGGAGATGATTGGATGCGTCCGTTGTAAAAAATTAAACTGCTAGTTTTTTTGGTGAATGAGTGGGAAAAACGGCCATCCCGAGCGAGTTTTGTGGCACCGTTCCGTCGAAAATGAAAGTGCCAAAAACACACCAAACATGAGTTTTGGGTCAAACAGAGACGATTTGGTCCGTCCGTTGGGAAAAATGCAATTGCGGCTTTTTTGGTGAATGAGTGGGGAAAACGGCCATCCCGAGTGAGTTTTGCGGCACCGTTCCGTTAGAAATGAAAGTGCCAAAACCAACCAAACATGAGTTTTGGGTCAAACAGAGATGATTGGGTGCGTCCGTTGTAAAAAATTCAACTGCGAGTTTTTTTGGTGAATGAGTGGGAAAAATGGCCATCCCGAGCGAGTTTTGCAGCACCGTTCCGTCGGATATGAAAGTGCCAAAAACCCACCAAACCTGACTTTTGGGTCAAACGGAGATGATTGGGTGCGTCTATTGTAAAAAATTCAACTACGAGTTTTTTTGTGAATGAGTGGGAAAAACGGTCATCCCGAGCGAGTTTTGCGGCACCGTTCCGTCAGAAATAAAAGTGCCAAAAACCCACCAAACCTGAGTTTTGGGTCAAACGGAGATGATTGGGTGCGTCCGTTGTAAAAAATTAAACTGCTAGTTTTTTTTGTTGAATGAGTGGGAAAAACGGCCATCCTGAGCGAGTTTTGTGGCAACCGTTCCATCGAAAATGAAAGTGCCAAAAACACACCAAACATGAGTTTTGGGTCAAACGGAGACGATTTGGTCCGTCCGTTGGGAAAAATGCAATTGCGGGTTTTTTTTGGTGAATGAGCGGGAAAAACGGCCATCCCGAGCGAGTTTTGCGGCACCGTTCCGTTAGAAATGAAAGTGCCAAACCCACCAAACATGACATTTGGGTCAAACGGAGATGATTGGGTGCGTCCATTGTAAAAAATTCAACTACGAGTTTTTTGGGAAAACGGTCATCCCGAGCGAGTTTTGCGGCACCGTTCCATCAGAAATAAAAGTGCCAAAAACCCACCAAACCTGAGTTTTGGGTCAAACGGAGATGATTGGGTGCGTCCGTTGTAAAAAATTCAACTGCTAGTTTTTTGGTGAATGAGTGGGAAAACGGCCATCCCGAGCGAGTTTTGTGGCACCGTTCCGTCGAAAATGAAAGTGCCAAAAACACACCAAACATGAGTTTTGGGTCAAACAGAGACGATTTGGTCTGTCCGTTGGGAAAAATGCAATTGCGGGTTTTTTAGTGAATGAGTGGAAAAACGGCCATCCTGAGCGAGTTTGTGGCACCGTTCCGTCGGAAATGAAAGTGCCAAATATCCACCAAACATGAGTTTTGCGTCAAACAGAGATGATTGGGTGTGTCCGTTGTAAAAAATTCAACTGCGAGTTTTTATGGTGAATGAGTGGGAAAAATGGCCATCCCGAGCGAGTTTTGTAGCACCATTCCGTCGGATATGAAAGTGCCAAAAACCCACCAAACCTGACTTTTGGGTCAAACGGAGGATGATTGGGTGCGTCCATTGTAAAAAATTCAACTACGAGTTTTTTTGCTGAATGAGTGGGAAAACGGTCATCCGGAGCGAGTTTTGCGACACGTTCCGTCAGAAATAAATGTGCCAAAAACCCACCAAACCTGAGTTTTGGGTCAAACTGAGATGGATTGGGTGCGTCCGTTGTGAAAATTCAACTGCAAGTTTTTTTGGTGAATGAGTGGGAAAACGGTCATACCGAGTGAGCTTTGCGGCACCGTTCTGTCGAAAATGAAAGTGCCAAAAACCCACCATACATGAGGTTTTGTGTCAAACGGAGATGATTGGGTGCGTCCATTTTAAAAAATTAAACTGCTAGTTTTTTTTGGTGAATGAGTGGCAAAAAACGGCCATCCCGAGCGAGTTTTGTGGCACCATTCCGTCGGAAATGAAAGTGCCAAAAACCCACCAAATATGAGTATTGGGTCAAACGGAGATGATTGGGTGTGTCCGTTTGCGAAAAATTCAACTGCAAGTTTTTTGGTGAATTAGTGGGAAAACGGCCATCCCCGAGCGAGTTTTTGCGACACCGTTCCATTGGAAATGAAAATGCCAAAAACCCACCAAACATGAGTTTTGGGTCAAACAGAGATGATTGGGTGCGTCCGTTGCGAAAATTTCAACTGCAAGTTTTTTTTGGAGAATCAGTGCGAAAAACGGCCATCCAGAGCGACTTTTGCAGCACCGTTCCGTCAGAAATGAAAGTGCCAAAACCCACCATACACGAGTTTTGGGTCAAACAGAGATGATTGGGTACGTCCGTTGCGAAAATTCAACTCCAAGTTTTTTTGGTAAATCAGTGCGAAAAACGGCCATCCCGAGCGACTTTTGCGGCACCGTTCCGACAGAAGATGAAAGTGCGAAAAACCCACCATACAGAGTTTTGGGTCAAACGAAGATGATTGGGTGCGTCCTTTGTAAAAAAATCAACTACAATTTTTTTTGTGAATGAGTGGGAAAAACGGTCATCCCGAGTGAGTTTTGCGGCACCGTTACGTCAGAAATAAAGTGCCAAAAACCCACCAAACCTGAGTTTGGGTCAAACGGAGATGATTGGGTGCGTCGTTGTAAAAAATTACTGCTAGTTTTTTTTGGTGAATGAGTGGGAAAAATGGCCATCCGAGCGAGTTTTGTGGCACCGTTCCGTCGAAAATGAAAGTGCCAAGAACACACCAACATGAGTTTGGGTCTAACGGAGACGATTTGGTCCGTACGTTGGAAAAATGCAATTGCGGGTTTTTTTTGGTGAATGAGTGGGAAAACGGCCATCCCGAGCGGTTTTGCGGCACCGTTCCGTTAGAAATGAAAGTGCCAAAACCCACCAAACATGACTTTCTTCTGGGTCAAACGGAGATGATTGGGTGCGTCCATTGTAAAAATTCAACTATGAGTTTTTTTGGTGAATGAGTGGGAAAAAACGGTCATCCCAGCGAGTTTTGCGGCACCGTTCCGTAAGAATAAAGTGCCAAAACCCCACCAAACCTGAGTTTTGGGTCAAACGGAGATATTGGGTGCGTTCGTTGTAAAAAATTAAACTGCTAGTTTTTTTGGTGAATGAGTGGAAAAACGGCCATCCCGAGCGAGTTTTGTGGCACCGTTCCATCGAAAATGAAAGTGCCAAAAACACACCAAACATGAGTTTTGGGTCAAACGGAGACGATTTGGTCGTCCGTTGGGAAAAATGCAATGCGGGTTTTTTGGTGAATGAGTGGGAAAAACGGCATCCCGAGCGAGTTTTGCGACACCGTTCCATTGGAAATGAAAATGCCAAAAACCCACCAACATGAGTTTTGGGTCAACGGAGATGATTGGGTGCGTCCGTTGCGAAAATTTCAACTGCAAGTTTTTTTGGTGATCAGTGGACAAACGGTCATCCTCGAAGTTTTGTGGCACCATTCCATCGGAATGAAGTACCAAAACCCACCAAACATGAGTTTTGGGTCATAGGAGATGATTCGGTGCGTCCATTTCGAAAAATTCAACTGCGAGTTTTTTGGTGAATGAGTGGAAAAAATGGTCATCCTGACTGAGTTTTCGGCACCGTTCCGTCAGAAATGAATGTGCAAAAACCCACCAAACAAGAGTTTTGGGTCAAATAGAGATGATTGGGTGCGTTCGTTGTAAAAATTCAACTGCGAGTTTTTTGTTGAATGAGTGGGAAAACAGTCATCCCGAGTGAGTTTTGTGGCACCGTTCCGTCGAAAATGAAATGCCAAAACACACCAAACAAAGTTTTGGGTCAAACGGAGACGATTGGGTGCGTCCGTTGCGAAAAATTGAACTGCAAGTTTTTTTGGTGAATGAGTGGGAAAAATGGTCATCCCGAGCGAGCTTTGCGCACCATTCTGTCGGGAATGAAAGTGTCAAAACCCACCAAACATGAGTTTTGGGTCAAACAGAGATGATTGGGTGCGTCCGTTGCGAAAAATTCAACTACAAGTTTTTTTGGTGAATCAGTGCGAAAAACGGCCATCCAGAGCGACTTTTGCAGCACCCGTTCCGTCAGAAATGAAGTGCCAAACCCACCATACACGAGTTTTGGGTCAAACAAGATGATTGGGTACGTCCGTTGCGAAAAATTCAACTCCAGTTTTTTTGGTAAATCAGTGCGAAAAACGGCCATCCCGAGCGACTTTTGCGGCACCGTTCCGACAGAAATGAAAGTGCCAAAAACCCACCATACAAGAGTTTTGGGTCAAACGAAGATGATTGGGTGCGTCCTTTGTAAAAAATCAACTACTATTTTTTTGGTGAATGAGTGGGAAAAACGGTCATCCCGAGTGAGTTTTGCGGCACCGTTCCGTCAGAAATAAAAGTGCCAGAAACCCACCAAACCTGAGTTTTGGGTCAAACGGAGATGATTGGGTGCGTCCGTTGTAAAAAATTAAACTGCTAGTTTTTTTTGGTGAATGAGTGGGAAAATGGCCATCCCGAGCGAGTTTTGTGGCACCCGTTCGTCGAAATGAAAGTGCCAAGAACACACCAACATGAGTTTTGGGTCTACGGAGACGATTTGGTCCGTACGTTGGGAAAATGCAATTGCGGTTTTTTTGGTGAATGAGTGGGAAAAACGGCCATCCCGAGCGAGTTTTGCGGCACCGTTCCGTTAGAAATGAAGTGCCAAAACCCACCAAACATGACTTCTGGGTCAAACGGAGATGATTGGGTGCGTCCATTGTAAAAATTCACTATGAGTTTTTTTTGGTGAATGAGTGGGAAAAATGGTCATCCCGAGCCGAGTTTTGCGGCACCGTTCCGTAAGAAATAAAAGTGCCAAAAACCCACCAAACCTGAGTTTTGGGTCAAACGGAGATGATTGGGTGCGTTCGTTGTAAAAAAATTAAACTGCTAGTTTTTTTGGTGAATGAGTGGAAAAAACGGCCATCCGAGCGAGTTTGTGGCACCGTTCCATCGAAAATGAAAGTGCCAAAAACAACACCAAACATGAGTTTTGGGTCAAACGGAGACGATTGGTCCGTCCGTTGGGAAAAATGCAATTGCGGGTTTTTTGGTGAATGAGTGGGAAAAACGGCCATCCCGAGTGAGTTTTGCGGCACCGTTCCGTTAGCAAATGAAAGTGCCAAAACCCACCAACATGAGTTTTTGGGTCAAACAGAGATGATTGGGTGCGTCCATTGTAAAAAATTCAAGTGCGAGTTTTTTTGGTGAATGAGTGGGAAAAATGGCCATCCCGAGCGAGTTTTGCAGCACCGTTCCGTCGGATATGAAAGTGCCAAAAACCCCCCAAACCTGACTTTTGGGTCAAACGGAGATGATTGGGTGCGTCCATTGTAAAAAATTCAACTACTAGTTTTTTTGGTGAATGAGTGGGAAAACGGTCATCCGGAGCGAGTTTTGCGGCACCGTTCCGTCAGAAATAAAAATGCCAAAACCCACCAAACCTGAGTTTTGGGTCAAACGGAGATGATTGGGTGCGTCCGTTGTAAAAAATTAAACTGCTAGTTTTTTTTGGTGAATGAGTGGGAAAAACGGCCATCCCGAGCGAGTTTTGTGGCACCATTCCGTCGAAAATGAAAGTGCCAAAAACACACCAAACATGAGTTTTGGGTCAAACGGAGACGATTTGGTTCGTCCGTTGGGAAAAATGCAATTGCTGGTTTTTTGGTGAATGAGTGGGAAAAATGGTTATCCTGAGCGAGCTTTGCGGCACCGTTCCGTCGGAAATGAAAGTGCTAAAAACCCACCAAATATGAGTATTGGGTCAAACGGAGATGATTGGGTGTGTCCGTTGCGAAAAATTCAACTGCAAGTTTTCTGGTGAATTAGTGGGAAAAAACGGCCATCCCGAGCGAGTTTTGCGACACCGTTCCATTGGAAATGAAAATGCCAAATACCGACCAAACATGAGCTTTGGGTCAAACGGAGATGATTGGGTGCGTCCGTTCCAAAAATTTCAACAGCAAGTTTTTTTGGTGAATCAGTGGGACAAACGGCCATCCAGAGTGAGTTTTGTGGCACCGTTCCATCAGAATGAAAGTGCCAAAAACCCACCAAACATGAGTTTTGGGTCATACGGAGATGATTGGGTGCGTCCGTTGCGAAAAATTCAAGTGCGAGTTTTTTTGGTGAATGAGTGGAAAAAACGGTCATCCCGAGTGAGTTTTGCGGCACCGTTCCGTCAGAAATGAAAGTGCAAAAACCCAACAAACAAGAGTTTTGGGTCAAATAGAGATGATTGGGTGCGTTCGTTGTAAAAATTCAACTGCGAGTTTTTTGTTGAATGAGTGGGAAAAACAGTCATCCCGAGTGAGTTTTGTGGCACCGTTCTGTCGAAAATGAAAGTGGCAAAAACCCACCAAACATGAGTTTTGGGTCAAACGGAGATGATTGGGTGCGTCTGTTGCGAAAAATTCAACTGCAAGTTTTTTTTGGTGAATGAGTGGGAAAAACGGTCATCCCGAGCGAGCTTTGCGGCACCGTTCTGTCGGAAATGAAAGTGCCAAAAACCCACCAAACATGAGTTTTGGGTCAAACGGAGATGATTGGGTGCGTCCATTGCGAAAAATTCAACTGCAAGTTTTTTTTGTGAATCAGTGCGAAAAACGGCCATCCAGAGCGACTTTTGCGGCACCGTTCCGTCAGAAATAAAAGTGCCAAAACCCATCAAACCTGACTTTGGGTCAAACAGAGATGATTGGGTGCGTCCATTGTAAAAAATTCAACTACGAGTTTTTTTGGTGAATGAGTGGGAAAAACGGTCATCCCGAGCGAGTTTGTGGCACCGTTCCGTCAGAAATAAAAGTGCCAAAAACCCACCAAACTTGAGTTTTGGGTCAAACGGAGATGATTGGGTGCGTCCGTTGAAAAAATTGAACTGCTAGTTTTTTTGGTGAATGAGTGGGAAAAACGGTTATCCCGAGCGAGTTTTGTGGCACCGTTCCGTCAAAAATGAAAGGGCCAAAACACACCAAACATGAGTTTTGGGTCAAACGGAGACGATTTGGTCCGTCCGTTGGGAAAAATGCAATTGCGGGTTTTTTGGTGAATGTGTGGGAAAAACAGCCATCCCGAGCGAGTTTTGCGGCACCGTTCCGTCAGAAATGAAAGTGCCAAAACCCACCAAACCTCAGTTTTTGGTCAAACGGAGATGATTGGGTGCGTCCGTTGCGAAAAATTCAACTACAAGTTTTTTTGGTGAATCAGTGCGAAAAACGGCCATCCAGAGCGACTTTTGCAGCACCGTTCCGTCAGAAATGAAAGTGCCAAAACCCACCATACACGAGTTTTGGGTCAAACAGAGATGATTGGGTACGTCCGTTGCGAAAAATTCAACTCCAAGTTTTTTTGGTAAATCAGTGCGAAACACGGCCATCCCGAGCGACTTTTGCGGCACCGTTCCGACAGAAATGAAAGTGCCAAAAACCCACCATACAAGAGTTTTGGGTCAAACGAAGATGATTGGGTGCGTCCTTTGTAAAAAAATCAACTACTATTTTTTTTGGTGAATGAGTGGGAAAAACGGTCATCCCGAGTGAGTTTTGCGGCACCGTTCCATCAGAAATAAAAGTGCCAAAAACCCACCAAACCTGAGTTTTGGGTCAAACGAAGATGATGGGTGCGTCCGTTGTAAAAAATTAAACTGCTAGTTTTTTTGGTGAATGAGTGGGAAAAATGGCCATCCCGAGCGAGTTTTGTGGCACCGTTCCGTCGAAAATGAAAGTGCCAAAAACACACCAAACATGAGTTTTGGGTCAAACGGAGACGATTTGGTCCGTCCGTTGGGAAAAATGAATTGCGGGTTTTTTGGTGAATGTGTGGGAAAACAGCCATCCCGAGCGAGTTTTGCGGCACCGTTCCGTCAGAAATGAAAGTGCCAAACCCCACCAAATATGAGTATTGGGTCAAACGGAGATGATTGGGTGTGTCCGTTGCGAAAAATTCAACTGCAAGTTTTTTGGTGAATTAGTGGGAAAACGGCCATCCCAAGCGAGTTTTGCAGCACCGTTCCGTCGGATATGAAAGTGCCAAAAACTCACCAAACCTGACTTTTGGGTCAAAACGGAGATGATTGTGTGCGTCCATTGTAAAACATTCAACTACGAGTTTTTTTGGTGAATGAGTGGGAAAAACGGTCATCCGGAGCGAGTTTTGCGGCACCGCTCCGTCAGAAATAAAAATGCAAAAACCCACCAAACCTGAGTTTTGGGCCAAACGGAGATGATTGGGTGCGTCCGTTGTAAAAAATTAAACTGCTAGTTTTTTTGGCGAATGAGTGGGAAAACGGCCATCCCGAGCGAGTTTTGTGGCACCATTCCGTCGGAAATGAAAGTGCCAAAAACCCACCAAATATGAGTATTGGGTCAAACGGAGATGATTGGGTGGGTCCGTTGCGAAAAATTCAACTGCAAGTTTTTTGGTGAATTAGTGGGAAAAACGGCCATCCCGAGCGAGTTTTGCGACAACGTTCCATTGGAAATGAAAATGCCAAAAACCCACCAAACATGAGTTTTGGGTCAAACGGAGATGATTGGGTGCGTCCGTTGCGAAAATTTCGACTGCAAGTTTTTTTGGTGAATCAGTGGGACAAACGGTCATCCCGAGGGAGTTTTGTGGCACCGTTCCATCGGAATGAAAGTGCCAAAAACCCACCAAACAAGAGTTTTGGGTCATACGGAGATGATTGGGTGCGTCCGTTGCAAAAAATTCAACTGCGAGTTTTTTGGTGAATGAGTGGAAAAAACGGTCATCCCGAGTGAGTTTTCCGGCACCGTTCCGTCAGAAATGAAAGTGCAAGAACCCACCAAACAAGAGTTTTGGGTCAAATAGACATGATTGGGTGCGTTCGTTGTAAAAATTCAACTGCGAGTTTTTTTGTTGAATGAGTGGGAAAAACAGTCATCCCGAGTGTGTTTTGTGGCACCGTTCCGTCGAAAATGATAGTGCCAAAAACACACCAAACATGAGTTTTGGGTCAAACGGAGATGATTGGGTGCGTCCGTTGCGAAAAATTCAACTGCAAGTTTTTTTAGTGAATGAGTGGGAAAAACGGTCATCCCGAGCGAGCTTTGCGGCACCGTTTTGTCGGGAATGAAAGTCCCAAAAACCCACCAAACATGAGTTTTGGGTCGAAGAAAGATGATTGGGTGCGTCTGTGGCGAAAAATTCAACTGCAAGTTTTTTTGGTGTATCATTGCGAAAAATGGCCATCCAGAGGTACTTTAGCGGCACCGTTCCATCACAAACGAAAGTGCCAAAACCCACCAAACATGAGTTTTGGGTCAAACGGAGATGATTGGGTGCGTCCGTTGCGAAAAATTCAACTGCAAGTTTTTTTGGTGAATCAGTGCGAAAAACGGCCATCCCAAGCGACTTTTGCGGCACCGTTCCGTCAGAAATGAAAGTGCCAAAAACCCACCATACATGAGTTTCGGGTCAAACGAAGTTGATTGGGTGCGTCCTTTGTAAAAAAATCAACTACAAGTTTTTTTTGGTGAATGAGTGGGAAAAACGGTTATCCCGAGCGAGTTTTGCGGCACTGTTCCGTTAGAAATAAAAGTGCCAAAAACCCACCAAACCTGAGTTTTGGGTCAAACGGAGATGATTGGATGCGTCCGTTGTAAAAAATTAAACTGCTAGTTTTTTTGGTGAATGAGTGGGAAAAACGGCCATCCCGAGCGAGTTTTGTGGCACCGTTCCGTCGAAAATGAAAGTGCCAAAAACACACCAAACATGAGTTTTGGGTCAAACAGAGACGATTTGGTCCGTCCGTTGGGAAAAATGCAATTGCGGCTTTTTTGGTGAATGAGTGGGGAAAACGGCCATCCCGAGTGAGTTTTGCGGCACCGTTCCGTTAGAAATGAAAGTGCCAAAACCAACCAAACATGAGTTTTGGGTCAAACAGAGATGATTGGGTGCGTCCGTTGTAAAAAATTCAACTGCGAGTTTTTTTGGTGAATGAGTGGGAAAAATGGCCATCCCGAGCGAGTTTTGCAGCACCGTTCCGTCGGATATGAAAGTGCCAAAAACCCACCAAACCTGACTTTTGGGTCAAACGGAGATGATTGGGTGCGTCTATTGTAAAAAATTCAACTACGAGTTTTTTTGTGAATGAGTGGGAAAAACGGTCATCCCGAGCGAGTTTTGCGGCACCGTTCCGTCAGAAATAAAAGTGCCAAAAACCCACCAAACCTGAGTTTTGGGTCAAACGGAGATGATTGGGTGCGTCCGTTGTAAAAAATTAAACTGCTAGTTTTTTTTGTTGAATGAGTGGGAAAAACGGCCATCCTGAGCGAGTTTTGTGGCACCGTTCCATCGAAAATGAAAGTGCCAAAAACACACCAAACATGAGTTTTGGGTCAAACGGAGACGATTTGGTCCGTCCGTTGGGAAAAATGCAATTGCGGGTTTTTTTTGGTGAATGAGCGGGAAAAACGGCCATCCCGAGCGAGTTTTGCGGCACCGTTCCGTTAGAAATGAAAGTGCCAAACCCACCAAACATGACATTTGGGTCAAACGGAGATGATTGGGTGCGTCCATTGTAAAAAATTCAACTACGAGTTTTTTGGGAAAACGGTCATCCCGAGCGAGTTTTGCGGCACCGTTCCATCAGAAATAAAAGTGCCAAAAACCCACCAAACCTGAGTTTTGGGTCAAACGGAGATGATTGGGTGCGTCCGTTGTAAAAAATTCAACTGCTAGTTTTTTTGGTGAATGAGTGGGAAAAACGGCCATCCCGAGCGAGTTTTGTGGCACCGTTCCGTCGAAAATGAAAGTGCCAAAAACACACCAAACATGAGTTTTGGGTCAAACAGAGACGATTTGGTCTGTCCGTTGGGAAAAATGCAATTGCGGGTTTTTTAGTGAATGAGTGGAAAAAACGGCCATCCTGAGCGAGTTTTGTGGCACCGTTCCGTCGGAAATGAAAGTGCCAAATATCCACCAAACATGAGTTTTGCGTCAAACAGAGATGATTGGGTGTGTCCGTTGTAAAAAATTCAACTGCGAGTTTTTATGGTGAATGAGTGGGAAAAATGGCCATCCCGAGCGAGTTTTGTAGCACCATTCCGTCGGATATGAAAGTGCCAAAAACCCACCAAACCTGACTTTTGGGTCAAACGGAGATGATTGGGTGCGTCCATTGTAAAAAATTCAACTACGAGTTTTTTTGCTGAATGAGTGGGAAAAACGGTCATCCGGAGCGAGTTTTGCGACACCGTTCCGTCAGAAATAAATGTGCCAAAAACCCACCAAACCTGAGTTTTGGGTCAAACGGAGATGATTGGGTGCGTCCGTTGTGAAAAATTCAACTGCAAGTTTTTTTGGTGAATGAGTGGGAAAAACGGTCATACCGAGTGAGCTTTGCGGCACCGTTCTGTCGAAAATGAAAGTGCCAAAAACCCACCATACATGAGTTTTGTGTCAAACGGAGATGATTGGGTGCGTCCATTTTAAAAAATTAAACTGCTAGTTTTTTTGGTGAATGAGTGGCAAAAACGGCCATCCCGAGCGAGTTTTGTGGCACCATTCCGTCGGAAATGAAAGTGCCAAAAACCCACCAAATATGAGTATTGGGTCAAACGGAGATGATTGGGTGTGTCCGTTGCGAAAAATTCAACTGCAAGTTTTTTGGTGAATTAGTGGGAAAACGGCCATCCCGAGCGAGTTTTGCGACACCGTTCCATTGGAAATGAAAATGCCAAAAACCCACCAAACATGAGTTTTGGGTCAAACAGAGATGATTGGGTGCGTCCGTTGCGAAAATTTCAACTGCAAGTTTTTTTGGAGAATCAGTGCGAAAAACGGCCATCCAGAGCGACTTTTGCAGCACCGTTCCGTCAGAAATGAAAGTGCCAAAACCCACCATACACGAGTTTTGGGTCAAACAGAGATGATTGGGTACGTCCGTTGCGAAAAATTCAACTCCAAGTTTTTTTGGTAAATCAGTGCGAAAAACGGCCATCCCGAGCGACTTTTGCGGCACCGTTCCGACAGAAATGAAAGTGCGAAAAACCCACCATACAAGAGTTTTGGGTCAAACGAAGATGATTGGGTGCGTCCTTTGTAAAAAAATCAACTACAATTTTTTTTGGTGAATGAGTGGGAAAAACGGTCATCCCGAGTGAGTTTTGCGGCACCGTTACGTCAGAAATAAAAGTGCCAAAAACCCACCAAACCTGAGTTTTGGGTCAAACGGAGATGATTGGGTGCGTCCGTTGTAAAAAATTAAACTGCTAGTTTTTTTTGGTGAATGAGTGGGAAAAATGGCCATCCCGAGCGAGTTTTGTGGCACCGTTCCGTCGAAAATGAAAGTGCCAAGAACACACCAAACATGAGTTTTGGGTCTAACGGAGACGATTTGGTCCGTACGTTGGGAAAAATGCAATTGCGGGTTTTTTTTGGTGAATGAGTGGGAAAAACGGCCATCCCGAGCGAGTTTTGCGGCACCGTTCCGTTAGAAATGAAAGTGCCAAAACCCACCAAACATGACTTCTGGGTCAAACGGAGATGATTGGGTGCGTCCATTGTAAAAAATTCAACTATGAGTTTTTTTGGTGAATGAGTGGGAAAAACGGTCATCCCGAGCGAGTTTTGCGGCACCGTTCCGTAAGAAATAAAAGTGCCAAAAACCCACCAAACCTGAGTTTTGGGTCAAACGGAGATGATTGGGTGCGTTCGTTGTAAAAAATTAAACTGCTAGTTTTTTTGGTGAATGAGTGGAAAAAACGGCCATCCCGAGCGAGTTTTGTGGCACCGTTCCATCGAAAATGAAAGTGCCAAAAACACACCAAACATGAGTTTTGGGTCAAACGGAGACGATTTGGTCCGTCCGTTGGGAAAAATGCAATTGCGGGTTTTTTGGTGAATGAGTGGGAAAAACGGCCATCCCGAGCGAGTTTTGCGACACCGTTCCATTGGAAATGAAAATGCCAAAAACCCACCAAACATGAGTTTTGGGTCAAACGGAGATGATTGGGTGCGTCCGTTGCGAAAATTTCAACTGCAAGTTTTTTTGGTGAATCAGTGGGACAAACGGTCATCCCGAGTGAGTTTTGTGGCACCATTCCATCGGAATGAAAGTACCAAAAACCCACCAAACATGAGTTTTGGGTCATACGGAGATGATTCGGTGCGTCCATTTCGAAAAATTCAACTGCGAGTTTTTTGGTGAATGAGTGGAAAAAATGGTCATCCTGACTGAGTTTTCCGGCACCGTTCCGTCAGAAATGAATGTGCAAAAACCCACCAAACAAGAGTTTTGGGTCAAATAGAGATGATTGGGTGCGTTCGTTGTAAAAATTCAACTGCGAGTTTTTTGTTGAATGAGTGGGAAAACAGTCATCCCGAGTGAGTTTTGTGGCACCGTTCCGTCGAAAATGAAAATGCCAAAAACACACCAAACAAGAGTTTTGGGTCAAACGGAGACGATTGGGTGCGTCCGTTGCGAAAAATTGAACTGCAAGTTTTTTTGGTGAATGAGTGGGAAAAATGGTCATCCCGAGCGAGCTTTGCGGCACCATTCTGTCGGGAATGAAAGTGTCAAAAACCCACCAAACATGAGTTTTGGGTCAAACAGAGATGATTGGGTGCGTCCGTTGCGAAAAATTCAACTACAAGTTTTTTTGGTGAATCAGTGCGAAAAACGGCCATCCAGAGCGACTTTTGCAGCACCGTTCCGTCAGAAATGAAAGTGCCAAAACCCACCATACACGAGTTTTGGGTCAAACAGAGATGATTGGGTACGTCCGTTGCGAAAAATTCAACTCCAAGTTTTTTTGGTAAATCAGTGCGAAAAACGGCCATCCCGAGCGACTTTTGCGGCACCGTTCCGACAGAAATGAAAGTGCCAAAAACCCACCATACAAGAGTTTTGGGTCAAACGAAGATGATTGGGTGCGTCCTTTGTAAAAAAATCAACTACTATTTTTTTGGTGAATGAGTGGGAAAAACGGTCATCCCGAGTGAGTTTTGCGGCACCGTTCCGTCAGAAATAAAAGTGCCAGAAACCCACCAAACCTGAGTTTTGGGTCAAACGGAGATGATTGGGTGCGTCCGTTGTAAAAAATTAAACTGCTAGTTTTTTTTGGTGAATGAGTGGGAAAAATGGCCATCCCGAGCGAGTTTTGTGGCACCGTTCCGTCGAAAATGAAAGTGCCAAGAACACACCAAACATGAGTTTTGGGTCTAACGGAGACGATTTGGTCCGTACGTTGGGAAAAATGCAATTGCGGTTTTTTTTGGTGAATGAGTGGGAAAAACGGCCATCCCGAGCGAGTTTTGCGGCACCGTTCCGTTAGAAATGAAAGTGCCAAAACCCACCAAACATGACTTCTGGGTCAAACGGAGATGATTGGGTGCGTCCATTGTAAAAAATTCAACTATGAGTTTTTTTGGTGAATGAGTGGGAAAAATGGTCATCCCGAGCGAGTTTTGCGGCACCGTTCCGTAAGAAATAAAAGTGCCAAAAACCCACCAAACCTGAGTTTTGGGTCAAACGGAGATGATTGGGTGCGTTCGTTGTAAAAAAATTAAACTGCTAGTTTTTTTGGTGAATGAGTGGAAAAAACGGCCATCCCGAGCGAGTTTTGTGGCACCGTTCCATCGAAAATGAAAGTGCCAAAAACACACCAAACATGAGTTTTGGGTCAAACGGAGACGATTTGGTCCGTCCGTTGGGAAAAATGCAATTGCGGGTTTTTTGGTGAATGAGTGGGAAAAACGGCCATCCCGAGTGAGTTTTGCGGCACCGTTCCGTTACAAATGAAAGTGCCAAAACCCACCAAACAAGAGTTTTGGGACAAACAGAGATGATTGGGTGCGTCCATTGTAAAAAATTCAAGTGCGAGTTTTTTTTGGTGAATGAGTGGGAAAAATGGCCATCCCGAGCGAGTTTTGCAGCACCGTTCCGTCGGATATGAAAGTGCCAAAAACCCACCAAACCTGACTTTTGGGTCAAACGGAGATGATTGGGTGCGTCCATTGTAAAAAATTCAACTACTAGTTTTTTTGGTGAATGAGTGGGAAAAATGGTCATCCGGAGCGAGTTTTGCGGCACCGTTCCGTCAGAAATAAAAATGCCAAAAACCCACCAAACCTGAGTTTTGGGTCAAACGGAGATGATTGGGTGCGTCCGTTGTAAAAAATTAAACTGCTAGTTTTTTTTGGTGAATGAGTGGGAAAAACGGCCATCCCGAGCGAGTTTTGTGGCACCATTCCGTCGAAAATGAAAGTGCCAAAAACACACCAAACATGAGTTTTGGGTCAAACGGAGACGATTTGGTTCGTCCGTTGGGAAAAATGCAATTGCTGGTTTTTTGGTGAATGAGTGGGAAAAACGGTTATCCTGAGCGAGCTTTGCGGCACCGTTCCGTCGGAAATGAAAGTGCTAAAAACCCACCAAATATGAGTATTGGGTCAAACGGAGATGATTGGGTGTGTCCGTTGCGAAAAATTCAACTGCAAGTTTTCTGGTGAATTAGTGGGAAAAACGGCCATCCCGAGCGAGTTTTGCGACACCGTTCCATTGGAAATGAAAATGCCAAATACCGACCAAACATGAGCTTTGGGTCAAACGGAGATGATTGGGTGCGTCCGTTCCAAAAATTTCAACAGCAAGTTTTTTTGGTGAATCAGTGGGACAAACGGCCATCCAGAGTGAGTTTTGTGGCACCGTTCCATCAGAATGAAAGTGCCAAAAACCCACCAAACATGAGTTTTGGGTCATACGGAGATGATTGGGTGCGTCCGTTGCAAAAAATTCAAGTGCGAGTTTTTTTGGTGAATGAGTGGAAAAAACGGTCATCCCGAGTGAGTTTTGCGGCACCGTTCCGTCAGAAATGAAAGTGCAAAAACCCAACAAACAAGAGTTTTGGGTCAAATAGAGATGATTGGGTGCGTTCGTTGTAAAAATTCAACTGCGAGTTTTTTAGTTGAATGAGTGGGAAAAACAGTCATCCCGAGTGAGTTTTGTGGCACCGTTCTGTCGAAAATGAAAGTGGCAAAAAACCACCAAACATGAGTTTTGGGTCAAACGGAGATGATTGGGTGCGTCTGTTGCGAAAAATTCAACTGCAAGTTTTTTTGGTGAATGAGTGGGAAAAACGGTGATCCCGAGCGAGCTTTGCGGCACCGTTCTGTCGGAAATGAAAGTGCCAAAAACCCACCAAACATGAGTTTTGGGTCAAACGGAGATGATTGGGTGCGTCCATTGCGAAAAATTCAACTGCAAGTTTTTTTTGTGAATCAGTGCGAAAAACGGCCATCCAGAGCGACTTTTGCGGCACCGTTCCGTCAGAAATAAAAGTGCCAAAACCCATCAAACCTGACTTTTGGGTCAAACAGAGATGATTGGGTGCGTCCATTGTAAAAAATTCAACTACGAGTTTTTTTGGTGAATGAGTGGGAAAAACGGTCATCCCGAGCGAGTTTTGCGGCACCGTTCCGTCAGAAATAAAAGTGCCAAAAACCCACCAAACTTGAGTTTTGGGTCAAACGGAGATGATTGGGTGCGTCCGTTGAAAAAATTGAACTGCTAGTTTTTTTGGTGAATGAGTGGGAAAAACGGCCATCCCGAGCGAGTTTTGTAGCACCGTTCCGTCAAAAATGAAAGGGCCAAAAACACACCAAACATGAGTTTTGGGTCAAACGGAGACGATTTGGTCCGTCCGTTGGGAAAAATGCAATTGCGGGTTTTTTGGTGAATGTGTGGGAAAAACAGCCATCCCGAGCGAGTTTTGCGGCACCGTTCCGTCAGAAATGAAAGTGCCAAAACCCACCAAACCTCAGTTTTTGGTCAAACGGAGATGATTGGGTGCGTCCGTTGCGAAAAATTCAACTACAAGTTTTTTTGGTGAATCAGTGCGAAAAACGGCCATCCAGAGCGACTTTTGCAGCACCGTTCCGTCAGAAATGAAAGTGCCAAAACCCACCATACACGAGTTTTGGGTCAAACAGAGATGATTGGGTACGTCCGTTGCGAAAAACTCAACTCCAAGTTTTTTTGGTAAATCAGTGCGAAAAACGGCCATCCCGAGCGACTTTTGCGGCACCGTTCCGACAGAAATGAAAGTGCCAAAAACCCACCATACAAGAGTTTTGGGTCAAACGAAGATGATTGGGTGCGTCCTTTGTAAAAAAATCAACTACTATTTTTTTTGGTGAATGAGTGGGAAAAACGGTCATCCCGAGTGAGTTTTGCGGCACCGTTCCGTCAGAAATAAAAGTGCCAGAAACCCACCAAACCTGAGTTTTGGGTCAAACGGAGATGATTGGGTGCGTCCGTTGTAAAAAATTAAACTGCTAGTTTTTTTTGGTGAATGATTGGGAAAAACGGCCATCCCGAGCGAGTTTTGTGGCAGCATTCCGTCGAAAATGAAAGTGCCAAAAACACACCAAACATGAGTTTTGGGTCAAACGGAGACGATTTGGTTCGTCCGTCGGGAAAAATGCAATTGCTGGTTTTTTGGTGAATGAGTGGGAAAAACGGTTATCCTGAGCGAGCTTTGCGGCACCGTTCCGTCGGAAATGAAAGTGCTAAAAACCCACCAAATATGAGTATTGGGTCAAACGGAGATGATTGGGTGTGTCCGTTGCGAAAAATTCAACTGCAAGTTTTCTGGTGAATTAGTGGGAAAAACGGCCATCCCGAGCGAGTTTTGCGACACCGTTCCATTGGAAATGAAAATGCCAAATACCGACCAAACATGAGCTTTGGGTCAAACGGAGATGATTGGGTGCGTCCGTTCCAAAAATTTCAACAGCAAGTTTTTTTGGTGAATCAGTGGGACAAACGGCCATCCAGAGTGAGTTTTGTGGCACCGTTCCATCAGAATGAAAGTGCCAAAAACCCACCAAACATGAGTTTTGGGTCATACGGAGATGATTGGGTGCGTCCGTTGCGAAAAATTCAAGTGCGAGTTTTTTTGGTGAATGAGTGGAAAAACGGTCATCCTGAGTGAGTTTTGCGGCACCGTTCCGTCAGAAATGAAAGTGCAAAAACCCAACAAACAAGAGTTTTGGGTCAAATAGAGATGATTGGGTGCGTTCGTTGTAAAAATTCAACTGCGAGTTTTTTTGTTGAATGAGTGGGAAAAACAGTCATCCCGAGTGAGTTTTGTGGCACCGTTCTGTCGAAAATGAAAGTGCCAAAAACCCACCAAACATGAGTTTTGGGTCAAACGGAGATGATTGGGTGCGTCTCTTGCGAAAAATTCAACTGCAAGTTTTTTTGGTGAATGAGTGGGAAAAACGGTCATCCCCAGCGAGCTTTGCGGCACAGTTCTGTCAGAAATGAAAGTGCCAAAAACCCACCAAACATGAGTTTTGGGTCAAACGGAGATGATTGGGTGCGTCCGTTGCGAAAAATTCAACTGCAAGTTTTTTTTGTGAATCAGTGCGAAAAACGGCCATCCAGAGCGACTTTTGCGGCACCGTTCCGTCAGAAATAAAAGTGCCAAAACCCATCAAACCTGACTTTTGGGTCAAATAGAGATGATTGGGTGCGTCCATTGTAAAAAATTCAACTACGAGTTTTTTTGGTGAATGAGTGGGAAAAACGGTCATCCCGAGCGAGTTTTGCGGCACCGTTCCGTCAGAAATAAAAGTGCCAAAAACCCACCAAACTTGAGTTTTGGGTCAAACGGAGAGGATTGGGTGCGTCCGTTGAAAAAATTGAACTGCTAGTTTTTTTGGTGAATGAGTGGGAAATACGGCCATCCCGAGCGAGTTTTGTGGCACTGTTCCGTCGAAAATGAAAGTGCCAAAAACCCACCAAACTTGAGTTTTGGGTCAAACGGAGATGATTGGGTGCGTCCGTTGAAAAAAATTGAACTGCTAGTTTTTTTGGTGAATGAGTGGGAAAAACGGCCATCCCGAGCGAGTTTTGTAGCACCGTTCCGTCAAAAATGAAAGTGCCAAAAACACACCAAACATGAGTTTTGGGTCAAACGGAGACGATTTGGTCCGTCCGTTGGGAAAAATGCAATTGCGGGTTTTTTGGTGAATGAGTGGGAAAAACGGCCATCCCGAGCGGGTTTTGCGGCACCGTTCCGTTAGAAATGAAAGTGCCAGAACCCACCAAACATGAGTTTTGGGTCAAACAGAGATGATTGGGTGCGTCCGTTGTAAAAAATTCAAGTGCGAGTTTTTTTTGGTGAATGAGTGGGAAAAAATGGCCATCCCGAGCGAGTTTTGCAGCACCGTTCCGTCGGATATGAAAGTGCCAAAAACCCACCAAACCTGACTTTTGGGTCAAACGGAGATGATTGGGTGCGTCCATTGTAAAAAATTCAACTACTAGTTTTTTTGGTGAATGAGTGGGAAAAACGGTCATCCGGAGCGAGTTTTGCGGCACCGTTCCGTCAGAAATAAAAATGCCAAAAACCCACCAAACCTGAGTTTTGGGTCAAACGGAGATGATTGGGTGCGTCTGTTGTAAAAAATTAAACTGCTAGTTTTTTTTGGTGAATGAGTGGGAAAAACGGCCATCCCGAGCGAGTTTTGTGGCACCATTCCGTCGAAAATGAAAGTGCCAAAAACACACCAAACATGAGTTTTGGGTCAAACAGAGACGATTTGGTTCGTCCGTTGGGAAAAATGCAATTGCTGGTTTTTTGGTGAATGAGTGGGAAAAACGGTTATCCTGAGCGAGCTTTGCGGCACCGTTCCGTCGGAAATGAAAGTGCTAAAAACCCACCAAATATGAGTATTTGGTCAAACGGAGATGATTGGGTGTGTCCGTTGCGAAAAATTCAACTGCAAGTTTTCTGGTGAATTAGTGGGAAAAACGGCCATCCCGAGCGAGTTTTGCGACACCGTTCCATTGGAAATGAAAATGCCAAATACCGACCAAACATGAGCTTTGGGTCAAACGGAGATGATTGGGTGCGTCCGTTCCAAAAATTTCAACAGCAAGTTTTTTTGGTGAATCAGTGGGACAAACGGCCATCCAGAGTGAGTTTTGTGGCACCGTTCCATCAGAATGAAAGTGCCAAAAACCCACCAAACATGAGTTTTGGGTCATACGGAGATGATTGGGTGCGTCCGTTGCGAAAAATTCAAGTGCGAGTTTTTTTGGTGAATGAGTGGAAAAAACGGTCATCCCGAGTGTGTTTCGCGGCACCGTTCCGTCAGAAATGAAAGTGCAAAAACCCAACAAACAAGAGTTTTGGGTCAAATAGAGATGATTGGGTGCGTTCGTTGTAAAAATTCAACTGCGAGTTTTTTTGTTGAATGAGTGGGAAAAACAGTCATCCCGAGTGAGTTTTGTGGCACCGTTCTGTCGAAAATGAAAGTGCCAAAAACCCACCAAACATGAGTTTTGGGTCAAACAGAGATGATTGGGTGCGTCTGTTGCGAAAAATTCAACTGCAAGTTTTTTTGGTGAATGAGTGGGAAAAACGGTCATCCCCAGCGAGCTTTGCGGCACAGTTCTGTCGGAAATGAAAGTGCCAAAAACCCACCAAACATGAGTTTTGGGTCAAACGGAGATGATTGGGTGCGTCCGTTGCGAAAAATTCAACTGCAAGTTTTTTTTGTGAATCAGTGCGAAAAACGGCCATCCAGAGCGACTTTTGCGGCACCGTTCCGTCAGAAATAAAAGTGCCAAAACCCATCAAACCTGACTTTTGGGTCAAATAGAGATGATTGGGTGCGTCCATTGTAAAAAATTCAACTACGAGTTTTTTTGGTGAATGAGTGGGAAAAACGGTCATCCCGAGCGAGTTTTGCGGCACCGTTCCGTCAGAAATAAAAGTGCCAAAAACCCACCAAACTTGAGTTTTGGGTCAAACGGAGATGATTGGGTGCGTCCGTTGAAAAAATTGAACTGCTAGTTTTTTTGGTGAATGAGTGGGAAATACGGCCATCCCGAGCGAGTTTTGTGGCACTGTTCCGTCGAAAATGAAAGTGCCAAAAACCCACCAAACTTGAGTTTTGGGTCAAACGGAGATGATTGGGTGCGTCCGTTGAAAAAAATTGAACTGCTAGTTTTTTTGGTGAATGAGTGGGAAAAACGGCCATCCCGAGCGAGTTTTGTAGCACCGTTCCGTCAAAAATGAAAGTGCCAAAAACACACCAAACATGAGTTTTGGGTCAAACGGAGATGATTTGGTCCGTCCGTTGGGAAAAATGCAATTGCGGGTTTTTTGGTGAATGAGTGGGAAAAACGGCCATCCCGAGCGAGTTTTGCGGCACCGTTCCGTTATAAATGAAAGTGCCAAAACCCACCAAACATGAGTTTTGGGTCAAACAGAGATGATTGGGTGCGTCCGTTGTAAAAAATTCAAGTGCGAGTTTTTTTTGGTGAATGAGTGGGAAAAATGGCCATCCCGAGCGAGTTTTGCAGCACCGTTCCGTCGGATATGAATGTGCCAAAAACCCACCAAACCTGACTTTTGGGTCAAACGGAGATGATTGGGTGCGTCCATTGTAAAAAATTCAACTACTAGTTTTTTTGGTGAATGAGTGGGAAAAACGGTCATCCGGAGCGAGTTTTGCGGCACCGTTCCGTCAGAAATAAAAATGCCAAAAACCCACCAAACCTGAGTTTTGGGTCAAACGGAGATGATTGGGTGCGTCCGTTGTAAAAAATTAAACTGCTAGTTTTTTTTGGTGAATGAGTGGGAAAAACGGCCATCCAGAGCGAGTTTTGTGGCACCATTCCGTCGAAAATGAAAGTGCCAAAAACACACCAAACATGAGTTTTGGGTCAAACAGAGACGATTTGGTTCATCCGTTGGGAAAAATGCAATTGCTGGTTTTTTGGTGAATGAGTGGGAAAAACGGTTATCCTGAGCGAGCTTTGCGGCACCGTTCCGTCGGAAATGAAAGTGCTAAAAACCCACCAAATATGAGTATTGGGTCAACCGGAGATGATTGGGTGTGTCCGTTGCGAAAAATTCAACTGCAAGTTTTCTGGTGAATTAGTGGGAAAAACGGCCATCCCGAGCGAGTTTTGCGACACCGTTCCATTGGAAATGAAAATGCCAAATACCGACCAAACATGAGCTTTGGGTCAAACGGAGATGATTGGGTGCGTCCGTTCCAAAAATTTCAACAGCAAGTTTTTTTGGTGAATCAGTGGGACAAACGGCCATCCAGAGTGAGTTTTGTGGCACCGTTCCATCAGAATGAAAGTGCCAAAAACCCACCAAACATGAGTTTTGGGTCATACGGAGATGATTGGGTGCGTCCGTTGCGAAAAATTCAAGTGCGAGTTTTTTTGGTGAATGAGTGGAAAAAACGGTCATCCCGAGTGTGTTTTGCGGCACCGTTCCGTCAGAAATGAAAGTGCAAAAACCCAACAAACAAGAGTTTTGGGTCAAATAGAGATGATTGGGTGCGTTCGTTGTAAAAATTCAACTGCGAGTTTTTTTGTTGAATGAGTGGGAAAAACAGTCATCCCGAGTGAGTTTTGTGGCACCGTTCTGTCGAAAATGAAAGTGCCAAAA
The DNA here is from genome assembly GCA_009763385.1 of Coix lacryma-jobi var. lacryma-jobi. Classification (NCBI taxonomy): domain Eukaryota; kingdom Viridiplantae; phylum Streptophyta; class Magnoliopsida; order Poales; family Poaceae; genus Coix; species Coix lacryma-jobi. The sequence continues at coordinate 102,404,713 of CM019827.1, forward strand.
ACCCACCAAACATGAGTTTTGGGTCAAACAGAGATGATTGGGTGCGTCTGTTGCGAAAAATTCAACTGCAAGTTTTTTTGGTGAATGAGTGGGAAAAACGGTCATCCCCAGCGAGCTTTGCGGCACAGTTCTGTCGGAAATGAAAGTGCCAAAAACCCACCAAACATGAGTTTTGGGTCAAACGGAGATGATTGGGTGCGTCCGTTGCGAAAAATTCAACTGCAAGTTTTTTTTGTGAATCAGTGCGAAAAACGGCCATCCAGAGCGACTTTTGCGGCACCGTTCCGTCAGAAATAAAAGTGCCAAAACCCATCAAACCTGACTTTTGGGTCAAATAGAGATGATTGGGTGCGTCCATTGTAAAAAATTCAACTACGAGTTTTTTTGGTGAATGAGTGGGAAAAACGGTCATCCCGAGCGAGTTTTGCGGCACCGTTCCGTCAGAAATAAAAGTGCCAAAAACCCACCAAACTTGAGTTTTGGGTCAAACGGAGATGATTGGGTGCGTCCGTTGAAAAAATTGAACTGCTAGTTTTTTTGGTGAATGAGTGGGAAATACGGCCATCCCGAGCGAGTTTTGTGGCACTGTTCCGTCGAAAATGAAAGTGCCAAAAACCCACCAAACTTGAGTTTTGGGTCAAACGGAGATGATTGGGTGCGTCCGTTGAAAAAAATTGAACTGCTAGTTTTTTTGGTGAATGAGTGGGAAAAACGGCCATCCCGAGCGAGTTTTGTAGCACCGTTCCGTCAAAAATGAAAGTGCCAAAAACACACCAAACATGAGTTTTGGGTCAAACGGAGATGATTTGGTCCGTCCGTTGGGAAAAATGCAATTGCGGGTTTTTTGGTGAATGAGTGGGAAAAACGGCCATCCCGAGCGAGTTTTGCGGCACCGTTCCGTTATAAATGAAAGTGCCAAAACCCACCAAACATGAGTTTTGGGTCAAACAGAGATGATTGGGTGCGTCCGTTGTAAAAAATTCAAGTGCGAGTTTTTTTTGGTGAATGAGTGGGAAAAATGGCCATCCCGAGCGAGTTTTGCAGCACCGTTCCGTCGGATATGAATGTGCCAAAAACCCACCAAACCTGACTTTTGGGTCAAACGGAGATGATTGGGTGCGTCCATTGTAAAAAATTCAACTACTAGTTTTTTTGGTGAATGAGTGGGAAAAACGGTCATCCGGAGCGAGTTTTGCGGCACCGTTCCGTCAGAAATAAAAATGCCAAAAACCCACCAAACCTGAGTTTTGGGTCAAACGGAGATGATTGGGTGCGTCCGTTGTAAAAAATTAAACTGCTAGTTTTTTTTGGTGAATGAGTGGGAAAAACGGCCATCCAGAGCGAGTTTTGTGGCACCATTCCGTCGAAAATGAAAGTGCCAAAAACACACCAAACATGAGTTTTGGGTCAAACAGAGACGATTTGGTTCATCCGTTGGGAAAAATGCAATTGCTGGTTTTTTGGTGAATGAGTGGGAAAAACGGTTATCCTGAGCGAGCTTTGCGGCACCGTTCCGTCGGAAATGAAAGTGCTAAAAACCCACCAAATATGAGTATTGGGTCAACCGGAGATGATTGGGTGTGTCCGTTGCGAAAAATTCAACTGCAAGTTTTCTGGTGAATTAGTGGGAAAAACGGCCATCCCGAGCGAGTTTTGCGACACCGTTCCATTGGAAATGAAAATGCCAAATACCGACCAAACATGAGCTTTGGGTCAAACGGAGATGATTGGGTGCGTCCGTTCCAAAAATTTCAACAGCAAGTTTTTTTGGTGAATCAGTGGGACAAACGGCCATCCAGAGTGAGTTTTGTGGCACCGTTCCATCAGAATGAAAGTGCCAAAAACCCACCAAACATGAGTTTTGGGTCATACGGAGATGATTGGGTGCGTCCGTTGCGAAAAATTCAAGTGCGAGTTTTTTTGGTGAATGAGTGGAAAAACGGTCATCCCGAGTGAGTTTTGCGGCACCGTTCCGTCAGAAATGAAAGTGCAAAAACCCAACAAACAAGAGTTTTGGGTCAAATAGAGATGATTGGGTGCGTTCGTTGTAAAAATTCAACTGCGAGTTTTTTTGTTGAATGAGTGGGAAAAACAGTCATCCCGAGTGAGTTTTGTGGCACCGTTCTGTCGAAAATGAAAGTGCCAAAAACCCACCAAACATGAGTTTTGGGTCAAACGGAGATGATTGGATGCGTCTGTTGCGAAAAATTCAACTGCAAGTTTTTTTGGTGAATGAGTGGGAAAAACGGTCATCCCGAGCGAGCTTTGCGGCACCGTTCTGTCAGAAATGAAAGTGCCAAAAACCCACCAAACATGAGTTTTGGGTCAAACGGAGATGATTGGGTGCGTCCGTTACGAAAAATTCAACTGCAAGTTTTTTTTGTGAATCAGTGCGAAAAACGGCCATCCAGAGCGACTTTTGCGGCACCGTTCTGTCAGAAATAAAAGTGCCAAAACCCATCAAACCTGACTTTTGGGTCAAATAGAGATGATTGGGTGCGTCCATTGTAAAAAATTCAACTACGAGTTTTTTTGGTGAATGAGTCGGAAAAACGGTCATCCCGAGCGAGTTTTGCGGCACCGTTCCGTCAGAAATAAAAGTGCCAAAAACCCACCAAACTTGAGTTTTGGGTCAAACGGAGATGATTGGGGGCGTCCGTTGAAAAAAATTGAACTGCTAGTTTTTTTGGTGAATGAGTGGGAAAAACGGCCATCCCGAGCGAGTTTTGTAGCACCGTTCCGTCAAAAATGAAAGTGCCAAAAACACACCAAACATGAGTTTTGGGTCAAACGGAGACGATTTGGTCCGTCCGTTGGGAAAAATGCAATTGCGGGTTTTTTGGTGAATGTGTGGGAAAAACGGCCATCCCGAGCGAGTTTTGCGGCACCGTTCCGTTAGAAATGAAAGTGCCAAAACCCACCAAACATGAGTTTTGGGTCAAACAGAGATGATTGGGTGCGTCCGTTGTAAAAAATTCAACTACGAGTTTTTTGGTGAATGAGTGGGAAAAATGGCCATCCCGAGCGAGTTTTGTAGCACCGTTCCGTCAGATATGAAAGTGCCAAAAACCCACCAAACCTGACTTTTGGGTCAAACGGAGATGATTGGGTGCGTCCAATGTAAAAAATTCAACTACGAGTTTTTTTGGTGAATGAGTGGGGAAAACGGTCATCCCGAGCGAGTTTTGCGGCACCGTTCCGTTAGAAATAAAAGTGCCAAAAACCCACCAAACCAGAGTTTTGGGTCAAACGGAGATGATTGGGTGCGTCCGTTGTAAAAAATTAAACTGCTAGTTTTTTTTTGTGAATGAGTGGGAAAAATGACCATCCCGAGCGAGTTTTGTGGCACCATTCCGTCGAAAATGAAAGTGCCAAAAACACACCAAACATGAGTTTTGGGTCAAACGGACATGATTTGGTCCGTCCGTTGGGAAAAATAGAATTGCGGGTTTTTTGGTGAATGAGTGGGAAAACGGTTATCCCGAGCGAGCTTTGCGGCACCGTTCCGTCGGAAATGAAAGTGCCAAAAACCCACCAAATATGAGTATTGGGTCAAACAGAGATGATTGGGTGTGTCCGTTGCGAAAAATTCAACTACATGTTTTTTGGTGAATTAGTGGGAAAAACGGCCATCCCGAGCGGGTTTTGCGACACCGTTCCATTGGAAATGAAAATACCAAAAACCCACCAAACATGAGTTTTGGGTCAAACGGAGATGATTGGGTGCGTCCGTTGCGAAAATTTTAACTACAAGTTTTTTTGGTGAATCAGTGGGACAAACGGCCATCCCGAGTGAGTTTTGTGGCACCGTTCCATCGGAATGAAAGTGCCAAAAACCCACCAAACATGAGTTTTGGGTCATACGGAGATGATTGGGTGCGTCCATTGTGAAAAAATCAACTGCGAGTTTTATTGGTGAATGAGTGGAAAAAACGGTCATCCCGAGTGAGTTTTGCGGCACCGTTCTGTCAGAAATGAAAGTGCAAAAACCCACCAAACAAGAGTTTTGGGTCAAATAGAGATGATTGGGTGCGTTCGTTGTAAAAATTCAACTGCGAGTTTTTTTGTTGAATGAGTGGGAAAAACAATCATCCCGAGTGAGTTTTGTGGCACCGTTCTGTCCAAAATGAAAGTGCCAAAAACCCACCAAACATGAGTTTTGGGTCAAACGAAGATGATTGGGTGCGTCTGTTGCGAAAAATTCAACTGCAAGTTTTTTTGGTGAATGAGTGGGAAAAACAGTCATCCCGAGCAAGCTTTGCGGCACCGTTCTATCGGAAATGAAAGTTTCAAAAACCCACCAAACATGAGTTTTGGTTCAAAAAGAGATGATTGGGTGCGTCCGTTGCGAAAAATTCAACTGCAAATTTTTTTGGTGAATCAGTGCGAAAAACGGCCATCCAGAGCGACTTTTGCGGCACCGTTCCGTCAGAAATGAAAGTACCAAAACCCACCAAACCTGACTTTTAGGTCAAACAGAGATGATTGGGTGCGTCCATTGTAAAAAATTCAACTACGAGTTTTTTTGGTGAATGAGTGGGAAAAATGGTCATCCAAGCGAGTTTTGCGGCACCGTTCCGTCAGAAATAAAAGTGCCAAAAACCCACCAAACCTGAGTTTTGGGTCAAACGGAGATGATTGGGTGCGTCCGTTGTAAAAAATTAAACTGCTAGTTTTTTTGGTGAATGAGTGGGAAAAACGGCCATCCCGAGCGAGTTTTGTGGCACCATTCCGTCGAAAATGAAAGTGCCAAAAACACACCAAACATGAGTTTTGGGTCAAACGGAGTTGATTTGGTCCGTCCGTTGGGAAAAATGCAATTGCGGGTTTTTTGGTGAATGAGTGGGAAAAACGGTTATCCCGAGCGAGCTTTGCGGCACCGTTCTGTCGGAAATGAAAGTGCCAAAAACCCACCAAATATGAGTATTGGGTCAAACGGAGATGATTGGGTGCGTCCGTTGCGAAAAATTCAACTGCAAGTTTTTTGGTGAATTAGTGGGAAAAACGGCCATCCCGAGCGAGTTTTGCGACACCGTTCCATTGGAAATGAAAATGCCAAAAACCCACCAAACATGAGTTTTGGGTCAAACGGAGATGATTGGGTGCGTCCGTTGCGAAAATTTCAACTGCAAGTTTTTTTGGTGCATCAGTGGGACAAACGGGCATCCCGAGTGAGTTTTGTGGCACCGTTCCATCGGAATGAAAGTGCCAAAAACCCACCAAACATGAGTTTTGGGTCATACGGAGATGGTTGGGTGCGTCCGTTGCGAAAAATTCAACTGCGAGTTTTTTTGGTGAATGAGTGGAAAAAACGGTCATCCCGAGTGAGTTTTGCGGCACCGTTCAGTCGGAATTAAAGTGCCAAAAACCCACCAAACTTGAGTCTTGGGTCAAACGGAGATGATTGGGTGCGTCCGTTGTGAAAAATTCAACTGCAAGTTTTTTTGGTGAATCAGTTTGAAAAACGGCCATCCAGAGCGACTTTTGCGGCACCGTTCCATCAGAAATGAAAGTGTCAAAACCCACCAAACGTGACTTTTGGGTCAAACGGAGATGATTGGGTGCGTCCATTGTAAAAAATTCAACTACAAGTTTTTTTGGTGAATGAGTGGGAAAAACGGTCATCCCGAGCGAGTTTTGCGGCACCGTTCCGTCAGAAATAAAAGTGCCAAAAACCCACCAAACATGAGTTTTGGGTCAAATAGAGATGATTGGGTGCATTCGTTGTAAAAATTCAACTGCGAGTTTTTTTGTTGAATGAGTGGGAAAACAGTCATCCCGAGTGAGTTTTGTGGCACCGTTCCGTCGAAAATGAATGTGCCAAAAACACACCAAACAAGAGTTTTGGGTAAAACGGAGACGATTTGGTGCGTCCGTTGGGAAAAATGCAATTGCAGGTTTTTTGGTGAATGAGTGGGAAAAACGGCCATCCCGAGCGAGTTTTGCGGCACCGTTCCATTAGAAATGAAAGTGCCAGAACCCACCAAACATGAGTTTTGGGTCAAATGGGGACGATTTGGTGCGTCCGTTATAAAAAATTCAACTGCGGGTTGTTTGTTGAATGAGTGGGAAAAACGGTTATCCCGAGCGAGCTTTGCGGCACCGTTCCGTCGGAAAAGAAAGTGCCAAAAACCCACCAAATATGAGTATTGGGTCAAACGGAGATGATTGGGTGTGTCCGTTGCGAAAAATTCTACTGCAAGTTTTTTGGTGAATTAGTGGGAAAAATGGCCATCCCGAGCGAGTTTTGCGACACCGTTCCATTTGAAATGAAAATGCCAAAAACCCACCAAACCTGGGTTTTGGATCAAACGGAGATGATTGGGTGCGTCCGTTGCGAAAATTTCAACTACAAGTTTTTTTGGTGCATTATTGGGACAAACGGCCATCCCGAGTGAGTTTTGTGGCACCGTTCCATCGGAATGAAAGTGCCAAAAACCCGCCAAACATGAGTTTTGGTCATACGGAGATGATTGGGTGCATCCGTTGCGAAAAATTCAACTGCGAGTTTTTTTGGTGAATGAGTGGAAAAAACGGTCATCCCGAGTGAGTTTTGCGGCACCGTTCAGTCAGAATTAGAAGTGCCAAAAACCGACCAAACTTGAGTCTTGGGTCAAACGGAGATGATTGGGTGCGTCCGTTGCGAAAAATTGAACTGCAAGTTTTTTGGTGAATCAGTCAGAAAAACGGCCATCCCGAGCGAGTTTTTGCGGCATCGTTCCGTCGGAAATTAATGTGCCAAAAACCCACTAAACCTCAGTTTTGGGTCAAACAGAGATGATTGGGTGCGTCCGTTGCAAAAAATGCAATTGCGAGTCTTTTTGTGAATCAGTGGGAAAAACGGTCATCCCGAGCGAGTTTTGCGGCACCGTTTCATCGGAAATGAATTGCAAAAACACAACAAACTTGAGTTTTGGGTCAAACGGAGATGATTGGGTGCGTCCATTGTGAAAAATTCAACTGCAAGTTTTTTGGTGAATAAGTGGGAAAAACAGCCATCCCGAGCGAGTTTTGCGGCACCGTTCCGTCACAAATGAAAGTGCCAAAACCCACCAAACATGAGTTTTGGGTCAAATAGAGATGATTGGGTGCGTCCATTGTAAAATATTCAACTGTGAGTTATTTTGGTGAATGAGTGGGAAAACAGCCATCCCGAGTGAGTTTTGTGGCAACGTTCCGTCGAAAGTGAAAGTGCAAAAAACCCACCAAACATGAGTTTTAGGTCAAACGGAGATGATTGGGTCCGTCCGTTGCGAAAAATGCAATTGCGTGGTTTTTTGGTGAATGAGTGGGAAAACGGACATCGCGAGCGATCTTTGCGGCACCGTTCAGTCGGAATTAAAAGTGCCAAAAACCCACCAAACTTGAGTTTTGGGTCAAACAGAGATGATTGGGTGCGTACGTTGTGAAAAATTCAACTGCAAGTTTTTTTTGGTGAATCAGTGGGTAAACGGCAACCCCAAGCAAATTTCGCGGCATCGTTCCGTCGGAAATGAAAGTGCCAAACACCCACTAAACCTCAGTTTTGGGTCAAACGGAGATGATTGGGTGCGTCCATTGCGAAAAATGCAACTGGGAGTCTTTTTGTGAATCAGTGGGAAAAACGACCATCCTGAGCGAGCTTTGCGGCACCGTTTTGTCGGAAATGAAAGTGCAAAAACACACCAAATATGAGCTATGGGTGAAACGGAGATGATTGGGTGCGTCCGTTGCGAAAAATTCAACTTCAAGTTTTTTGGTGAATCAGTGGGAAAAACAGCCATCCCGAGCAAGATTTGTGGCACCGTTCCGTCAGAAATGAAAGTGCCAAAACCCACCAAACATGAGTTTTGGGTCAAAACAGAGATGATTGGGTGCGTCCGTTTTAAAAAATTAAAGTGCGAGTTTTTTTGGTGAATGAGTGGGAAAAATGGCCATCCCGAGCAAGTTTTGCCGCACCGTTCCGTCGAAAATGAAAGTGCCAAAAACTCACCAAACCTGAGTTTTTGGTCAAACGGAGATGATTGGGTGCGTCGGTTGTAAAAAATTCAACTGCTAGTTTTTTTGGTGAATGAGTGGGAAAAACGGCCATCCCGAGCGAGTTTTGTGGCACTGTTCCGTCGAAAATGAAAGTTCCAAAAACCCACCAAACATGAGTTTTGGGTCAAACGGAGACGATTTGGCGCGTTCGTTGCAAAAAATGCAATTGCGGGTTTTTTGGTGAACGAGTGGTAAAAACAGTTATCCCGTGCGAGCTTTGCGGCAATGTTCTGTCAGAAATGAAAGTGGCAAAAACCCACCAATCATGAGTTTTGGGTCAAACGGAGATGATTGGGTGTGTCCGTTGCGAAAAATTGAACTGCAAGTTTTTTGGTGAATCATTCGGAAAAACGGCCATCCCGAGCGAGTTTTTGCGGCATCGTTCCGTCGGAAATTAATGTGTCAAAAACCCACTAAACCTCAGTTTTGCGTCAAACGGAGATGATTGGGTGCGTCTGTTGCGAAATATGCAATTGCGAGTCTTTTTGAATCAGTGGGAAAAACGGCCATCCCGAGCGAGTTTTGCGGCACCGTTTCATCGGAAATGAATTGCAAAAACACAACAAACTTGAGTTTTGGGTCAAACGGAGATGATTGGGTGCGTCCATTATGAAAAATTCAACTGCAAGTTTTTAGTGAATCAGTGGGAAAAACAGCCATCCCGAGCGAGTTTTGCGGCACCATTCTGTCACAAATGAAAGTGCCAAAACCCACCAAACATGAGTTTTGGGTCAAATAGAGATGATTGGGTGCGTCCGTTGTAAAATATTCAACTGCAAGTTATTTTGGTGAATGAGTGGGAAAACAGCCATCCCGAGTGAGTTTTGTGGCAACGTTCCGTCGAAAGTGAAAGTGCAAAAAACCCACCAAACATGAGTTTTAGGTCAAACGGAGATGATTGGGTCCGTCCGTTGCGAAAAATGCAATTGCGTGTTTTTTTGGTGAATGAGTGGGAAAACGGACATCCCGAGCGATCTTTGCGGCACCGTTCAGTCGGAATTAAAAGTGCCAAAAACCCACCAAACTTGAGTTTTGGGTCAAACAGAGATGATTGGGTGCGTACGTTGTGAAAAATTCAACTGCAAGTTTTTTTTGGTGAATCAGTGGGAAAACGGCAACCCCAAGCAAATTTCGCGGCATCGTTCCGTCGGAAATGAATGTGCCAAAAACCCACTAAACCTCAGTTTTGGGTCAAACGGAGATGATTGGGTGCGTCCATTGCGAAAAATGCAATTGAGAGTCTTTTTGTGAATCAGTGGGAAAAAGGACCATCCTGAGCGAGCTTTGCGGCACCGTTTTGTCGGAAATGAAAGTGCAAAAACACACCAAATATGAGCTATGGGTGAAACGGAGATGATTGGGTGCGTCCGTTGCGAAAAATTCAACTTCAAGTTTTTTGGTGAATCAGTGGGAAAAACAGCCATCCCGAGCAAGATTTGTGGCACCGTTCCGTCAGAAATGAAAGTGCCAAAACCCACCAAACATGAGTTTTGGGTCAAAACAGAGATGATTGGGTGCGTCCGTTTTAAAAAATTAAAGTGCGAGTTTTTTTGGTGAATGAGTGGGAAAAATGGCCATCCCGAGCAAGTTTTGCCGCACCGTTCCGTCGAAAATGAAAGTGCCAAAAACTCACCAAACCTGAGTTTTTGGTCAAACGGAGATGATTGGGTGCGTCGGTTGTAAAAAATTCAACTGCTAGTTTTTTTGGTGAATGAGTGGGAAAAACGGCCATCCCGAGCGAGTTTTGTGGCACTGTTCCGTCGAAAATGAATGTTCCAAAAACCCACCAAACATGAGTTTTGGGTCAAACGGAGACGATTTGGCGCGTTCGTTGCAAAAAATGCAATTGCGGGTTTTTTTGGTGAATGAGTGGGAAAAACAGTTATCCCGTGCGAGCTTTGCGGCAATGTTGTGTCAGAAATGGAAGTGGCAAAAACCCACCAAACATGAGTTTTGGGTCAAACGGAGATGATTGGGTGCGTCCGTTGCGAAAAATTGAACTGCAAGTTTTTTGGTGAATCATTCGAAAAAACGGCCATCCCGAGCGAGTTTTTGCGGCATCCTTCCGTCGGAAATTAATGTGTCAAAAACCCACTAAACCTCAGTTTTGTGTCAAACGGAGATGATTGGGTGCGTCCGTTGCGAAATATGCAATTGCGAATCTTTTTTTGAATCAGTGGGAAAAACGACCATCCCGAGCGAGTTTTGCGGCACCGTTTCATCGGAAATGAATTGCAAAAACACAACAAACTTGAGTTTTGGGTCAAATGGAGATGATTGGGTGCGTCCATTATGAAAAATTCAACTGCAAGTTTTTGGTGAATCAGTGGGAAAAACAGCCATCCCGAGCGAGTTTTGCGGCACCATTCCGTCACAAATGAAAGTGCCAAAACCCACCAAACATGAGTTTTGGGTCAAATAGAGATAATTGGGTGCGTCCGTTGTAAAATATTCAACTGCGAGTTATTTTGGTGAATGAGTGGGAAAAACATCCATCCCGAGCGAGTTTTGTGGCAACGTTCCATCGAAAGTGAAAGTGCAAAAAACCCACCAAACATGAGTTTTAGGTCAAACGGAGATGATTGGGTCCGTCCGTTGCGAAAAATGCAATTGCGTGTTTTTTTGCTGAATGAGTGAGAAAATGGCCATCCCGAGCGATCTTTGCGGCACCGTTCAGTCGGAATTAAAAGTGCCAAAAACCCACCAAACTTGAGTTTTGGGTCAAACAGAGATGATTGGGTGCGTACGTTGTGAAAAATTCAACTGCAGGTTTTTTGGTGAATCAGTGGGAAAACGGCCACCCCGAGCGAGTTTCGCGGCATCGTTTCGTCGGAAATGAAAGTGCCAAAAATCCACTAAACCTCAGTTTTGGGTCAAACGGAGATGATTGGGTGTGTCTGTTGCGAAAAATGCAATTGAGAGTCTTTTTGTGAATCAGTGGGAAAAACGGCCATCCTGAGCGAGCTTTGCGGCACCGTTTCGTCAGAAATGAAAGTGCAAAAACACACCAATTATGAGCTTTGGGTGAAATGGAGATGATTGGGTGCGTTCGTTGCGAAAAATTCAACTGCAAGTTTTTTTTGAATCAGTGGCAAAAACAGCCATACCGAGCGAGTTTTGCGGCACCGTTCCGTTTGAAATGAAACTGCCAAAACCCACCAAACATGAGTTTTAGGTCAAAAAGAGATGATTGGGTGCGTCCGTTGTAAAAAATGCAACTGTGAGGTTTTTGGTGAATGAGTGGGAAAAACGGCCATCCCGAGCGTGTTTTGCGGCACCGTTCCATCGAAAATGAAAGTGCCAAAAACCCACCAAACGTGAGTTTTGGGTCAAATGGAGATGATTGGGTGCGTCAGTTGTAAAAAATTCAACTGCTAGTTTTTTGGCGAATGAGTGGGAAAAACGGTCATGGCGAGCGAGTTTTGTGGCACCGTTCCGTCGAAAATGAAAGTGCCAAAAACCCACCAAACATGAGTTTTGGGTCAAATGGAGACGATTTGGTGCGTATGTTGCAAAAAATGCAATTGCGGGGTTTTTTTGGTGAATGAGTGGGAAAAACGGTTATCCCGAGCGAGCTTTGCGGCAACGTTCCGTCAGAATTGAAAGTGCCAAAAACCCACCAAACATGAGTTTCGGGTCAAACGGAGATGATTGGGTGCGTCCGTTGCGAAAAATTCAACTGCAAGTTTTTTGGTGAATCAGTGGGAAAAATGACCATCCCGAGCGAGTTTTGCGGCATCGTTCTGTCGGAAATGAAAGTGCCAAAAACCCACTAAACCTCAGTTTTGGGTCAAACGGAGATGATTGTGTGCGTCTGTTGCGAAAAATGCAATTGCGAGTCTTTTTGTGAATCAGTGGGAAAAACGATCATCCCGAGCGAGTTTTGCGGCACCGTTTCGTCGGAAATGAAAGTGCAAAAACCGACCAAATATGAGTTCTGGGTCAAACGGAGATGATTAGGTGTGTCCGTTGCGAAAAATTCAACTGCAAGTTTTTTGGTGAATCAGTGGCAAAAACAGCCATCCCGAGCGAGTTTTGCGGCACCGTTCCGTCAGAAATGAAAGTGCCAAAACCCACCAAACCTCAGTTTTTGGTCAAACGGAGATGATTGGGTGCGTCCGTTGCGAAAATTTCAACTGCAAGTTTTTTTGGTGAATCAGTGGGAAAAACGGCCACCCCGAACGAGTTTTGCGGCACCGTTCCGTCGGAAATGAAAGTGCCAAAAACCCACCAAACATGAGTTTTGGGTCAAACGGAGACGATTTGGTGCGTTCATTGCAAAAAATGCAATTGCGGGTTTTTTGGTGAATGAGTCGGAAAAACGGTTATCCCGAGCGAGCTTTGCGACAACATTCCGTCAGAAATGAAAGTGTGAAAAACCCACCAAACATGAGTTTTGGGTCAAACGAAGATGATTGGGTGCGTCCGTTGCGAAAAATTCAACTGCAAGTTTTTTGGTGAATCAGTGGGAAAAACGGCCATCTCGAGCGAGTTTTGCGGCATCGTTCCATCGGAAATGAAAGTGCCAAAAACCCACTAAACTCAGTTTGGGTCAAACAGAGATGATTGTGTGCGTCTGTTGCGAAAATGCAATTGCGTGTCTTTTTGTGAATCAGTGGGAAAAACGACCATACCGAGCGAGTTTTGTGGCACCGTTTCATCGGAAATGAAAGTGCAAAAACCCACCAAATATGAGTTTTGGGTCAAACGGAGATGATTGGGTGCGTCCGTTGCGAAAAATGGAATTGCGAGTCTTTTTGTTAATCAGTGTGAAAAACGGCCATCCCGAGCGAGTTTTGCGGCACCGTTCCGTCGGAAATGAAAGTGCCAAAAACCCACCAAACATGAGTTTTGGGTCAAACGGAGATGATTTGGTGCGTCCATTGCAAAAAATGCAATTGCGGGTTTTTTGGTGAATACGGTTATCCCGAGCGAGCTTTGCGGCAACGTTCCGTTAGAAATGAAAGTGCCAAAAACCCACCAAACATGAGTTTTCGGTCAAACGGAGATGATTGGGTGCGTCCGTTGCGAAAAATTCAACTGCAAGTTTTTGGTGAATCAGTGGGAAAAACAGCCATCCCGAGCGAGTTTTGCGGCACCGTTCTGTCAGAAATGAAAGTGCCAAAACCCACCAAACCTGAGTTTTTGGTCAAACGGATATGATTGGGTGCGTCCGTTGCGAAAATTTCAACTGCAAGTTTTTTTGGTGAACCAGTGGGAAAAACGGCCATCCCGAGCGAGTTTTGCGGCACCGTTCCGTCGGAAATGAAAGTGCCAAAAACCCACCAAACATGAGTTTTGGGTCAAACCGAGACGATTTGGTGCGTCCGTTGCAAAAAATGCAATTGCAGGTTTTTTGGTGAATGAGTCGGAAAAACGGTTATCCCGAGCGAGCTTTGCGGCAACGTTCCGTCAGAAATGAAAGTGCCAAAAACCCACCAAACATGAGTTTTGGGTCAAACGAAGACGATTGGGTGCGTCCGTTGCAAAAAATGCAAGTGCGGGTTTTTTGGTGAATGAGTCGGAAAAACGGTTATCCCGAGCGAGCTTTGCGGCAACGTTCCGTCAGAAATGAAAGTGCCAAAAACCCACCAAACATGAGTTTTCGGTCAAACGAAGATGATTGGGTGCGTCCGTTGCGAAAAATTCAACTGCAAGTTTTTTGGTGAATCAGTGGGAAAAACGGCCATCCCGAGCGAGTTTTGCGGCATCGTTCCGTCGGAAATGAAAGTGCCAAAAACCCACTAAACCTCAGTTTTGGGTCAAACGGAGATGATTGTGTGCGTCTGTTGCGAAAAATGCAATTGCGAGTCTTTTTGTGAATCAGTGGGAAAAACGACCATCCCGAGCGAGTTTTGCGGCACCGTTTCGTCGGAAATGAAAGTGCAAAAACCCACCAAATATGAGTTCTGGGTCAAACGGAGATGATTGGGTGTGTCCGTTGCGAAAAATTCAACTGCAAGTTTTTTGGTGAATCAGTGGGAAAAACAGCCATCCCGAGCGAGTTTTGCGGCACCGTTCCGTCAGAAATGAAAGTGCCAAAACCCACCAAACCTCAGTTTTTGGTCAAACGGAGATGATTGGGTGCGTCCGTTGCGAAAATTTCAACTGCAAGTTTTTTTGGTGAATCAGTGGGAAAAACGGCCATCCCGAACGAGTTTTGCGGCACCGTTCCGTCGGAAATGAAAGTGCCAAAAACCCACCAAACATGAGTTTTGGGTCAAACGGAGACGATTTGGTGCGTCCATTGCAAAAAATGCAATTGTGGGTTTTTTGGTGAATGAGTCGGAAAAACGGTTATCCCGAGCGAGCTTTGCGACAACGTTCCGTCAGAAATGAAAGTGTGAAAAACCCACCAAACATGAGTTTTGGGTCAAACGAAGATGATTGGGTGCGTCCGTTGCGAAAAATTCAACTGCAAGTTTTTTGGTGAATCAGTGGGAAAAACGGCCATCTCGAGCGAGTTTTGCGGCATCGTTCCATCGGAAATGAAAGTGCCAAAAACCCACTAAACTCAGTTTTGGGTCAAACAGAGATGATTGTGTGCGTCTGTTGCGAAAATGCAATTGCGTGTCTTTTTGTGAATCAGTGGGAAAAACGACCATACCGAGCGAGTTTTGTGGCACCGTTTCATCGAAAATGAAAGTGCAAAAACCCACCAAATATGAGTTTTGGGTCAAACGGAGATGATTGGGTGCGTCCGTTGCGAAAAATTCAACTGCAAGTTTTTGGTTGAATCAGTGGGAAAAACAGCCATCCCGAGCCAGTTTTGCAGCACTGTTCCGTCAAAAATGAAAGTGCCAAAACCCACCAAACCTGAGTTTTTGGTCAAACGGAGATGATTGGGTACGTCAGTTGTAAAAAAATCAACTGCTAGTTTTTTTGGTGAATGAGTGGGAAAAACGGCCATCCCGAGCGAGTTTTGCGGCACCGTTCCGTCGGAAATGAAAGTGCCAAAACCCACCAAACATGAGTTTTGGGTCAAACGGAGACGATTTGGTGCGTCCGTTGCAAAAAATGCAATTGCGGGTTTTTTGGTGAATGAGTCGGAAAAACGGTTATCCCGAGCGAGCTTTGCGGCAACGTTCCGTTAGAAATGAAAGTGCCAAAAACCCACCAAACATGAGTTTTCGGTCAAACGGAGATGATTGGGTGCGTCCGTTGCGAAAAATTCAACTGCAAGTTTTTGGTGAATCAGTGGGAAAAACAGCCATCCCGAGCGAGTTTTGCGGCACCGTTGTGTCAGAAATGAAAGTGCCAAAACCCACCAAACGTGAGCTTTTGGTCAAACGGAGATGATTGGGTGCGTCCGTTGCGAAAATTTCAACTTCAAGTTTTTTTGGTGAACCAGTGCGAAAAACGGCCATCCCGAGCGAGTTTTGCGGCACCGTTCCGTCGGAAATGAAAGTGCCAAAAACCCACCAAACATGAGTTTTGGGTCAAACCGAGACGATTTGGTGCGTCCGTTGCAAAAAATGCAATTGCAGGTTTTTTGGTGAATGAGTCGGAAAAACGGTTATCCCGAGCGAGCTTTGCGGCAACGTTCCGTCAGAAATGAAAGTGCCAAAAACCCACCAAACATGAGTTTTGGGTCAAACGAAGACGATTGGGTGCGTCCGTTGCAAAAAATGCAAGTGCGGGTTTTTTGGTGAATGAGTCGGAAAAACGGTTATCCCGAGCGAGCTTTGCGGCAACGTTCCGTCAGAAATGAAAGTGCCAAAAACCCACCAAACATGAGTTTTCGGTCAAACGAAGATGATTGGGTGCGTCCGTTGCGAAAAATTCAACTGCAAGTTTTTTGGTGAATCAGTGGGAAAAACGGCCATCCCGAGCGAGTTTTGCGGCATCGTTCCGTCGGAAATGAAAGTGCCAAAAACCCACTAAACCTCAGTTTTGGGTCAAACGGAGATGATTGTGTGCGTCTGTTGCGAAAAATGCAATTGCGAGTCTTTTTGTGAATCAGTGGGAAAAACGACCATCCCGAGCGAGTTTTGCGGCACCATTTCGTCGGAAATGAAAGTGCAAAAACCCACCAAATATGAGTTCTGGGTCAAACGGAGATGATTGGGTGTGTCCGTTGCGAAAAATTCAACTGCAAGTTTTTTGGTGAATCAGTGGGAAAAACAGCCATCCCGAGCGAGTTTTGCGGCACCGTTCCGTCAGAAATGAAAGTGCAAAACCCACCAAACCTCAGTTTTTGGTCAAACGGAGATGATTGGGTGCGTCCGTTGCGAAAATTTCAACTGCAAGTTTTTTTGGTGAATCAGTGGGAAAAACGGCCATCCCGAACGAGTTTTGCGGCACCGTTCCGTCGGAAATGAAAGTGCCAAAAACCCACCAAACATGAGTTTTGGGTCAAACGGAGACGATTTGGTGCGTCCATTGCAAAAAATGCAATTGCGGGTTTTTTGGTGAATGAGTCGGAAAAACGGTTATCCCGAGCGAGCTTTGCGACAACATTCCGTCAGAAATGAAAGTGTGAAAAACCCACCAAACATGAGTTTTGGGTCAAATGAAGATGATTGGGTGCGTCCGTTGCGAAAAATTCAACTGCAAGTTTTTTGGTGAATCAGTGGGAAAAACGGCCATCTCGAGGGAGTTTTGCGGCATCGTTCCATCGGAAATGAAAGTGCCAAAAACCCACTATACTCAGTTTTGGGTCAAACAGAGATGATTGTGTGCGTCTGTTGCGAAAATGCAATTGCGTGTCTTTTTGTGAATCAGTGGGAAAAACGACCATACCGAGCGAGTTTTGTGGCACCGTTTCATCGGAAATGAAAGTGCAAAAACCCACCAAATATGAGTTTTGGGTCAAACGGAGATGATTGGGTGCGTCCGTTGCGAAAAATGGAATTGCGAGTCTTTTTGTTAATCAGTGTGAAAAACGGCCATCCCAAGCGAGTTTTGCGGCACCGTTCCGTCGGAAATGAAAGTGCCAAAAACCCACCAAACATGAGTTTTGGGTCAAACGGAGACGATTTGGTGCGTCCATTGCAAAAAATGCAATTGCGGGTTTTTTGGTGAATGAGTCGGAAAAACGGTTATCCCGAGCGAGCTTTGCGGCAACGTTCTGTTAGAAATGAAAGTGCCAAAAACCCACCAAACATGAGTTTTCGGTCAAACGGAGATGATTGGGTGCGTCCGTTGCGAAAAATTCAACTGCAAGTTTTTGGTGAATCAGTGGGAAAAACAGCCATCCCGAGCGAGTTTTGCGGCACCGTTCTGTCAGAAATGAAAGTGCCAAAACCCACCAAACCTGAGTTTTTGGTCAAACGGAGATGATTGGGTGCGTCCGTTGCGAAAATTTCAACTGCAAGTTTTTTTGGTGAACCAGTGGGAAAAACGGCCATCCCGAGCGAGTTTTGCGGCACCGTTCCGTCGGAAATGAAAGTGCCAAAAACCCACCAAACATGAGTTTTGGGTCAAACCGAGACGATTTGGTGCGTCCGTTGCAAAAAATGCAATTGCAGGTTTTTTGGTGAATGAGTCGGAAAAACGGTTATCCCGAGCGAGCTTTGCGGCAACGTTCCGTCAGAAATGAAAGTGCCAAAAACCCACCAAACATGAGTTTTGGGTCAAACGAAGACGATTGGGTGCGTCCGTTGCAAAAAATGCAAGTGCGGGTTTTTTGGTGAATGAGTCGGAAAAACGGTTATCCCGAGCGAGCTTTGCGGCAACGTTCCGTCAGAAATGAAAGTGCCAAAAACCCACCAAACATGAGTTTTCGGTCAAACGAAGATGATTGGGTGCGTCCGTTGTGAAAAATTCAACTGCAAGTTTTTTGGTGAATCAGTGGGAAAAATGGCCATCCCGAGCGAGTTTTGCGGCATCGTTCCGTCGGAAATGAAAGTGCCAAAAACCCACTAAACCTCAGTTTTGGGTCAAACGGAGATGATTGTGTGCGTCTGTTGCGAAAAATGCAATTGCGAGTCTTTTTGTGAATCAGTGGGAAAAACGACCATCCCGAGCGAGTTTTGCGGCACCGTTTCGTCGGAAATGAAAGTGCAAAAACCCACCAAATATGAGTTCTGGGTCAAACGGAGATGATTGGGTGTGTCCGTTGCGAAAAATTCAACTGCAAGTTTTTTGGTGAATCAGTGGGAAAAACAGCCATCCCGAGCGAGTTTTGCGGCACCGTTCCGTCAGAAATGAAAGTGCCAAAACCCACCAAACCTCAGTTTTTGGTCAAACGGAGATGATTGGGTGCGTCCGTTGCGAAAATTTCAACTGCAAGTTTTTTTGGTGAATCAGTGGGAAAAACGGCCATCCCGAACGAGTTTTGCGGCACCGTTCCGTCGGAAATGAAAGTGCCAAAAACCCACCAAACATGAGTTTTGGGTCAAACGGAGACGATTTGGTGCGTCCATTGCAAAAAATGCAATTGAGGGTTTTTTGGTGAATGAGTCGGAAAAACGGTTATCCCGAGCGAGCTTTGCGACAACGTTCCGTCAGAAATGAAAGTGTGAAAAACCCACCAAACATGAGTTTTGGGTCAAACGAAGATGATTGGGTGCGTCCGTTGCGAAAAATTCAACTGCAAGTTTTTTGGTGAATCAGTGGGAAAAACGGCCATCTAGAGCGAGTTTTGCGGCATCGTTCCATCGGAAATGAAAGTGCCAAAAACCCACTAAACTCAGTTTCGGGTCAAACAGAGATGATTGTGTGCGTCTGTTGCGAAAATGCAATTGCGTGTCTTTTTTGAATCAGTGGGAAAAACGACCATACCGAGCGAGTTTTGTGGCACCGTTTCATCGAAAATGAAAGTGCAAAAACCCACCAAATATGAGTTTTGGGTCAAACGGAGATGATTGGGTGCGTCCGTTGCGAAAAATTCAACTGCAAGTTTTTTGGTGAATCAGTGGGAAAAACAGCCATCCCGAGCCAGTTTTGCAGCACTGTTCCGTCAAAAATGAAAGTGCCAAAACCCACCAAACCTGAGTTTTTGGTCAAACGGAGATGATTGGGTACGTCAGTTGTAAAAAAATCAACTGCTAGTTTTTTTGGTGAATGAGTGGGAAAAACGGCCATCCCGAGCGAGTTTTGTGGCACCGTTCCGTCGGAAATGAAAGTGCCAAAAACCCACCAAACATGAGTTTTGGGTCAAACGGAGACGATTT
This sequence comes from Coix lacryma-jobi var. lacryma-jobi, assembly GCA_009763385.1. Lineage (NCBI taxonomy): Eukaryota > Viridiplantae > Streptophyta > Magnoliopsida > Poales > Poaceae > Coix > Coix lacryma-jobi. Next base: position 102,423,849 of record CM019827.1, read on the forward strand.
GGTGCGTCCGTTGCAAAAAATGCAATTGCGGGTTTTTTGGTGAATGAGTCGGAAAAACGGTTATCCCGAGCGAGCTTTGCGGCAACGTTCCGTTAGAAATGAAAGGGCCAAAAACCCACCAAACATGAGTTTTCGGTCAAACGGAGATGATTGGGTGCGTCCGTTGCGAAAAATTCAACTGCAAGTTTTTGGTGAATCAGTGGGAAAAACAGCCATCCCGAGCGAGTTTTGCGGCACCGTTCTGTCAGAAATGAAAGTGCCAAAACCCACCAAACCTGAGTTTTTGGTGAAACGGAGATGATTGGGTGCGTCCGTTGCGAAAAATTCAACTGCAAGTTTTTTGGTGAATCAGTGGGAAAAACGGCCATCCCGAGCGAGTTTTGCGGCATCGTTCCCTCGGAAATGAAAGTGCCAAAAACCCACTAAACCTCAGTTTTGGGTCAAACGGAGATGATTGTGTGCGTCTGTTGCGAAAAATGCAATTGCGAGTCTTTTTGTGAATCAGTGGGAAAAACGACCATCCCGAGCGAGTTTTGCGGCACCGTTTCGTCGGAAATGAAAGTGCAAAAACCCACCAAATATGAGTTTTGGGTCAAACGGAGATGATTGGGTGTGTCCGTTGCGAAAAATTCAACTGCAAGTTTTTTGGTGAATCAGTGCGAAAAACAGCCATCCCGAGCGAGTTTTGCGGCACCGTTCCGTCAGAAATGAAAGTGCCAAAACCCACCAAACCTCAGTTTTTGGTCAAACGGAGATGTTTGGGTGCGTACGTTGCGAAAATTTCAACTGCAAGTTTTTTTGGTGAATCAGTGGGAAAAACGGCCATCCCGAACGAGTTTTGCGGCACCGTTCCGTCGGAAATGAAAGTGCCAAAAACCCACCAAACATGAGTTTTGGGTCAAATGGAGACGATTTGGTGCGTCCATTGCAAAAAATGCAATTGCGGGTTTTTTGGTGAATGAGTCGGAAAAACGGTTATCCCGAGCGAGCTTTGCGACAACGTTCCGTCAGAAATGAATGTGTGAAAAACCCACCAAACATGTGTTTTGGGTCAAACGAAGATGATTGGGTGCGTCCGTTGCGAAAATTTCAACTGCAAGTTTTTTTGGTGAACCAGTGGGAAAAACGGCCATCCCGAGCGAGTTTTGCGGCACCGTTCTGTCGGAAATGAAAGTGCCAAAAACCCACCAAACATGAGTTTTGGGTCAAACCGAGATGATTTGGTGCGTCCGTTGCAAAAAATGCAATTGCAGGTTTTTTGGTGAATGAGTCGGAAAAACGGTTATCCCGAGCGAGCTTTGCGGCAACGTTCCGTCAGAAATGAAAGTGCCAAAAACCCACCAAACATGAGTTTTGGGTCAAACGAAGACGATTGGGTGCGTCCGTTGCGAAAAATTCAACTGCAAGTTTTTTGGTGAATCAGTGGGAAAAACAGCCATCCCGAGCGAGTTTTGCGGCACCGTTCCGTCAGAAATGAAAGTGCCAAAACCCACCAAACCTGAGTTTTTGGTCAAAGGGAGATGATTGGGTGCGTCCGTTGCGAAAATTTCAACTGCAAGTTTTTTTGGAGAATCAGTGGGAAAAACGGCCATCCCGAGTGAGTTTTGTGGCACCGTTCCGTCGAAATGAATGTGCCAGAAACCCACCAAACATGAGTTTTGGGTCAAACGGAGACGATTTGGTGCGTCCGTTGCAAAAAATGCAATTGCGGGTTTTTTTGGTGAATCAGTGGGAAAAACGGCCATCCCGAGCGAGTTTTGTGGCACCATTCCGTCGAAAATGAAAGTGCCAAAAACACACCAAACATGAGTTTTGGGTCAAAGGGAGACGATTTGGTCCGTCCGTTGGGAAAAATGCAATTGCGGGTTTTTTGGTGAATGAGTGGGAAAAACGGTTATCCCGAGCGAGCTTTGCGGCATCGTTCTGTCGGAAATGAAAGTGCCAAAAACCCACCAAACATGAGTTTTGGGTCAAACGGAGATGATTTGGTGCGTCCGTTGCGAAAAATTCAACTGCAAGTTTTTTCGTGAATCAGTGGGGAAAACGGCCATCCCGAGCGAGTTTTGCGGCATCGTTCCGTCGGAAATTAATGTGCCAAAAACCCACCAAACCTCAGTTTTGGGTCAAACGGAGATGATTGTGTGCGTCCGTTGCGAAAAATACAATTGCGAGTCTGTTTGTGAATCAGTGGGAAAAACAGCCATCCCGAGCGAGTTTTGCGGCACCGTTTCGTCGGAAATGAATTTCAAAAACACACCAAACTTGAGTTTTGGGTCAAACGAAGATGATTGGGTGCGTCCGTTGCGAAAAATTCAACTGCAAGTTTTTTGGTGAATCAGTGGGAAAAACAACCATCCCGAGCGAGTTTTGCGGCACCGTTTCATCAAAAATGAAAGTGCCAAAACCCACCAAACATGAGTTTTGGGTCAAATAGAGATGATTGGGTGCATCCGTTGTAAAATATTCAACTGCGAGTTATTTTGGTGAATGAGTGGGAAAAATAGCCATCCCGAGCGAGTTTTGTGGCAACGTTCCGTCGAAAGTGAAAGTGCAAAAAACCCACCAAACATGAGTTTTGGGTCAAACAGAGATGATTGGGTCTTTCCGTTACGAAAAATGCAATTGCATGTTTTTGTTGGTGAATGAGTGGGAAAACGGCCATCCCGAGCAATCTTTGCTGCACCGTTCAGTGGGAATTAAAAGTGCCAAAAACCCACCAAACATGAGTTTTGGGTCAAACAGAGATGATTGGGTGCGTCCGTTGCGAAAAAGTCAACTGCAAGTTTTTTTGGTGAATCAGTGCGAAAAACGGCCATCCGCAGCGACTTTTGCAGCACCGTTCCGTCAGAAATGAAAGTGCCAAAACCCACCAAACCTGACTTTTGGGTCAAACGGAGATGATTGGTGCGTCCATTATAAAAAATTCAACTACGAGTTTTTTTGGTGAATGAGTGGGAAAAACGGTCATCCCGAGCGAATTTTGCGGCACCGTTCTGTCAGAAATAAAAGTGCCAAAAACCCACCAAACCTGAGTTTTGGGTCAAACGGAGATGATTGGGTGCGTCCGTTGTAAAAAAATAAACTGCTAGTTTTTTTGGTGAATGAGTGGGAAAAACGGCCATCCCGAGCGAGTTTCGTGGCACCGTTCCGTCGAAAATGGAAGTGCCAAAAACACACCAAACATGAGTTTTGGGTCAAACGGAGACGATTTGGACCGTCCGTTGGGAAAAATGCAATTGCGGGTTTTTTGGTGAATGAGTTGGAAAAACGGCAATCCCGAGCGAGTTTTGCGGCACCGTTCCGTTATAAATGAAAGTGCCAAAACCCACCAAACATGAGTTTTGGGTCAAACAGAGATGATTGGGTGCGTCCGTTGTAAAAAATTCAACTGCGAGTTTTTTTTTGTGAATGAGTGGGAAAAATGGCCATCCCGAGCGAGTTTTGCAGCACCGTTCCGTCGGATATGAAAGTGCCAAAAACCCACCAAACCTGACTTTTGGGTCAAAAGGAGGTGATTGGGTGCGTCCATTGTAAAAAATTCAACTACGAGTTGTTTTGGTGAATGAGTGGGAAAAACGATCATCCCGAGCGAGATTTGCGGCACCGTTCCGTCAGAAATGAAAGTGCCAAAAACCCACCAAACTTGAGTCTTGGGTCAAACGGAGATGATTGGGTGCGTCCGTTGTGAAAAATTCAAATGCAAGTTTTTTTTGGTGAATCAGTGGGAAAAACGGTCATCACGAGCGAGTTTTGCGGCATTGTTCCGTCGGAAATGAAAGTGTCAAAAACCCACCAAACATGAGTTTTGGGTCAAATAGAGATGATTGGGTGCGTCCGTTGTAAAATATTCAACTGCGAGTTATTTTGGTGAATGAGTGGGAAAAACAGCCATCCCGAGCGAGCTTTGCGGCACCGTTCCGTCGGAAATGAAAGTGCCAAAAACCCACCAAATATGAGTTTTGGGTCAAACGGAGATGATTGGGTGTGTCCATTGTGAAAAATTCAACTGCAAGTGTTTTGGTGAATTAGTGGGAAAAACGGCCATCCCGAGCGAGTTTTGCGACACCGTTCCATTGGAAATGAAAATGCCAAAAACCCACCAAACATGAGTTTTGGGTCAAACGGAGATGATTGGGTGCGTCCGTTGCGAAAATTTCAACTGCAAGTTTTTTTGTGAATCAGTGGGACAAACGGCCATCCCGAGTGAGTTTTGTGGCACCGTTCCATCGGAATGAAAGTGCCAAAAACCCACCAAACATGAGTTTTGGGTCATACGGAGATGATTGGGTGCGTCCGTTGCGAAAAATTCAACTGCGAGTTTTTTGGTGAATGAGTGGAAAAACGGTCATCCCGAGTGAGTTTTGCGGCACCGTTCCGTCAGAAATGAAAGTGCAAAAACCCACCAAACAAGAGTTTTGGGTCAAATAGAGATGATTGGGTGCGTTCGTTGTAAAAATTCAACTGCGAGTTTTTTGTTGAATGAGTGGGAAAAACGGTCATCTCGAGCGAGCTTTGCGGCACCGTTCTGTAGGAAATGAAAGTGCTAAAAACCCACCAAACATGAGTTTTGGGTCAAACAGAGATGATTGGGTGTGTCCGTTGCGAAAAATTCAACTGCAAGTTTTTTTGGTGAATGAGTGGGAAAAACGGCCATCCCGAGCGATCTTTGCGGCACCGTTCAGTCAGAAATGAAAGTGTCAAAACCCACCAAACATGAGTTTTGGGTCAAATAGATATGATTGGGTGCGTCCTATGTAAAAAATTCAACTGTGAGTTTTTTGGTGAATGAGTGGGAAAAACAGCCATCCCGAGCGAATTTTGTGGCAACGTTCCGTCGAAAGTGAAAGTGCAAAAAGCCCACCAAAAATGAGTTTTGGGTCAAACGGAGATGATTGGGTGCGTCTGTTGCGAAAAATGCAATTGCGTGTTTTTTTGGTGAATGAGTGGGAAAAATGGCCATCCCGAGCGATCTTTGCGGCACCGTTCAGTCAGAATTAAAAGTGCCAAAAACCCACCAAACTTGAGTCTTGGGTCAAACGGAGATGATTGGGTGCGTCCGTTGTGAAAAATTCAACTGCAAGTTTTTTTTGGTGAATCAGTGGGAAAAACGGTCATCTTGAGCGAGTTTTGCGGCATTGTTCCGTCGGAAATGAAAGTGTCAAAAACCCACCAAACATGAGTTTTGGGTCAAATAGAGATGATTGGGTGTGTCCGTTGTAAAATATTCAACTACGAGTTATTTTGGTGAATGAGTGGGAAAAACAGCCATCCCGAGCGAGTTTTGTGGCAACGTTCCGTCGAAAGTGAAAGTGCAAAAAACACACCAAACATGAGTTTTGGGTCAAACGGAGATGATTGGGTCCGTCCGTTGCGAAAAATGCAATTGCGTGTTTTTGTTGGTGAATGAGTGGGAAAACGGCCATCCCGAGCGATCTTTGCGGCACCGTTCAGTCTGAATTAAAAGTGCCAAAAACCCACCAAACATGAGTTTTGGGTCAAACAGAGATGATTGGGTGCGTCCGTTGCGAAAAATTCAACTGCAAGTCTAGAGCGACTTTTGCGGCACCGTTCCGTCAGAAATGAAAGTGCCAAAACCCACCAAACCTGACTTTTGGGTCAAACAAAGATGATTGGGTGCGTCCATTGTAAAAAATTCAACTACGAGTTTTTTTGGTGAATTAGAGGGAAAAACGGTCATCCCGAGCGAGTTTTGCGGCACTGTTCCGTCAGAAATAAAAGTGCCAAAAACCCACCAAATCTGAGTTTTGGATCAAACGGAGAAGATTGGGTGCGTCCGTTGTAAAAAATTAAACTGCTAGTTTTTTTTGGTGAATGAGTGGAAAAAACGGCCATCCCTAGCGAGTTTTGTGGCACCGTTCCGTCGAAAATGAAAGTGCCAAAAACACACCAAACATGAGTTTTGGGGTCAAACGGAGACGATTTGGTCCGTCCGTTGGGAAAAATGCAATTGCGGGTTTTTTAGTGAATGAGTGGGAAAAACGGCCATCCCGAGCGAGTTTTGCGGCACCCTTCCGTTAGAAATGAAAGTGCCAAAACCCACCAAACATGAGTTTTGGGTCAAATAGAGATGATTGGGTTCGTCCGTTGTAAAAAATTCAACTGCGAGTTTTTTTTTGTGAATGAGTCGAAAAAATGGCTATCCCGAGCGAGTTTTGCAGCACCGTTCCGTCGGATAAGAAAGTGCCAAAAACCCACCAAACCTGACTTTTGGGTCAAAAGGAGAAGATTGGGTGCGTCCATTGTAAAAAATTCAACTACGAGTTGTTTTGGTGAATGAGTGGGAAAAACGGTCATCCCGAGCTATTTTTGCGACACCGTTCCGTCAGAAATAAAAGTGCCAAAAACCCACCAAACCTGAGTTTTGGGTCAAACGGAGATGATTGGGTGCGTCCGTTGTAAAAAATTAAACTGCTAGTTTTTTTTGGTGAATGAGTGGGAAAAACGGCCATCCCGAGCGAGTTTTGTGGCACCATTCCGTCGAAAATGAAAGTGCCAAAAACACACCAAACTTGAGTTTTGGGTCAAACGGAGACGATTTGGTCCGTCCGTTGGGAAAAATGCAATTGCGGGTTTTTTGGTGAAAGAGTGGGAAAAACGGTTATCCCGAGCGAGATTTGCGGCACTGTTCCGTCGGAAATGAATGTGCCAAAAACCCACTAAATATGAGTTTTGTGTCAAACGGAGATGATTGGGTGTGTCCATTGCGAAAAATTCAACTGCGAGTTTTTTGGTGATTAGTGGGAAAAACGGCCATCCCGAGCGAGTTTTGCGACACCGTTCCATTGGAAATGAAAATGCCAAAAACCCACCAAACATGAGTTTTGGGTCAAACGGAGATGATTGGGTGCGTCCGTTGCGAAAAATTCAACTGCAAGTTTTTTGGTGAATGAGTGGGAAAAACGGTCATCCCGATCGAGCTTTGCGGCACCGTTCTGTCGGAAATGAAAGTGCCAAAAACCCACCAAACATGAGGTTTGGGTCAAACAGAGATGATTGGGTGTGTCCATTGCGAAAAATTCAAATGCAAGTTTTTTTGGTGAATGAGTGGGAAAAATGGCCATCCCTAGCGATCTTTGCGGCACCGTTCAGTCGGAATTAAAAGTTCCAAAAACCCACCAAACTTGAGTCTTGGGTCAAACGGAGATGATTGGGTGCGTCCGTTGTGAAAAATTCAACTGCAAGTTTTTTTTGGTGAATCAGTGGGAAAAACGGTCATCTTGAGCGAGTTTTGCGGCATTGTTCCGTCGGAAATGAAAGTGTCAAAAACCCACCAAACATGAGTTTTGGGTCAAATAGAGATGATTGGGTGTGTCCGTTGTAAAATATTCAACTACGAGTTATTTTGGTGAATGAGTGGGAAAAACAGCCATCCCGAGCGAGTTTTGTGGCAACGTTCCGTCGAAAGTGAAAGTGCAAAAAACACACCAAACATGAGTTTTGGGTCAAACGGAGATGATTGGGTCCGTCCGTTGCGAAAAATGCAATTGCGTGTTTTTGTTGGTGAATGAGTGGGAAAACGGCCATCCCGAGCGATCTTTGCGGCACCGTTCAGTCTGAATTAAAAGTGCCAAAAACCCACCAAACATGAGTTTTGGGTCAAACAGAGATGATTGGGTGCGTCCGTTGCGAAAAATTCAACTGCAAGTCTAGAGCGACTTTTGCGGCACCGTTCCGTCAGAAATGAAAGTGCCAAAACCCACCAACTACAAGTTTTTTTGGTCAATCAGTGGGAAAAACGGTACTCTCGAGCGAGTTTTGCGGCATCGTTCCGTCAGAAATGAAAGTGTCAAAAACCCACCAAACATGAGTTTTGGGTCAAATAGAGATGATTGGGTGCGTCCGTTGTAAAATATTCAACTGCGAGTTATTTTGGTGAATGAGTGGGAAAAACAGCCATCACGAGTGAGTTTTGTGGCAACGTTCCGTCGAAAGTGAAAGTGCAAAAAACCAACCCAAACATGAGTTTTGGGTCAAACGTAGATGATTGGGTCCGTCCGTTGCGAAAAATGCAATTGCGTGTTTTTTTGGTGAATGAGTGGGAAAACTGCCATCCCGAGCGATCTTTGCGGCACCGTTCAGTCGGAATTAAAAGTGCCAAAAACCCACCAAACATGAGTTTTGGGTCAAACAGAGATGATTGGGTGCGTGCGTTGCAAAAAATTCAACTACAAGTTTTCTTGGTGAATTAGTGCGAAAAACGGCCATCCAGAGCGACTTTTGCGGCACCGTTCCGTCAGAAATGAAAGTCCCAAAACCCACCAAACCTGACTTTTGGGTGAAACGGAGATGATTGGGTGCGTCCATTGTAAAAAATTCAACTACAAGTTTTTTTGGTGAATCAGTGCGAAAAACGGCCATCCAGAGCGACTTTTGCGGCACCGTTCCGTCAGAAATGAAAGTGCCACAACCCACCAAACCTGACTTTTGGGTCAAACGGAGATGGTTGGGTGCGTCCATTGTAAAAAATTCAACTACGAGTTTTTTTGGTGAATGAGTGGGAAAAACGGTCATCCCGAGCGAGTTTTGCGGCACCGTTCCATCAGAAATAAAAGTGCCAAAAACCCACCAAACCTGAGTTTTGGGTCAAACGGAGAAGATTGGGTGCATCCGTTGTAAAAAATTAAACTGCTAGTTTTTTTGGTGAATGAGTGGAAAAAACGGCTATCCCAAGCAAGTTTTGTGGCACCGTTCCGTCGAAAATGAAAGTGCCAAAAACACAACAAACATGAGTTTTGGGGTCAAACGGAGACGATTTGGTCCGTCCGTTGGGAAAAATGCAATTGCGGGTTTTTTGGTGAATGATTGGGAAAACGGCCATCGCGAGCGAGTTTTGCGGCACCGTTCCGTTAGAAATGAAAGTGCCAAAAACCCACCAAATATGAGTTTTGGGTCAAACGGAGATGATTGGGTGTGTCCATTGCGAAAAATTCAACTGCAAGTTTTTTGGTGAATTAGTGGGAAAAACAGCCATCCCGAGCGAGTTTTGCGACACCGTTCCATTGGAAATGAAAATGCCAAAAACCCACCAAACATGAGTTTTGGGTCAAACGGAGATGATTGGGTGCGTCCGTTGCAAAAATTTCAACTGCAAGTTTTTCTGGTGAATCAGTGGGACAAACGGCCATCCCGAGTGAGTTTTGTGGCACCGTTCCATCGGAATGAAAGTGCCAAAAACCCACCAAACATGAGTTTTGGGTCATACGGAGATGATTGGGTGCGTCCGTTGCGAAAAATTCAACTGCGAGTTTTTTGTTGAATGAGTGGAAAAAACGGTCATCCCGAGTGAGTTTTGCGGCACCGTTCTGTCAGAAATGAATGTGCAAAAACCCACCAAACAAGAGTTTTGGGTCAAATAGAGATGATTGGGTGCGTTCGTTGTAAAAATTCAACTGCGAGTTTTTTTGTTGAATGAGTGGGAAAAACAGTCATCCCGAGTGAGTTTTGTGGCACCGTTCCGTCGAAAATGAAAGTGCCAAAAACCCACCAAACATGAGTTTTGATTCAAACGGAGATGATTGGGTGCGTCCGTTGCGAAAAATTCAACTACAAGTTTTTTTGGTGAAAGAGTGGGAAAAACGGTCATCCCGAGCGAGCTTTGCGGCACCGTTCTGTTGGAAATGAAAGTGCCAAAAACCCACCAAACATGAGTTTTGGGTCAAACAGAGATGATTGGGTGTGTCCATTGCGAAAAATTCAACTGTAAGTTTTTTTGGTGAATCAGAGCGAAAAACGGCCATCCCGAGCAACTTTTGCGGCACCGTTCCGTCAGAAATGAAAGTACCAAAAACCCACCATACATGAGTTTTGGCTCAAACGAAGATGATTGGTTGCGTCTGTTGTGAAAAATTCAACTGCGAGTTTTTTTGGTGAATGAGTGGGAAAATCGGCCATCACGAGCAAGCTTTGCGGCACCGTTCCGTCGGAAATGAAAGTGCCAAAAACCCACCAAACCTGAGTTTTTGGTCAAACGGGGATGATTGGGTGCGTCAGTTGTAAAAAATTCAACTCCTAGTTTTTTGGGTGAATGAGTGGGAAAAACGGCCATCCCGAGCGAGTTTTGTGGCACCGTTCCGTCAAAAATGAAAGTTCCAAAAACCCACCAAATATGAGTTTTGGGTCAAACAGAGACGATTTGGTGCGTTCGTTGCAAAAAATGCAACTGCGGGTTTTTTTGGTGAATGAGTGGGAAAAACGGTTATCCCGAGCGAGCTTTGCGGCAATGTTCTGTCAGAAATGAAAGTGCCAAAAACCCACCAAACATGAGTTTTGGGTCAAACGGAGATGATTGGGTGCGTCCGTTGCGAAAAATTGAACTGCAAGTTTTTTGGTGAATCAGTCGGAAAAACGGCCATCCTGAGCGAGTTTTGTGGCACCGTTCCATCGAAAATGAATGTGCCAAAAACCCACCAAACATGAGTTTTGGGTCAAACGGAGACGATTTGGTGCGTCCGTTGCAAAAAATGCAATTGCGGGTTTTTTTGGTGAATGAGTGGGAAAAACAGTCATCTCGAGCGAGCTTTGCGGCATCGTTCCGTCGGAAATGAAAGTTCCAAAAACCCACCAAACATGAGTTTTGGGTCAAACGGAGATGATTGGGTGCGTCCGTTGCGAAAAATTCAACTGCAAGTTTTTTGGTGAATCAGTGGGAAAAACAGCCATCCCGAGCAAGTTTTGCGGCACCATTCCGTCACAAATGAAAGTGCCAAAACCCAGCAAACATGAGTTTTGGGTCAAATAGAGATGATTGGGGTGCGTCCGTTGTAAAATATTCAACTGCGAGTTTTTTTGGTGATTGTGTGGGAAAAACAGCCATCCCGAGCGAGTTTTGTGGCAACGTTCCGTCGAAACTGATAGTGCAAAAAACCCACCAAACATGAGTTTTGGGTCAAACGGAGATGATTGGGTCTGTCCGTTGTGAAAAATGCAATTGCGTGTTTTTTTTGTGAATGAGTGGGAAAACGGCCATCCCGAGCGATCTTTGCGGCACCGTTCAGTCGGAATTAAAAGTGCCAAAAACCCACCAAACTTGAGTTTTGGGTCAAACGGAGATGATGGGATGCGTACGTTGTGAAAAATTCAACTGCAAGTTTTTTTTGGTGAATCAGTGGGAAAACGGCCACCCCGAGCGAGTTTTGCGGCATCGTTCCGTCGGAAATGAAAGTGCCAAAAACCCACTAAACCTCAGTTTTGGGTCAAACGGAGATGATTGGGTGCGTCCATTGCGAAAAATGCAATTGCCAGTCTTCTTGTGAATCAGTGGGAAAAACGGTCATCCTGAGCGAGCTTTGCGGCACCGTTTCGTCGGAAATGAAAGTGCAAAAACACACCAAATATGAGCTTTGGGTCAAACGGAGATGATTGAGTGCGTCCGTTGCGAAAAATTCAACTGCAAATTTTTTTGTGAATCAGTGGCAAAAACAGCCATCACGAGCGAGTTTTGCGGCACCGTTCCGTTTGAAATGAAACTGCCAAAACCCACCAAACTTGAGTTTTAGGTCAAACAGAGATGATTGGGTGCGTCCGTTGTCAAAAATTCAACTGCTAGTTTTTTGGTGAATGAGTAGGAAAAACGGCCATCTTGAGCGAGTTTTGCGGCACCGTTCCGTCGAAAATGAAAGTGTCAAAAACCCACCAAACCTGAGTTTTGGGTCAAACGGAGATAATTTGGTGCGTCAGTTGTAAAAAATTCAACTGCTAGTTTTTTTGGTGAATGAGTCGGAAAAACAGCCATGGCGAGCGAGTCTTGTGGCACCGTTCCATCGAAAATGAAAGTGCCAAAAACCCACCAAACATGAGTTTTGGGTCAAACGGAGACGATTTGGTGCGTCCGTTGCAAAAAATGCAATTTGCGGGTTTTTTTGGTGAATGAGTGGGAAATGAGTGGGAAAAACGGTTATCCCGACCGAGCTTTGCGGCAACGATCCGTCAGAAATGAAAGCGCCAAAAACCCACCAAACATTCGTTTCAAGTCAAACGGAGATGATTGGGTGCGTCCGCTGCGAAAAATTTAACTGCAAGTTTTTTGGTGAATCAGTGGGAAAAATGGCCATCCCGAGCGAGTTTTGCGGCATCGTTCCGTCGGAAATGAAAGTGCCAAAAACCCACTAAACCTCAGTTTTGGGTCAAACGGAGATGATTGGGTGCGTCCGTTGCGAAAAATTCAACGGCAAGTTTTTTGGTGAATCAGTGGGAAAAACAGCCATCCCGAGCGAGTTTTGCGGCACCATTCCGTTAGAAATGAAAGTGCCAAAACCCACCAAACCTGAGTTTTTGGCCAAACGGAGATGATTGGGTGCGTCAGTTGTAAAACATTCAACTGCTAGTTTTTTTGTGAATGAGTGGGAAAAACGGCCATCCCGAGCGAGTTTTGCGGCACCGTTCCGTTAGAAATGAAAGTGCCAAAAACCCACCAAACATGAGTTTTGGGTCAAACGGAGACGATTTGGTGCGTCCATTGCAAAAAATGCAATTGCGGGTTTTTTTGGTGAATGAGTGGGAAAAACGGTTATCCCGAGCGAGCTTTGCGGCACCGTTTCGTAGGAAATGAAAGTGCAAAAACCCACCAAATATGAGTTTTGGGTCAAACGGAGATGATTGGGTGCGTCCGTTGCGAAAAATTCAACTGCAAGTTTTTGGTGAATCAGTGGGAAAAACAGCCATCCCGAGCGAGTTTTGCGGCACCGTTCCGTCAGAAATGAAAGTGCCAAAACCCACCAAACCTAAGTTTTTGGTCAAACGGAGATGATTGGGTGCGTCCGTTGCGAAAATTTCAACTGCAAGTTTTTTTGGTGAATCAGTGGGAAAAACGATCATCCCGAGCGAGTTTTGTGGCAGCGTTCCATCGAAAATGAATGTGCCAAAACCCCACCAAACATGAGTTTTGGGTCAAACGGAGACGATTTGGTGCGTCCGTTGCAAAAAATGCAATTGCGGGTTTTTTTGGTGAATGAGTGGGAAAACCGTTATCCCGAGCGAGCTTTGCGGCATCGTTCCGTTGGAAATGAAAGTGCCAAAAACCCACCAAACATGAGTTTTGGGTCAAACGGAGATGATTGGGTGCGTCCGTTGCGAAAAATTGAACTGCAAGTTTTTTGCTGAATCAGTCGGGAAAACGGCCATCCCGAGCGAGTTTTGCGGCATCGTTCCATCGGAAATTAATGTGCCAAAAACCCACTAAACCTCAGTTTTGGGTCAAACGGAGATGATTGGGTGCGTCCCTTGCGAAAAATGCAATTGCGAGTCTTTTTGTGAATCAGAGGGAAAAACAGCCATCCCGAGAGAGTTTTGCGGCACCGTTTCGTCGAAAATGAATTGCAAAAACACACCAAACTTGAGTTTTGGTCTAACGAAGATGATTGGGTGCGTCCGTTGCGAAAAATTCAACTGCAAGTTTTTTGGTGAATCAGTGGGAAAAACAGCCATCCCGAGCGAGTTTTGCGGCACCGTTCCGTCTCAAATGAAAGTGCCAAAACCCACCAAACATGAGTATTGGGTCAAATAGAGATGATTGGGTCCTTCCATTGTAAAATATTCAACTGCGAGTTATTTTGGTGAATGAGTGGGAAAAACAGCCATCCCGAGCGAGTTTTGTGGCAACGTTCCGTCGAAAGTGAAAGTGCAAAACACCCACCAAACATGAGTTTTGGGTCAAATGGAGATGATTGTGTCCGTCAGTTGCGAAAAATGCAATTGCGTGTTTTTTTTGTGAATGAGTGGGAAAACGACCATCCTGAGCGATCTTTGCGGCACCGTTCAGTCGGAATTAAAAGTGCCAAAAACCCACCAAACATGAGTTTTGGGTCAAACGGAGATGATTTGGTGCGTCAGTTGTAAAAAATTCAACTGCTAGTTTTTTTGGTGAATGAGTCGGAAAAACGGCCATGGCGAGCGAGTTTTGTGGCACCGTTCCGTCGAAAATGAAAGTGCCAAAAACCCACCAAACATGAGTTTTGGGTCAACCGGAGACGATTTTGTGCGTCCGTTGCAAAAAATGCAATTTGCGGGTTTTTTTGGTGAATGAGTGGGAAAAACGGTTATCCCGAGCGAGCTTTGCGGCAACGATCCGTCATAAATGAAAGTGCCAAAAACCCACCAAACATTCGTTTCGGGTCAAACGGAGATGATTGGGTGCGTCCGTTGCGAAAAATTTAAGTGCAAGTTTTTTGGTGAATCAGTGGCAAAAACGGCCATCCCGAGCGAGTTTTGCGGCATCGTTCCGTCGGAAATGAAAGTGCCAAAAACCCAATAAACCTCAGTTTTGGGTCAAACGGAGATGATTGGGTGCGTCCGTTGCGAAAAATTCAACTGCAAGTTTTTTGGTGAATCAGTGCGAAAAACAGCCATCCCGAGCGAGTTTTGCGGCACCATTCCGTTAGAAATGAAAGTGCCAAAACCCACCAAACCTGAGTTTTTGGCCAAACGGAGATGATTGGGTGCGTCAGTTGTCAAAAATTCAACTGCTAGTTTTTTTGTGAATGAGTGGGAAAAACGGCCATCCCGAGCGAGTTTTGCGGCACCGTTCCGTTAGCAATGAAAGTGCCAAAACCCACCAAACCTGAGTTTTTGGCCAAACGGACATGATTGGGTGCGTCAGTTGTAAAAAATTCAACTGCTAGTTTTTTTATGAATGAGTGGGAAAAACGGCCATCCCGAGCGAGTTTTGCGGCACCGTTCCGTTAGAAATGAAAGTGCCAAAAACCCACCAAACATGAGTTTTGGGTCAAACGGAGACGATTTGGTGCGTCCATTGCAAAAAATGCAATTGCGGGTTTTTTTGGTGAATGAGTGGGAAAAACGGTTATCCCAAGCGAGCTTTGCGGCACCGTTTCGTCGGAAATGAAAGTGCAAAAACCCACCAAATATGAGTTTTGGGTCAAACGGAGATGATTGGGTGCGTCCGTTGCGAAAAATTCAATTGCAAGTTTTTGGTGAATCAGTGGGAAAAACAGCCATCCCGAGCGAGTTTTGCGGCACCGTTCCGTCAAAAATGAAAGTGCCAAAACCCACCAAACCTAAGTTTTTGGTCAAACGGAGATGATTGGGTGCGTCCGTTGCGAAAATTTCAACTGCAAGTTTTTTTGGTGAATCAGTGGGAAAAACTGCCATCCCGAGCGAGTTTTGTGGCACCGTTCCATCGAAAATGAATGTGCAAAAAACCCACCAAACATGAGTTTTGGGTCAAACGGAGACGATTTGGTGCGTCCGTTGCAAAAAATGCAATTGCGGGTTTTTTTGGTGAATGAGTGGGAAAAACGGTTATCCCGAGCGAGCTTTGCGGCATCGTTCCGTCGGAAATGAAAGTGCCAAAAACCCACCAAACATGAGTTTTGGGTCAAACGGAGATGATTGGGTGCGTCCGTTGCGAAAAATTCAACTGCAAGTCTTTGGTGAATCAGTGGGAAAAACAGCCATCCCGAGCGAGTTTTGCGGCACCGTTCCGTCAAAAATGAAAGTGCCAAAACCCACCAAACCTAAGTTTTTGGTCAAACGGAGATGATTGGGTGCGTCCGTTGCGAAAATTTCAACTGCAAGTTTTTTTGGTGAATCAGTGGGAAAAACGGCCATCCCGAGCGAGTTTTGTGGCACCGTTCCATCGAAAATGAATGTGCAAAAAACCCACCAAACATGAGTTTTGGGTCAAACGGAGACGATTTGGTGCGTCCGTTGCAAAAAATGCAATTGCGGGTTTTTTTGGTGAATGAGTGGGAAAAACGGTTATCCCGAGCGAGCTTTGTGGCATCGTTCCGTCGGAAATGAAAGTGCCAAAAACCCACCAAACATGAGTTTTGGGTCAAACGGAGATGATTGGGTGCGTCCGTTGCGAAAAATTGAACTGCAAGTTTTTTGCTGAATCAGTCGGGAAAACGGCCATCCCGAGCGAGTTTTGCGGCATCGTTCCGTCGGAAATTAATGTGCCAAAAACCCACTAAACCTCAGTTTTGGGTCAAACGGAGATGATTGGGTGCGTCCCTTGCGAAAAATGCAATTGCGAGTCTTTTTGTGAATCAGAGGGAAAAACAGCCATCCCGAGCGAGTTTTGCGGCACCGTTTCGTCGGAAATGAATTGCAAAAACACACCAAACTTGAGTTTTGGTCAAACGAAGATGATTGGGTGCGTCCATTGCGAAAAATTCAACTGCAAGTTTTTTGGTGAATCAGTGGGAAAAACAGCCATCCCGAGCGAGTTTTGCGGCACCGTTCCGTCTCAAATGAAAGTGCCAAAACCCACCAAACATGAGTATTGGGTCAAATAGAGATGATTGGGTCCTTCCATTGTAAAATATTCAACTGCGAGTTATTTTGGTGAATGAGTGGGAAAAACAGCCATCCCGAGCGAGTTTTGTGGCAACGTTCCGTCGAAAGTGAAAGTGCAAAACACCCACCAAACATGAGTTTTGGGTCAAATGGAGATGATTGGGTCCGTCAGTTGCGAAAAATGCAATTGCGTGTTTTTTTTGTGAATGAGTGGGAAAACGACCATCCTGAGCGATCTTTGCGGCACCGTTCAGTCGGAATTCAAAGTGCCAAAAACCCACCAAACATGAGTTTTGGGTCAAACGGAGATGATTTGGTGCGTCAGTTGTAAAAAATTCAACTGCTAGTTTTTTTGGTGAATGAGTCGGAAAAACGGCCATGGCGAGCGAGTTTTGTGGCACCGTTCCGTCGAAAATGAAAGTGCCAAAAACCCACCAAACATGAGTTTTGGGTCAACCGGAGACGATTTGGTGCGTCCGTTGCAAAAAATGCAATTTGCGGGTTTTTTTGGTGAATGAGTGGGAAAAACGGTTATCCCGAGCGAGCTTTGCGGCAACGATCCGTCATAAATGAAAGTGCCAAAAACCCACCAAACATTCGTTTCGGGTCAAACGGAGATGATTGGGTGCGTCCGTTGCGAAAAATTTAACTGCAAGTTTTTTGGTGAATCAGTGGCAAAAACGGCCATCCCGAGCGAGTTTTGCGGCATCGTTCCGTCGGAAATGAAAGTGCCAAAAACCCAATAAACCTCAGTTTTGGGTCAAACGGAGATGATTGGGTGCGTCCGTTGCGAAAAATTCAACTGCAAGTTTTTTGGTGAATCAGTGCGAAAAACAACCATCCCGAGCGAGTTTTGCGGCACCATTCCGTTAGAAATGAAAGTGCCAAAACCCACCAAACCTGAGTTTTTGGCCAAACGGAGATGATTGGGTGCGTCAGTTGTCAAAAATTCAACTGCTAGTTTTTTTGTGAATGATGGGAAAAACGGCCATCCCGAGCGAGTTTTGCGGCACCGTTCCGTTAGAAATGAAAGTGCCAAAACCCACCAAACCTGAGTTTTTGGCCAAACGGAGATGATTGGGTGCGTCAGTTGTAAAAAATTCAACTGCTAGTTTTTTTGTGAATGAGTGGGAAAAACGGCCATCCCGAGCGAGTTTTGCGGCACCGTTCCGTTAGAAATGAAAGTGCCAAAAACCCACCAAACATGAGTTTTGGGTCAAACGGAGACGATTTGGTGCGTCCATTGCAAAAAATGCAATTGCGGGTTTTTTTGGTGAATGAGTGGGAAAAACGGTTATCCCAAGCGAGCTTTGCGGCACCGTTTCGTCGGAAATGAAAGTGCAAAAACCCACCAAATATGAGTTTTGGGTCAAACGGAGATGATTGGGTGCGTGCGTTGCGAAAAATTCAACTGCAAGTTTTTGGTGAATCAGTGGGAAAAACAGCCATCCCGAGCGAGTTTTGCGGCACCGTTCCGTCAAAAATGAAAGTGCCAAAACCCACCAAACCTAAGTTTTTGGTCAAACGGAGATGATTGGGTGCGTCCGTTGCGAAAATTTCAACTGCAAGTTTTTTTGGTGAATCAGTGGGAAAAACGGCCATCCCGAGCGAGTTTTGTGGCACCGTTCCATAGAAAATGAATGTGCAAAAAACCCACCAAACATGAGTTTTGGGTCAAACGGAGACGATTTGGTGCGTCCGTAGCAAAAAATGCAATTGCGGGTTTTTTTGGTGAATGAGTGGGAAAAACGGTTATCCCGAGCGAGCTTTGCGGCATCGTTCCGTCGGAAATGAAAGTGCCAAAAACCCACCAAACATGAGTTTTGGGTCAAACGGAGATGATTGGGTGCGTCCGTTGCGAAAAATTGAACTGCAAGTTTTTTGCTGAATCAGTCGGGAAAACGGCCATCCCGAGCGAGTTTTGCGGCATCGTTCCGTCGGAAATTAATGTGCCAAAAACCCACTAAACCTCAGTTTTGGGTCAAACGGAGATGATTGGGTGCGTCCCTTGCGAAGAATGCAATTGCGAGTCTTTTTGTGAATCAGAGGGAAAAACAGCCATCCCGAGCGAGTTTTGCGGCACCGTTTCGTCGGAAATGAATTGCAAAAACACAACAAACTTGAGTTTTGGTCAAACGAAGATGATTAGGTGCGTCCGTTGCGAAAAATTCAACTGCAAGTTTTTTTGTGAATCAGTGGGAAAAACAGCCATCCCGAGCGAGTTTTGCGGCACCGTTCCGTCTCAAATGAAAGTGCCAAAACCCACCAAACATGAGTATTGGGTCAAATAGAGATGATTGGGTGCTTCCATTGTAAAATATTCAACTGCGAGTTATTTTGGTGAATGAGTGGGAAAAACAGCCATCCCGAGCGAGTTTTGTGGCAACGTTCCTTCGAAAGTGAAAGTGCAAAAAACCCACCAAACATGAGTTTTGGGTCAAATGGAGATGATTGGGTCCGTCAGTTGCGAAAAATGCAATTGCGTGTTTTTTTTGTGAATGAGTGGGAAAACGACCATCCCGAGCGATCTTTGCGGCACCGTTCAGTCGGAATTAAAAGTGCCAAGAACCCACCAATCTTTAGTTTTGGGTCAAACGGAGATGATTGGGTGCGTCCGTTGTGAAAAATTCAACTGCAAGTTTTTTTTGGTGAATAAGTGGGAAAACGGCCATCCCGAGTTTGTTTTGAGGCATCGTTCCGTCGGAAATGAAAGTGCCAAAAACCCACTAAACCTCAGTTTTGGGTCAAACGAAAATGATTGGGTGCGTCCGTTGCGAAAAATGCAATTGCGAGTCTTTTTGTGAATCAGTGGGGAAAACGGCCATCCCGAGCGAGTTTTGCGGCACCGTTTCGTCGGAAATGAAAGTGCAAAAACACACCAAACATGAGTTTTGGGTCAAACGGAGACGATTTGGTGCGTCCGTTGCGAAAAATGCAATTTGCGGGTTTTTTTTGGTGAATGAGTGGGAAAAACGGTTATCCCGAGCGAGCTTTGCGGCAACGATCCGTCAGAAATGAAAGTGCCAAAAACCCACCAAACATTCGTTTCGGTCAAACGGAGATGATTGGGTGCGTCCGTTGCGAAAAATTTAACTGCAAGTTTTTTGGTAAATCAGTGGGAAAAACCGCCATCCCGAGCGAGTTTTGCGGCATCGTTCCGTCGGAAATGAAAGTGCCAAAAACCCACTAAACCTCAGTTTTGGGTCAAACGGAGATGATTGGGTGCGTCCGTTGCGAAAAATTCAACTGCAAGTTTTTTGGTGAATCAGTGGGAAAAACAGCCATCCCGAGCGAGTTTTGCGGCACCATTCCGTTAGAAATGAAAGTGCCAAAACCCACCAAACCTGAGTTTTTGGCCAAACGGAGATGATTGGGTGCGTCAGTTGTCAAAAATTCAACTGCTAGTTTTTTTGTGAATGAGTGGGAAAAACGGCCATCCCGAGCGAGTTTTGCGGCACCGTTCCGTTAGAAATGAAAGTGCCAAAAACCCACCAAACATGAGTTT
Source organism: Coix lacryma-jobi var. lacryma-jobi (assembly GCA_009763385.1). Taxonomy (NCBI): domain Eukaryota; kingdom Viridiplantae; phylum Streptophyta; class Magnoliopsida; order Poales; family Poaceae; genus Coix; species Coix lacryma-jobi. The sequence continues at coordinate 102,443,629 of CM019827.1, forward strand.
TGGGTCAAACGGAGATGATTGGGTGCGTCCCTTGCGAAAAATGCAATTGCGAGTCTTTTTGTGAATCAGAGGGAAAAACAGCCATCCCGAGCGAGTTTTGCGGCACCGTTTCGTCGGAAATGAATTGCAAAAACACACCAAACTTGAGTTTTGGTCAAACGAAGATGATTGGGTGCGTCCGTTGCGAAAAATTCAACTGCAAGTTTTTTGGTGAATGAGTGGGAAAAACAGCCATCCCGAGCGAGTTTTGCGGCACCGTTCCGTCACAAATGAAAGTGCCAAAACCCACCAAACATGAGTATTGGGTCAAATAGAGATGATTGGGTGCTTCCATTGTAAAATATTCAACTGCGAGTTATTTTGGTGAATGAGTGGGAAAAACAGCCATCCCGAGCGAGTTTTGTGGCAACGTTCCGTCGAAAGTGAAAGTGCAAAAAACCCACGAAACATGAGTTTTGGGTCAAATGGAGATGATTGGGTCCGTCAGTTGCGAAAAATGCAATTGCGTGTTTTTTTTGTGAATGAGTGGGAAAACGACCATCCCGAGCGATCTTTGCGGCACCGTTCAGTCAGAATTAAAAGTGCCAAAAACCCACCAAACTTTAGTTTTGGGTCAAACGGAGATGATTGGGTGCGTCCGTTGTGAAAAATTCAACTGCATGTTTTTTTTGGTGAATCAGTGGGAAAACGGCCATCCCGAGTTTGTTTTGAGGCATCGTTTCGTCAGAAATGAAAGTGCCAAAAATCCACTAAACCTCAATTTTGGGTCAAACGGAAATGATTGGGTGCGTCCGTTGCGAAAAATGCAATTGCGAGACTTTTTGTGAATCAGTGGGAAAAACGGCAATCCCGAGCGAGTTTTGCGGCACCGTTTCGTCGGAAATGAAAGTGCAAAAACACACCAAATATGAGCTTTGGGTCAAACGGAGATGATTGGGTGCGTCCGTTGCGAAAAATTCTACTGCCAGTTTTTTGGTGAATCAGTGGGAAAAACAGCCATCCCGAGCGAGTTTTGCGGCACCGTTCCGTCAGAAATGAAAGTGCCAAAACCCACCAAACATGAGTTTTGGGTCAAACAGAGATGATTGGGTGCGTCCGTTGTAAAAAATTCAACTGCATGTTTTTTAGGTGAATGAGTGGGAAAACGACCATCCCGAGCGAGTTTTGCGGCACCGTTCCGTCGAAAATGAAAGTGCCAAAAACCCACCAAACCTGAGTTTTGGGTCAAACGGAGATGATTGGGTGCGTCAGTTGTAAAAAATTCAACTACTAGTTTTTTTGGTGAATGAGTGGGAAAAATGGTCATCCCGAGCGAGTTTTGTGGCACCGTTCCGTCGAAAATGAAAGTGCCAAAAACCCACCAAACATGAGTTTTGGGTCAAATGGAGACGATTTGGTGCGTCCGTTGCAAAAAATGCAATTGCGGGTTTTTTGGTGAATGAGTGGGAAAAACGGTCATCCCGAGCGAGCTTTGCGGCAACGTTCCGTCAGAAATGAAAGTGCCAAAAACCCACCAAACATGAGTTTTGGGTCAAACGGAGATGATTGGGTGCGTCCGTTGCGAAAAATTGAACTGCAAGTTTTTTGCTGAATCAGTCGGGAAAACGGCCATCCCGAGCGAGTTTTGCGGCATCGTTCCGTCGGAAATTAATGTGCCAAAAACCCACTAAACCTCAGTTTTGGGTCAAACGGAGATGATTGGGTGCGTCCCTTGCGAAAAATGCAATTGCGAGTCTTTTTGTGAATCAGAGGGAAAAACAGCCATCCCAAGCGAGTTTTGCGGCATCGTTTCGTCGGAAATGAATTGCAAAAACACACCAAATTTGAGTTTTGGTCAAACGAAGATGATTAGGTGCGTCCGTTGCGAAAAATTCAACTGCAAGTTTTTTTGTGAATCAGTGGGAAAAACAGCCATCCCGAGCGAGTTTTGCGGTACCGTTCCGTCTCAAATGAAAGTGCCAAAACCCACCAAACATGAGTATTGGGTCAAATAGAGATGATTGGGTGCTTCCATTGTAAAATATTCAACTGCGAGTTATTTTGGTGAATGAGTGGGAAAAACAGCCATCCCGAGCGAGTTTTGTGGCAACGTTCCTTCGAAAGTGAAAGTGCAAAAAACCCACCAAACATGAGTTTTGGGTCAAATGGAGATGATTGGGTCCGTCAGTTGCGAAAAATGCAATTGCGTGTTTTTTTGTGAATGGGTGGGAAAACGACCATCCCGAGCGATCTTTGCGGCACCGTTCAGTCGGAATTAAAAGTGCCAAAAACCCACCAAACTTTAGTTTTGGGTCAAACGGAGATGATTGGGTGCGTCCGTTGTGAAAAATTCAACTGCAAGTTTTTTTTGGTGAATAAGTGGGAAAACGGCCATCCCGAGTTTGTTTTGAGGCATCGTTCCGTCGGAAATGAAAGTGCCAAAAACCCACTAAACCTCAGTTTTGGGTCAAACGAAAATGATTGGGTGCGTCCGTTGCGAAAAATGCAATTGCGAGTCTTTTTGTGAATCAGTGGGGAAAACGGCCATCCCGAGCGAGTTTTGCGGCACCGTTTCGTCGGAAATGAAAGTGCAAAAACACACCAAACATGAGTTTTGGGTCAAACGGAGACGATTTGGTGCGTCCGTTGCGAAAAATGCAATTTGCGGGTTTTTTTGGTGAATGAGTGGGAAAAACGGTTATCCCGAGCGAGCTTTGCGGCAACGATCCGTCAGAAATGAAAGTGCCAAAAACCCACCAAACATGAGTTTTGGGTCAAATGGATATGATTGGGTGCGTCCGTTGCAAAAAATGCAATTGCGAGTCTTCTTGTGAATCAGTGGGAAAAACGGCCATCCTGAGCGATCTTTGCGGCACCGTTCCGTCGGAAATGATAGTACCAAAAACCCACTAAACCTCAGTTTTGGGTCAAATGGAGATGATTGGGTGCGTCCGTTGCGAAAAATGAAATTGCGAGTATTTTTGTGAATCAGTGGGAAAAACGGCCATCCCGAGCGAGTTTTGCGGCACCGTTTCGTCGGAAATGAAAGTGCAAAAACCCACCAAATATGAGTTTTGGGTCAAACGGAGATGATTGGGTGCGTCCGTTGCGAAAAATTCAACTGCAAGTTTTTTGGTGAATCAGTGGGAAAAACAGCCATCGCGAGCGAGTTTTGCGGCACCGTTCCGTCAGAAATGAAATTGCCAAAACCCACCAAACATGAGTTTTGGGTCAAACGGAGATGATTGGGTACGTCAGTTGTAAAAAAATCAACTGCTAGTTTTTTTGGTGAATGAGTGGGAAAAACGGCCATCCCGAGCGAGTTTTGTGGCACCGTTCCGTCGAAAATGAATGTGCCAAAAACCCACCAAACACGAGTTTTGGGTCAAATGGAGAAGATTTGATGCGTCCGTTGCAAAAAATGCAATTGCGGGTTTTTTTGGTGAATGAGTGGGAAAAACGGTTATCCCGAGCGAGCTTTGCGGCAACGTTCCGTCAGAAATGAAAGTGCCAAAAACCCACCAAACATGAGTTTTGGGTCAAACGAAGATGATTCGGTGAGTCCGTTGCGAAAAATTCAACTGCAAGTTTTTTGGTGCATCAGTGGGAAAAACGGCCATCGCGAGCGAGTTTTGCGGCGTCATTCCGTCAGAAATGAAAGTGCCAAAAACCCACTAAACCTCAGTTTTGGGTCAAACGGAGATGATTTGGTGCGTCCGTTGCGAAAAATGCAATTGCGATTCTTTTTGTGAATCAGTGGGAAAAACGGCCATCCCGAGCGAGTTTTGCGGCACTGTTTCGTCAGAAATGAAAGTGCAAAAACCCATCAAATATGAGTTTTGGGTCAAACGGAGATGATTGGGTGCGTCCGTTGCGAAAAATTCAACTGCAAGTTTTTCGGTGAATCAGTGGGAACAACAGCCATCCCGAGCGAGTTTTGCGGCACCGTTCTGTCAGAAATGAAAGTGCCAAAACCCACCAAACATGAGTTTTGGGTCAAAGAGAGATGATTAGGTGCCTCCGTTGTAAAAAAATCAACTGCGATTTTTTTTGGTAAATGAGTGGTTAAAACGGCCATCCCGAGCGAGTTTTGCAGCACCGTTCCGTCGAAAATGAAAGTGCCAAAAACCCACCAAACCTGAGTTTTGGGTCAAACGGAGATGATTGGGTGCGTCAGTTGTAAAAAAATCAACTGCTAGTTTTTTTGGTGAATGAGTGGGAAAAACGGCCATCGCGAGCGAGTTTTGTGGCACCGTTCCGTCGAAAATGAAAGTGCCAAAAACCCACCAAACATGAGTTTTGGGTCAAACGGAGACGATTTGGTGCGTCCGTTGCCAAAAATGCAATTGCTGGTTTTTTGGTGAATGAGTGGGAAAAACGGTTATCCCGAGCGAGCTTTGCGGCAACGTTCCGTCAGAAATGAAAGTGCCAAAAACCCACCAAACATGAGTTTTGGGTCAAACGGAGATGATTGGGTGCGTCCATTGCGAAAAATTGAACTGCAAGTTTTTTGGTGAATCAATGGGAAAAACGGCCATCCCGAGCGACTTTTGCGACACCGTTCCGTTGGGAATGCAAGTGCCAAAAACCCACCAAACATGAGTTTTGGGTCAAACAGAGATTATTGGGTGTGTAGTGGGAAAAACGGCCATCCCGAGCGAGTTTTGCGGCACCGTTCCGTCGGAAATGAAAGTGCCAAAAACCCACCAAACATGAGTTTTGGGTCATACGGAGATGATTGGGTGCGTCCGTTGCGAAAAAATCAACTGCGAGTTTTTTTTCGTGAATGAGTGGGAAAAGCAGTCATCCCGAGCAAGTTTTGCGGCACCGTTCCGTCAGAAATGAAAGTGCAAAAACCCACCAAAAATGAGTTTTGGGTCAAATAGAGATGATTGGGTGCGTTCGTTGTAAAAAATTCAACTGCGAGTTTTTTTGTTGAATGAGTGGGAAAAACAGCCATCCCGAGTGAGTTTTGTGGCACCGTTCCGTCGAAAATGAAAGTGCCAAAAACCCACCAAACCTGAGTTTTGGGTCAAACGGAGATGATTGGGTGCATCCGTTGCAACAAATGCAATTACGAGTCTTCTTGTGAATCAGTGGGAAAAACGGCCATCCCGAGCGTTCTTTGCGGCACCGTTCAGTCGGAAATAAAAGTGCCAAAAACTCACCAAACATGAGTTTTGGGTCAAACGGAGATGATTGGGTGCGTCCGTTGTGAAAAATTTAACTGCAAGTTTTTTTTGGTGAATCAGTGGGAAAACGGCCATCCCGAGCGAGTTTTGCGGCAACGTTCCGTCGGAAATGAAAGTGCCAAAAACCCACTAAACCTCAGTTTTGGGTCAAACGGAGATGATTGGGTGCGTCCGTTGCGAAAAATGGAATTGCGAGTCTTTTTGTTAATCAGTGTGAAAAACGGCCATCCCGAGCGAGTTTTGCGGCACCGTTTCGTCGGAAATGAAAGTGCAAAAACCCACCAAATATGAGCTTTGGGTCACACGGAGATGATTAGGTGCGTCCGTTGCGAAAAATTCAACTCCAAGTTTTTTGGTGAATCAGTGGGAAAAACAACCATCCCGAGCGAGTTTTGCGGCACCGTTCCGTCAGAAATGAAAGTGCCAAAACCCACCAAGCATGAGTTTTGGGTCAAACAGAGATGATTGGGTGCCTCCGTTGTAAAAAATTGAACTGCGAGTTTTTTTGGTGAATGAGTGGGAAAAACGGCCATCCCAAGCGAGTTTTGCGGCACCGTTCCTTCGAAAATGAAAGTGCCAAAAACCCACCAAGCCTGAGTTTTGGGTCAAACGGAGATGATTGGGTGCGTCAGTTGTAAAAAATTCAACTGCTAGTTTTTTTGGTGAATGAGTGGGAAAAACGGCCATCCCGAGCGAGTTTTGTGGCACCGTTCCATCGAAAATGAAAGTGCCAAAAACCCACCAAACATGAGTTTTGGGTCAAACGGAGATGATTTGGTGCATCCGTTGCCAAAAATGCAATTGCGGGTTTTTTGGTGAATGAGTGGGAAAAACGGTTATCCCGAGCGAGCTTTGCAGCAACGTTCCGTCAGAAATGAAAGTGCCAAAAACCCACCAAACATGAGTTTTGGGTCAAACAGAGATGATTGGGTGCGTCCGTTGCAAAAAATGCAATTGCGAGTCTTCTTGTGAATCAGTGGGAAAAACGGCCATCCTGAGCGATCTTTGCGGCACCGTTCAGTCGGAAATAAAAGTGCCAAAAACCCACCAAACTTGAGTTTTGGGTCAAACGGAGATGATTGGGTGCGTCCGTTGTGAAAAATTTAACTGCAAGTTTTTTTTCGTGAATCAGTGGGAAAAACGTCCACCCCGAGCGATTTTTGCGGCATCGTTCCGTCGGAAATAAAAGTGCCAAAAACCCACTAAACCTTAGTTTTGGGTCAAACGGAGATGATTGGGTGCGTCCGTTGCGAAAAATGGACTTGCGAGTCTTTTTGTGAATCAGTGGAAAAAACGGCCATCCCGAGCGAGTTTTGCGGCACCGTTTCGTCGAAAATGAAAGTGCAAAAGCCCACCAAATATGAGCTTTCGGTCAAACGGAGATGATTGGTTGCGTCCGTTGCGAAAAAATCAACTGCGAGTTTTTTTTGTGAATGAGTGGGAAAAGCGGTCATCCCGAGCGAGTTTTGCGGCACCGTTCCGTCAGAAATGAAAGTGCAAAACCCACCAAACATGAGTTTTGGGTCAAATAGAGATGATTGGGTGCGTTCGTTGTAAAAAATTCAACTGCGAGTATTTTTTTGAATGAGTGGGAAAAACAGCCATCCCGACTGAGTTTTGAGGCACCGTTCCGTCGAAAATTAAAGTGCCAAAAACCCACCAAATCTGAGTTTTGGGTCAAACGGAGATGATTGGGTGCATCCGTTGCAACAAATGCAATTCCGAGTCTTCTTGTGAATCAGTGGGAAAAACTGCCATCCCGAGCGATCCTTGCGGCACCGTTCAGTCAGAAATAAAAGTGCCAAAAACCCACCAAACATGAGTTTTGGGTCAAACGGAGATGATTGGGTGCGTCCGTTGTGAAAAATTTAACTGCAAGTTTTTTTTGGTGAATGAGTGGGAAAAACGGCCATCCCAAGCGAGTTTTGCGGCATCGTTCCGTCGGAAATGAAAGTTCCAAAAACCCACTAAACCTCAGTTTTGGGTCAAACGGAGATGATTGGGTGCGTCCGTTGCGAAAAATGGAATTGCGAGGCTTTTTGTGAATCAGTGGGAAAAACGGCCATCCCAAGCGAGTTTTGCGACACCGTTTCGTCGGAAATGAAAGTGCAAAAACCCACCAAATATGAGCTTTGGGTCACACGGAGATGATTGGGTGCGTCCGTTGCGAAAAATTCAACTGCAAGTTTTTTTGTGAATCAGTGGGAAAAACAACCATCCCGAGCGAGTTTTGCGGCACCGTTCCATCAGAAATGAAAGTGCCAAAACCCACCAAGCATGAGTTCTTGGTCAAACAGAGATGATTGGGTGCCTCCGTTGTAAGAAATTCAACTGCGAGTTTTTTTGGTGAATGAGTGGGAAAAACGGCCATCCCGAGCGAGTTTTGCGGCACAGTTCCGTCGAAAATGAAAGTGCCAAAAACCCACCAAACCTGAGTTTTGGGTCAAACGGAGATGATCGGGTGCGTCAGTTGTAAAAAATTCAACTGCTAGTTTTTTTGGTGAATGAGTGGGAAAAACGGCCATCCCGAGCGAGTTTTGTGGCACCGTTTCGTCAAAAATGAAAGTGCCAAAAATCCACCAAACATGAGTATTGGGTCAAACGGAGATGATTTGGTGCATCCGTTGCCAAAAATGCAATTGCGGGTTTTTTGGTGAATGAGTGGGAAAAATGGTTATCCCGAGCGAGCTTTGCGGCAACGTTCCGTCACAAATGAAAGTGCCAAAAACCCACCAAACCTGAGTTTTGGGTCAAACAGAGATGATTGGGTTCGTCCGTTGCAAAAAATGCAATTGCGAATCTTCTTGTGAATCAGTGGGAAAAACGGCCATCCTAAGCGATCTTTGCGGCACCGTTCAGTCGGAAATAAAAGTGCCAAAAACCCACCAAACTTGAGTTTTGGGTCAAACGAAGATGATTGGGGGCGTCCGTTGTGAAAAATTTAACTGCAAGTTTTTTTTGGTGAATCAGTGGGAAAAACGGCCATCCCGAGCGAGTTTTGCGGCATCGTTCCGTCGGAAATGAAAGTGCCAAAAACCCACTAAACCTCAGTTTTGGGTCAAACGGAGATGATTGGGTGCGTCCGTTGCGAAAAATGGAATTGCGAGTCTTTTTGTGAATCAGTGGGAAAAACGGCCATCCTGAGCGAGTTTTGCGGCACCGTTTCATCAGAAATGAAAGCGCAAAAACCCACCAAATATGAGCTTTGGGTCAAACGGAGATGATTGGGTGCGTCCGTTGTGAAAAATTCAACTGCAAGTTTTTTGTTGATTCAGTGGGAAAAACAACCATCCCGAGTGAGTTTTGCGGCACCGTTCCGTCACAAATGAAAGTGTCAAAACCCACCAAACATGAGTTTTGGGTCAAACAGAGATGACTTGGTGCCTCTATTGTAAAAAATTCAACTGCGAGTTTTTTTGGTGAATGAGTGGGAAAACGGCCATCCCGAGCGAGTTTTGCGGCACCGTTCCGTCGAAAATGAAAGTGCCAAAAACCCACCAAACCTGAGTTTTGGGTCAAACGGAGATGATTGGGTGCGTCAGTTGTAAAAAATTGAACTGCTAGTTTTTTTGGTGAATGATTGTGAAAAACGGCCACCCCGAGCGAGTTTTGTGGCATCGTTCCGTCGAAAATGAAAGTGCCAAAAACCCACAAACATGAGTTTTGGGTCAAACAGAGACGATTTGGTGCGTCCATTGCCAAAAATGCAATTGCGGGTTTTTTTGGTGAATGAGTGGGAAAAACGGTTATCCCGAGCGAGCTTTGCGGCAACGTTCCGTCAGAAATGAAAGTGCCAAAAACCCACCAAACATGAGTTTTGGGTCAAACGGAGATGATTGGGTGTGTCCGTTGTGAAAAATTCAACTGCAAGTTTTTTGGTGAATCGGTGGGAAAAACGGCCATCCCGAGCGACTTTTGCGACACCGTTCCGTTGGGAATGCAAGTGCCAAAAACCCACCAAACATGAGTTTTGGGTCAAACAGAGATGATTGGGTGTGTCCGTTGCGAAAATTTCAAATGCAAGTTTTTTTGGTGAATCAGTGGGAAAAACGGCCATCCCGAGCGAGTTTTGCGGCACCGTTCCGTCAGAAATGAAAGTGCCAAAAACCCACCAAACATGAGTTTTGGGTCATACGGAGATGATTGAGTGCGTCCGTTGCGAAAAAATCAACTGCGAGTTTTTTTTGGTGAATGAGTGGGAAAAGCGGTCATCCCGAGCGAGTTTTGCGGCACCGTTCCGTCAGAAATGAAAGTGCAAAAACCCACCAAACATGAGTTTTGGGTCAAATAGAGATGATTGGGTGCGTTCATTGTAAAAAATTCAACTGCGAGTTTTTTTGTTGAATGAGTGGGAAAAACAGCCATCCCGAGTGAGTTTTGTGCCACAGTTCCGTCGAAAATGAAAGTGCCAAAAACCCACCAAACCTGAGTTTTGGGTCAAACGGAGATGATTGGGTGCGTCCGTTGCAAAAAAATGCAATTGCGAGTCTTCTTGTGAATCAGTGGGAAAAATGGCCATCCCGAGCGATCTTTGCGGCACCGTTCAGTCGGAAATAAAAGTGCCAAAAACCCACCAAAGTTGAGTTTTGGGTCAAACGGAGATGATTGGGTGCGTCCGTTGTGAAAAATTCAACTACAAGTTTTTTTAGTGAATCATTGGGAAAACGGCCATCCTGAGGGAGTTTTGCGGCATCGTTCCATCGGAAATGAAAGTGCCAAAAACCCAATAAACCTGAGTTTTGGGTGAAACAGAGATGATTGGGTGCGTCCGTTGTGAAAAATGCAATTACGAGTCTTCTTGTGAATCGGTGGGAAAAACGGCCTTCCCGAGCGAGTTTTGCGGCACCGTTTCGTCGAAAATGAAAGTGCCAAAACCCCACCAAATATGAGTTTTGGGTCAAACGGAGATGATTGGGTGCGTCCGTTGCGAAAAATTCAACTGCAAGTTTTTTGGTGAATCAGTGGGAAAAACGGCCATCCCGAGCGTGTTTTGCGGCACTGCTCCGTCAGAAATGAAAGTGCCAAAACCCACCAAACATGAGTTTTGGAAGCATGCTTTTGGAGTGATGTGGTTGAGGGTCAAACCATAATAGTGCAGCAATCCCCTCAAGAAATCGGATGCTGGAAGCCCCAATCCACGCTCCACGAAAGGCTTGAACATCACTATCTCCGTCATGGTGGGAGCAGGAGCGCGATGATCACTGGGTACCCTCCAACCGTCTATTGGCAACGATCAGAGTAATCCTTGCTGCGCCAAGAAAGCGAGCTCTGATTCTCTGGTATCCGGTGCCTTCCAAGCTAGCACATCTATTGGAGGGCACGGGTGCCGCGGCTTCCAGCCGGTGGTCTTCGCCTTCTTCTTCTCAGCTGCAGATTGCTTGTTGGGACCCATGATGATGACAAGGGACTTTCTGCGCATCAACTAATGGGTTGGCTATGGGCTTGTTTGCTCTGAAGGCTATGGCTTGATGAAAGAATGAAGAAATTGTAAGCTCAATGGCGGCTTATAGATCTGTTTCGGCAACCGTTCACCTTTTCTGAACGACGTTATGGAACCGTTCGAAACCCTAACGGCTGGGGGATGTTTCAGACGGTGTCAGAGTCAATGAATAGGCAACCCGTACAACAGACAACATTATTCTTTCACAAGGCACATTTACTACTCGGAGGAAAAGATAAAGGACTCGGAAAACTTTCTAGGTACCCAGATCTTATTGAGTATTACTCGGAATTACAACAGAGATACACGGATACATCTTGAGATACAACAGCTTCCAGTATAAGTTCAATCAAGATATAGAACACTACTCTAGTGTAATCAAGGTACAGAGTCTTAATGCACAGTGCACCAAGGACCGGGTTCAGTGAGACGCAGTAAAGCAGACACAGAACCTTGGGTAGATACTATCTTTTCAGTGCATCCCAAGGTGGGTTCAAGGCTCTACCCCAGTACAAAAGGAACTCGGTGGTAGGCCCTAGCCCTAGCGCCTTTTGACAACCTGTGACCCTGAGGTTGCCCGTGATGCGGGAGTCACAAGAGTTCTTCTAGGCGCACCTCTATATCCCTCTGCTCGTGCCACTTGGAAACCACCCTGACGGATGGTCCATTCACAAGAGTTCTTTTGGACACCTCAACTATCTTACATAAGGAAGATACCCGATGTCGCGGAACCGTCCTGATTATAAGGACTCAAGTACCGTCTTGGTCAATTACGTCTGAAATCGACTCGCACTTGAAGCCATATAACCCTGGTAGTCCGGAAATCTCGAAGGATTTCAACATCGTACAACATACAGGATCGCATCGTTCAAGTATTACATTCGAAAGGAGAGGACACAGATAAATGAATCCGAATTAAAAACATCAGAGTGCGAATTTAAAACCGAGTTATTACAGTACCGAATTTAAAGTGCGGAAGCTGAAATAAGTTTTGAAACACGACCACCACACATGTGGTCCAAATAAAACATTGTTTGAAAATTCCAACTCAACACGACTCACTGCTCCTTTTTCAAGTAATGTGCCACCAGTAGTCTCAATCCATCAAAAGAAAAGGGGAAGCTTCTGGACGACCCTGCCCTAGGCCTACTCCTCATCACCTTCCACCGAGTAGAGGCAGTGCTTACAATAGCCATAGTAAACCTGGACATCTGCAACAAACGGGATAAACCCTGAGTACGAGAATGTACTCAGCTAGACTTACCCGTCCAACCGAAAATAAAGACACCAAGGACATGCAAGGCCTTTTTGGTGGAGCTGGGATTTTAGTTGTGAAAAGCTCAAAATTAAGATAAGGAGTATTAATGACATAGATGAGCTGTCAGTTTTTAGTCCTATCTCTTACTCTAGGTTTGCACCTGAACTATTCCACACACTTGAGTCTAACAATCAATATTATAACCATACCCAGTTGACTTATCCACATTTTAGTTGAACCTTTAATATTATAACCATACTCTAGGTTTTTAGTCCTATCTCTTACTCGTGGTGAAGCTCGCCATAGTTTCCCACTAACCGGGGGAGACGGCGACTCGAATCGAATTCCAAACCGGCTGGTGAAAGACCTTTAATACCAACCCACACTTTCCCCGTCGGGTCCATGCATTGGGTAACCGCTCGATGCTTGTTCGTGGTGGTAATCGTCGCGGTCCAAGCACGGACCGCCGAATTGGAACCTGGCGATGGCCTCACGCGGCAGATCACATTTCCAGACTAGAGGGCGCGACTTGGGTTGATTCCATCCCGAACTGCTTCTAACCGGCTTTCGGGTCGATGATTACAGCACCGACATATCCCTAAGTAAAAGGACGCGTTCAAAAATGAACGAGGGCCAACATCGATACAAACCTACACGATCCAACGGATGGACTGCCCCCAAGTTCCAACTTGGTGCCTTGCCTTCCAGTTGACCGTATTTCATTACTACTCAGGTTCTTTTCCACGATAGCAAATATAGCCAACCGTGATCCGGTAAATACCAACCAGAGGTATTACGGAAACATCCTTAACTATTACTTTTATTAAGCAACTAAGGAATTCTACATTATAAATAAATAACAGGACAACAAGGCAGGTGTAAACAATAATCAAGGAATGGTAATGCAGCAATTGGGATTCAATCAACTCCTATACCTAATGCATCACAACATAAAATACTCAAGTAAATTAATTATAAAAACCGGGAGACTTAGGATGCTCCGGGGCTTGCCTTGAGCGAAGACCAAGGCCTCGTGGGAGTGGCACTCGGGCAAGTTAGTTTCCGCTGCGGGGTCGACCTCCTCGGCCTGGGGTAGCTCCGGGATCTCCTGCTCGACGCTTGCCTCCTTCTCCTGGTCGGGCTCCGGGAGTGTCGATCCTATTGCATGTGGTAAATAATAAATAAATAAATAATGCGGGGCGAGATATGGTGGGATGAAAAGCAATGCTTCTTGCAAACCAACAAAACCAACTTGTTGAACCACTTTTGACATTGAGGTAAATACTTATTTACCTCATAAAACAAAAATCATTATTTCCACTATTTCCTATTTAGAAATTCAAAAGAAACTCAAGTTTGAACTGCAAGTGTATTTTTCTGAACTCAGAAAAATCCACAAAAACTCCAGAAGATAACTGACACTAACTGGACTTCACTGACCAATTTCCAGCAAGAGATCAATTACAGAACAACGACCACAAAAAGATGAAATACACTACTCAAAAGGTACCTTGAACTAACTCTTCTCCTAAAAAGTGTCAAACAGCAGATTTCATAATTTTTCTTGCTTCATCTACACATAAACACTCTACTTCAGAAAGTGCACTGCCAAAACATAATTATATCACCCTACACAAAACAAACAAATCTATTCCAAAATAACCCAATTGAACTACAACCCTACTGGAAAAGGGTGACATACTCATTTCCATATTTTTCCAAGATTTTACTCCCTATTTCATATTTATCAAGAAATTTCCATGAACAGAAACATTATATAAGTTCCTACAAGAATTTCCAAAAAAAACACAGAAAAGTACATTTGTATAGTAACTTCACATTTTTCCATACAACAACCCATGCTTAATATTTTTTCCAACTGGAACATAACACACAGAGGCTACACAAATTTTCCCACATTTTATTTTGACATATTAAATACCTTAACACTTATTCCAAGAAAACAGTCAAAGAGAACATTAAGCCAAAATAGACAATTTTTCAACATAAACAGTGCCTCATACATTTTTCACAGACACAATTCATGATAAGAAACCTACACAAAATTTACCACAAATTAACTTGACCAGAAAACATCTCAATAAAAGCACATAAACTGAAATAAATAAAAACAGTAATAAAAACTTTCACCAAAAATACTTTCATATTTTTCCATGATAGATCTACTCATAAGCAAGCTAACAAAACTGAAAGTACTTCATTAGGACTTTTAAATCGTGCTACACAAAAATAACAAGCAAAAGGAAAAACATTTGAATCTCCTGGCCTGGCTTCGTGGACTCGACCCATAGACCGGGTAAGACTGACGCGCGGGGCCTGCTGGTCAACGAGGCCCACCGGTCAGAGAGGGCGGAGCAGGGGAGAAGGGTTGACCGCAGCTTGCTCGCCGACGGCGAGGTCGCCGGCGGTGGGACCGGGCTCATCGTGCTCCCCTTGACGAGACGGACCGAGAGATGGTGGTGGTTGGGCTAGGGCATGGCTGGAGCTCGTCGGCGGCGGTGGTGACGCGCGGCTACGCCGTTTCCGGCGGTCGCCGGCCAAATTATCGGGGGCGAAAGCTTGCGCGAACCCTAGGAAAGCTACTAGAGAGGTTGGTTCGGCCGGAGAAGCTGAAAAACACTTTTGCTTAAAATAATTTTCTCTACAACTTTCATATAAGACACTTTTGCTGAAAAACACTTTTAAAACCTCCACAGAAATGAAGCCAATTTTGAGACATAAATCATTTTGTTTTCCCTTGTTTTTATTTGCTAAACAAATTTGAACTAGGTAAAAATGCCAACACGAAAAGTGTTATACTAAAAATTATTTATTTTATAAGATTATTTGCCAAGACAAAAATCCACTTAAACCATCAAGTCCAATAGAAATCCAAAATCCAAATAAATAAGCAAAAGACAAAAACACTCTCGTGCACATGAAATGATGCCATGCATTACTTATGCATTTTAGTAGCTAAATGTAGTTCCTAATGCAGTGCTTGACACTAGGGTGTCACAGCCCTTCCCCCTTAAAGAAATCTCATCCCGAGATTTGGGTTACGTACCATTTCTTAACAAAAGCGGGATAGTTTACGCGTAAGTACTCCTCAGTTTCCCAAGTCGCATCGTTGGGTCTGTGGTTGCTCCAAAGAATCTTGTAAGTCTTCACTGTTCAGTTGCGAGTCTCTCGAGTCTTGATGTCCAATATCTCCCGAGATTGATCATAGTATTCTAGATCTAATCTGATAGTGACATCCGGGATCCGAACCTCTTCTTGTTCCAGGACTCGAAGACACTTCTTCAACTGGGACACATGAAACACGGGAAAGACTGCGCTCATCTCTGGGGGTAACTGCACTTCATAGGCCACTTCTCCCTTTTTAGCTACGATCTGATACGGTCTCACGTATCGTGGTGCTAACTTTTTCTTGATTCCAAAACGTTGGACTTTTCTCATGGGCGAGACCTTAAGGTGGATGTAATCTCCTATATGGAATTCCAAGGGTCTCCTTCGGGTGTCAGCATAACTTTTCAATTGTGACTGCGCTGCCCTGATATGCTGCTCTACAGTTTGCACGATTTCCTCGGCATCCTTTACATAATCTGACCCGTAAAATCCTCGATCTCCTGATTCAACCCAATTTACCGGGGTTCTGCATCTTCGTCCATATAAAACTTCAAACGGTGCCATTTTTATGCTTTCTTGATAACTATTGTTATATGAGAACTCAGCAAGGGGCAACCATTTCTCCCATGATTCTCCTGAGGATAGAACACATGCTCTGAGGATATCTTCCAAGATTTGATTCACCCTTTCGGTTTGTCCTGCGGTTTGGAGATGATAAGCAGAACTTCTTACCAGCTTAGTCCCTAGCTCCTTGTGCAACTATTCCCAAAAACACACTATGAACTGGGGTCCTCTATCAGAAACAATTCTCTTAGGTACGCCATGTAACCTTAAGATGTTTTGAATGTACAAATCTGCGTACTGATGAGGTCGGTGAGTAGTCTTGACTGGTATGAAGTGAGCCACTTTAGATAACTGATCCACGATAACCCAGATAGAATCATTTCCTTTTTGAGTGATGGGAAGTCCTGTGATGAAATCCATACTAATCTCTTCCCATTTCCACTTTGGGACCGATAATGGCTATAACAGTTCGGCAGGTCTCAGGTGTATAGCTTTTATCCTGCAGCAAGTATCACACCTTGTGACATAAGCTGCAACTTCTTTCTTCATTTTTTACCACCGATACCTTGTCCTCAGATCTTGGTACATCTTACCGCTTCCTGGATGGATAGATAACTTTGAATTATGGGCTTCATTCAGATTTCTTTCTTTCAGCTCTGTGTCCTTAGGAACAACCAGCCTCTGATTGTACCACAAGATTCCCTGTTCATCTATTCTGAAGTTCAAAGAACTATTGGTTTCCAATCTCTTCTTGATCTGGCCAATTTCATCATCGGTCTTTTGTCCTTCGATGATGTCACTCTCCAGGGTGCACTGTAGGGTGATGTTATTTAACATAACGGGGTGCATAAGGTTGAATCCATCTTCCAAAAGTGGTTGTAGGTAGTTGCAATGAGTCTTGCGACTCAAGGCATCTACTACAACATTCGCTTTTCCGGGGTGGTAATGCACTTCTAGGTTGTAATCCTTAATCAACTCTAACCATCTGCTCTGCCTCATATTCAACTCCGGCTGGGTGAAGATATATTTTAGACTTTTAGGATCTGTGTACACATGACATAGATTAACCATAAGATAATGCCTCCATATCTTGAGTGCATGTACTACGGCTGCCAATTCCAACATGAGTGGGGTAATTCTCTTCATGTGGTCGCAACTGTCGTGAAGCATATGCTATAACTCTCCCATTCTGCATAAGTACACACCCAAGTCCAATCTTGGATGCGTCACGAAACACATCAAAAGGTTCCTCCAAATCTGGTTGTGCCAAAACTGGCGGCAAAGTCAACAAAGTTCGCAGAGTGCGAAAAGCTGCCTCACACTCTGGAGTCCATTCAAACTTCTTGTTCTTCTGAGTTAGACGAGTCATAGGCTTCGCGATCCTTGAGAAATCCGGAATGAACCGACGGTAGTATCCGGCCAATCCTAGAAAGCTGCGTACCTCATGTACGTTAGTGGGTGCTTGCCAATCCATAACTTCATGTACCTTTGTGGGATCCACAGAAATTCCTTCCTCTGAAAGGACGTGTCCAAGAAAAGATACCTTCTTTAACCAAAACTCACACTTGCTAAACTTAGCATACAACTTGTGCTCTCGAAGTCGAGCTAAGACGACTCGTAGATGTTGAGCATGATGTTTCTTATTTCTAGAGTATACCAAAATGTCATCAATAAACACCACAACAAACTTATCCATCTCAGGCATGAAGACAGAATTCATTAGTTACATGAAATGTGCCGGTGCATTGGTTAACCCGAAGGACATAACTAGATACTCATAGAGTCCATATCTGGTAGAGAAGGCTGTTTTTGTATATCCTCTCTACTTATCTTAATCTGATAGTATCCTGACCTCAAGTCGATCTTGGAGAACACTTTTGCCTTCGATAACTGATCAAACAAGACATCGATTCGGGGTAGGGGATATTTATTCTTTATGGTTACTGCATTCAAAGGTCTGTAATCCACGCACATCCGTAGAGTTTTATCCTTCTTCTTTACGAAGATGGCGGGACATCCCCAAGGTGACGAGCTAGGACGTATTAAACCTTTATCCACAAGCTCTTGCAACTGAGCCTTGAGCTCTGCTAGCTCGTTAGCTGGCATCCTATACGGCCTCCGAGATATTGGTGCCGTTCCAGGGATTAACTCTATAGCAAACTCCACATCCCTATCTGGTGGTAGCCTAGGCAATTCATCAGGAAAGACATCTGGAAACTCACACACTACTGGGATCTCAGCTATCTGCTTTGCCGTGATATTGAACAACACTCCAATCTCGTGGGGGTTTCAAGGTAACTTAAAACGGATAGAAGACTCATTCCGAGGGCTCACTAGGGAAACCACTCGTTCTGCGATATCCAAATTAACTTTCCAACGTTTCATCCATCCCATTCCCAAAATCACATCCAAATCTAATCCGGGAATCATAAGGAGATCCACAGATACCTTCTTATCCCCAAAAGTGATTTCCATCTCCTTAGCCAAGATACGGGCAGAAAGAACAGCCCCTGCTGAACTTATCTGATAACCCCTATCCAATTCTACCAACTTAGGGTTACTCCCCATAACAAAACTCTCACTTATGAAAGAATGTGATGCTCCAGAATTGAACAACACAACTGTAGGGTATTGATTAACAAGAAACGTACGAGCAGTGACAGGTTCTCCTTCCGGCACTTCTTCCACGGTGGTGTAATGCACATGACCTGCGCGAGGTGGAGGCTGGGTGTATTGCTTCTTTGGACGAGGGAACTGACGTGATAGGTGTCCGGTCTGACCACAGTTGTAGCATGATCCGATCACATACGGGGTCTTGGGACGTCCTGCACTTCCTGCTTTAGCCTTGTTCTGCATTAGAGGAGCGGTGTAGGGCTTCTGGAAACCAGGACGAAGACGGTTGGTGGTTATCTTCCTTTGTGGGGGACGGAACTTTGCTCCTGCAACTGGCGGGCGATACAGGGTGCGTGCTCCGAAAGGGGTCCTCTATTGCGACGAACCTCCTTCGTTTGCATGACGAGGGTTTTATGTCGCCAGCCTGCTGTCATTCGCTTCTTGGTTCAGATAGTCACTGACAAAGTCACTGAAGGTGGTGCGGTGACTGTTGCCCATCTTGGAAAGCATGCTGGCACTCATGCCACGCTTGAAGCTTGCTATCTTCTTGGATTCCGTATTGACGAAATCTAGGGCATAGCGAGACAGGTTGTTGAAGCTATGGAGATATTCTGACATAGATCTGGTTCCCTGGGATAGCCTTATAAACTCTATGGTCTTCATCTCCATCAGACCACTGGGGATGTAGTGGTTGCGCATAGCAGTCGAGAACTGATCCCAAGTGACTCACGCATTTGCAGGCAGTGATGCACGGTACTCGGCCCACCACAAACCTGCGGGTCCTTCCAACATGTGGGCGGCATACTCTGCCTTAAGTTCTTCCATCAGGCGAAGCAGGCGGAACTTCTGGATGATGGAATTGAGCCACTCATCTGCTTCCAGCGGCTCGGTGGCTTCCTTGAACATAGGGGGACGAGTGTCCAAGAAGTCACGGTAGGAGCTGTACTGGTTGGGTTCTGGGACTTGGCGTTGTTGGTGCTGCTGCGTAGTGTTGTTAGTGATGTTTCGGAGGGTGGCCTCCATATGCCTCTGCATCTCTTCCATGTTCCTCTGGCTTCCCAGAAACTGGCCGAAAAACGCTTCCGGCGCCATTGGTGCCTGAGGCATGGTGGCAGATTCTCCTCCTGTCCAGACCCTTGTCCGCGTTGGCTGCGAGTGTGTGCCGGCATCTGCATATCCCATTAATAAGCAGTCATTAGGTAATGTCACATTGATCATGAATAAATACTATGCTGTACATAATTTGCAAATTTAGCACACGACCAAGTATAATTATTCATCTTCATACTCCATCACAGAATAATTGCTCGAAATTAGACATGCAAACGATGGAATTTCCATAAAAAGGTGCATGATCGAAATCTGGACTTTGTCCAAAAGCCATTCATACCACCATACAACTTAAACATAAAACCAACTCATGCTCGGGTGTTACATGATCAGCGAGCATGCTCAAGCTATACAAAAGAAAACGACTCCTAACGAACTAACGCTCAGGCGTCTCCAGCGGCGGATGCGGCGTCCTCCTCATCGACGTCCATCATCGGCTCGTCGGCGTGGTCCTCGTCATCTGAAGAAGGCTCTGGACAAAGCACAACCCCGTCCTGGGGCTCCTGGGTCTCATCTGCATGGGCCTCATTAGCTGCTTGGGTGGCGGCCTCCTGTGCTGCGTGATGCATCCGATGGACTGCCTCGTGGAGTTGATCGATGTAGCCCTACTGGTGATGTATCTGCTGAATCAGTTGATGGGCGCCTTCTCTGAGTGGTTCAAGTGCAGTGCAGGCCTCGTCTCGCTGCAAAGCTGCCGTCAAGTACATCTGCTCAGCGAGGGTCCGGGCGGTGCTCTCTGCTCCTGCGGTGGCACATGCATCGTCACGCTCGACAGTGATCTGGTGAATCTTCTCCTGAAGACGGGCTACCTCAGCTTGAAAATCTTCCTGCAGCTTCCTCTTGCTCTGGTAGGTGGCGGTGACGGTAAAGGACACGCTCTCAAGGTTGTGCTCCAGACTCTCACATACACCTAGCAAAGCTCCGGTGGCGCTTGTTGGCGGTTCTTATCGACATATTTATCCCGCCAACATAGTCCACATAAAAGGAGAAAAGCATGTATTTTACTCATATATACTTTTATTGCTAACCAAGTTCCACATGTAGTGCAAAATTATGTTTTGCAGATCATAAACATGCATACAGGTGGATAACAACCAAAAAGGCGCAATCCAACACGCCGAAATGCGCAAAATGAACAAGGACACAAAAAGCCCATATAGAAGTGCAGCAAATTTCAGCCGGGAACAAACTCAGGAGCCCAAAAGGAGCAGCCCAGGCTTTTGCCGGGGCTTGTTGGGCCCAGCCAGGGGGCGGCCGCCCCCTGGGTCGACCGCCCCCCTGGAGACGCCACGTGGCCACCGCCTTTGCAGAGGCGGTACATTAATTGCCCTGAAGGCGGTTCCGGGTGAAATTTGCAGCGACACCCCTCCTAAACCGACCTCAAACACCTATAAGGAGAGGGGGAGAGGAGGCCAAAATAGAACACAATCACCTCTTGAGCTACACATTTGGGCACTACCACTTCTTAGTTTTTCCTTGTTCTTGTGCTAGAGAGAGAGCTAGGCAAAGCTATCAAGGAGGGCTTGGCTCCTTGGAGAGATATTGGGTATGAATAAGATAGATCTGATCTCCAAAGCCCTGTCTTCATTCTTTCGATACAGTTCTTCATATGAACTAGAGTATAGTTCTTGTTCTAGTATTTTGGTATATGACTTAGATCTTAGGTCTTATATCATGTTGCTAGTATATGAACTTATGAATAGTTCTTGTGGAATTAGTATAATATACATTCTAGTGTATTGTTCTTATAATATATTGCTACCCTAGGGTTAGTAGTGTATTATATGAATTAGAGCTAAGTGTGTATTGTATTATTCTCACATAGAACAATAGTCTAATTGCTTCATGTTGATTATATGATTAGAAATGAGCTTATGTCAAGGGTGGCGGTTTATCATGCTCTTCTGAGTAGGCTCAGGCTTCTTACCTGTCGATCCGTAGGGTCGGGGACCCGAGGGAGTCTGAGTGGGTTCTGTGGATGCAAGCATGGTGCTTGGATGTAGAGGCCGGGTAATTGCATGGTCTTAGTCCACGGTAGTGGGGATGGCGGCATGTGGTGACAGCCCTGTCCGTCCTTGGCATTCCCCCACGTTCGGCTAGGGTGTAGGAGTCTAAATTGTTACGAGAGGTTGCTGGCAGACCAGTACTCGCGTAATCTCCCGAACCATCTGAAGCATGAGATTAGTTCTATGTCATATGATTGCATGATTAACTTGTTCTGTGTATGACCTGTATCCAGACCATGCCTGCTCTATTAGGTTATTCAATTATTCTTTTATTCATTTATTCTTTTAGTCTCTTTTTACTCTTTGCCCTTTTGCCATGCTCAAGATTGTGTTTCTCCACTATTCAAATCATCACTGTTTATCACCTGTTATGACAATTGATCCATTATTGCTATCATGGTATTTGGTACTATATTTATCCTAGAACTTGATACATACAAAGCCTTCCTCGAGCGAACCAATAAATCACGATACTCGGTATATCTCCGGGTGAAATGCTACACGATAATTCCGTGCGCTTGTGGACCTAAACTCCAAACCTACGAACTATCGTAAAGATGCATGCTTAACACTGTTGCTGGAAACGCGCCATTCTAAGCAACTTGTTAAGAGACATCGTACAAACACTTCTAGCGCCGTTGCTGGGAATAGATCTTCGGGTCCATTTCTATGCCAATATCCGGCGCCGTTGCCATGGATGGATTGCAAAGTCCATTCTTAGTGACGACGTTAGTAAGTGTCAACGTGCATTTCTGGCGCTGTTGCCGGGGATGGATCGTAAGGTCCATTCTTAGTAATAACATTAAGAAATGCCAACAAGCATTTCTGGCGTCGTTGCCGGGGATAGATTCAAACCCTATTCTTGGTAGCGACGTTAAGAAGTGTCAACAAGAATTTCTGGCGCCGTTGCCGGGGAAGGCTAATGTAAAAAGTTCTAGATAAACATAAACCAATATCTGATATGCAAAATGAGTCATTGTTATGCAGGTTAACTCTGCCTGTTTTCCTCCTGTTGTGGATGAAACAGGAATAGTGTATGTCTGGTTTCTCTCTGCCGGAAAACTTCATTAACAATCCCGAGGCACTCCTAAGGGCTAAGCGGATTCGTTCCGTTCGTCTTCTGCTACTCCACCGACAGAGCAACCAGCCGGTTCCGCACCAACCCCAACTGAGGTCATGGCTGAGAAGACACTCCGCGAGTTCTCCGTTCCCGCTGTCACCAACGTGGCTACCGGCCCCGCTGTGGACACGGCCGGAAAGAACTTCGAACTCCATACAGGCCTGATCACCATGGTGCAGGCAAGCCCGTTCTGCGGTTTGCCTAGCGAGGATGCGAATGCGCATCTGCAACACTTTCTGGAGCTGTGTGACACCATCGTCAGCAAGGACATCACCCCAGATGTCATTCGGCTCCGTCTTTTCCCTTTCTCCCTTGTGGGGAAAGCGAAAAGGTGGTTCTACCAGGACAAGGAAGCTGTCAACACATGGGCGAAATGCTCAGCTGCATTCCTCGCTAAATTCTTTCCCATAAGCAAAACCAATGCTTTGCGGGGAAGAATCTCCAATTTCAAGCAAGATGCCACTGAATCAATCCCTGACGCGTGGGAAAGGCTCCAAGAGTACATCCTGAGCTGCCCCCACCATGGCATGGAAAATTGGATGGTGCTCCAAAACTTCTACAACGGGCTCACGCCCATGTCGAAGGGGCACCTAGATGCAGCCGCTGGTGGAGCATTCTTATCGCTCACCACCGCCGGGGCTAAGGCCCTGATTGAAAAGATGGTTGAACACCAAGGCTGGAGTGACGAGAGAACCCAAACACAAACACCAGCCAAAACACAAAAAGGCATGCATACCGTGAAGGAGACGGATATGCTTGCCGCAAAAATAGACCTCCTTATGAAACACCTATCTGAGAAAAACCAAAAAAACCAAACAAATACGGTGAACGCCATAGATTCACACATGACGTGTGAAGTCTGTGGTGATGTTGGCCATTCGGGGACCGACTGCCCCGAAACCTGTGAAGACGCCGCCTACATCAACAACGGGTTCCGCCAACAAGGAGGCACCAACCAGAACAATGGTTGGAATAACCTGTCACGGCCACCATTCCAAGGTAATTCGAACTCCAATTCGAATCAACCTTCATTAAGAGACTTAGTTCTTGGACAAGTTAAAATTAATGAAAATTTGACTAAAAAGTTGCTGTCCAATGATAAAATGTTTGAAAATATAAATACAAAAATAGAAAACTTATCTTCTTCTGTACAAAATCAAATGAGCTTCAATAAGATGATCGAAACTCAAATAGCTCAGATAGCTGCTGCTCTTCCTGCTGAATATAAAAAGAATAATTCTGAAAATGTGAAAGCGGTGACCACGAGGGGTGGTAAGACCACTCGGGATCCACAAAACCCTAACCATGATGCAGGGAAGAACAAAGAGCAACAAGAGAAGAATAAGAAAACACAAAAAGAAACCGAACCGGAGGTTGAGGAAATGGCACCAAAAGACCCGTTGGGGTATGCGGACACCACATACCTGCCATTTCCCACCAGAAACAGAAAGCAAGCTGTGGATGAACAATTCATGCGCTTTGTCGAGATGATAGAGAAGATACATGTGAACGTTCCTTTAATGGACGTCTTGCATGTGCCTTCCTACGCCAAGTACATCAAGGATATCATCAACAACAAGCGGCCACTACCATCTGCAGAAACAATAAAGCTGACGGAAGAGTGTAGTGCAGCTATACTCAACCGTCTCCCAGAGAAGAAGAAGGATCCTGGGTGTCCCACGATCACATGCTCAATCGGGACTCAGCGCTTCGATCATGCGCTATGTGATTTAGGGGCAAGCGTAAGAGTGATGCCCAAGGTCATTTTTGACCAACTCAACTACACTCAATTAAAGCCAACCACGATGACGCTCCAACTGGCCGACTCGTCGGTCAGACATCCAGCAGGAATCGCTGAGGACATTCCAGTCCAGATCAGAGGATTATTCGTTCCTGTGGATTTTGTGGTGTTAGAAATGGAACTTACCAAGGAGTCACCATTAATCCTTGGGAGACCATTTCTAAGCACTGCAGGGGCACAGATTGATGTTAAGGCAGGGAAGATCAGCCTAAATATCAACGGAAAAGAGGAAAAGTTTGAGTTCAGGCCAAGGCATCAAGAGCAATGTTCAATGATCCGTGTCAAGTATGGGCCGAACAAGGATATTAGAGAGATACAAATACAGCCTCAAATCATCTATAGCATCTCTAAATATGTAAAAAGACCCTCACAAAAGCCAGAGCCAAAGAAAAAGGCGGCTCCAAAAGAAAAGAAGCCGGAGCAAAAGAAAAAGGCAGTTTCAAAAGAAAAGAATGATGAGCAAAATAAAGCTTTTAAGCAAAACAAAGGAAAAGCTCCGATAGAAAATACCTTTCCACAAACGAATAAAGTATGGAAGGAAGTTCAAAAGGTTACCACACCTCCAAATACAAATCAAATGATGTGGAAACCAAAGAAGGATCAGCCATCTTCGTCCACTTCTCCCGGACAAGGAGGCCCATCAACAAGCACAAAATGAAGGGAGAAAAGGTCTTGCTCACCAGACCTAAAAGGGTAAGTTGTAGAATAATAAAAACCGGCCAAGAGCTAGCTTGGGGGAGGACCCCCACTTCCGAGGTATGTTGCATTGCATATTTAATTCCATGCATTCTTATTTTTCCATTAGCATGTTTACTTAATGCAATTTTAATTTAAAAAAAAGAAAAAAAACTGAAAAAATGCTAAAAAGACTAAAAATATGAATTCCACTCTTATATGTGATGTAAGATATGTGCTTCTTCTTTGTTGAAATGATGAATAGTTGCTCTGTCTTATAATTCACCTGTGCCTAGTTTATAACTTAGTTTCTACTAAGATTTGAGTTTATTGGTAAATGGCTCACTTAAGAACTTGAAACTTGTGGGATGCACATGCTTACTCAAGTCCAAGGTTATTGCTAGTCATGATCTGGTATAAGCAGAGAATTGCTATGACATTGTTCCAAGAAAGACTTGACATCCGGAGAATTTATTTAAAAACTTAAAATTCAAAAGTTCCTCGATGATGATATATCCTACCAGAGCCATATGATGAAAAACTTTTCAAACCATATACTCATATGCTACTTGTATTTGTATTGAGCTTATTCAAATAGTTGTGACCTATGTGTAGACTTCTTTCATGCATTCAAGATCAAGATTCACGTACACCCACCAAATAAAGATAACTCTTGCATTAAGAGTTACGCAAGACATGCCATGCATTCACCACAAAATTAAATGCTCCACTGTTGATCATGATCTTTCTCTCCCAAAAGAATTATGGGCTATCTAAAAAAAATGAGAGAGTAAAAAAAATGGACAAGTGTCCAAATGAAAACAATGGGTACTCCGATACCCGCCTCTCTCTAAAAAAAATATGAGAGAGTAAAAAAAATGGACAAGTGTCCAAATTAAAACAATGGGTACTCCGATACCCGCCTCTCTCGATGAATAAAGATAGCCCATAGTTCCCAATTTCCCAAAGGGAGAAAGACATGAGAAAAGGAGTATTAAAAAAAATAATATTCCACACACTTGCACTTCTTGATCTAAGTGTATGACTGAAGTCTCCTAAGGTCCAATTCTTTGACTTTGCAATATCTACAATACAAGTATGCCTACTTCTTTCTACCCACATGTAACGTAACAGCTCTAATCCCATGGCCCACTGATCACCGTCAACCACTGACAGTCGATCCGTACAGCCAAGAGATTAAGACCGGTTCCGCTGCTGGGCTACATCAGTGCCCGATGTCCGCAGGATCATCTCACAATTCAGTTACAATCTCTTGAACATTTTGACAAATAACATCGGAGTAAATAGCGGAAGACTTAGATAACAATAGTTTTACAAACCAGGGTTCAACATAAGTTTAAAGGGAAGTTATTACAGACCATAGTTCAAATAGGTAGAGTTGGCAGAGTAGCATATGACAACAACTGAAAGGTAAAGATACTTCACCCAGCCCGAGGGTGAATAATCACTCATCGGCCTCATCGGCCTCTTCCTGAACAACAGTCACACAGCAGGGTCCAAGGCATACTGAGGAATCTGCCATACCTGCAACATGGGTAATAAAACCCTGAGTACAAAGGTACTCAACAAGACTTACCCGACTAAAGAAAAAGGGAGAAGACTCAGGAATGAAAGCTTAGGGTAGTCAAGGTAAGGCTTAAGCAAGATCAAGTATTTTGCAGAAAAGCATTTTTGTAAACCTTATTTTATTTTGAAAGATTCAGTATTCCTCAATTCTTCATCATTCATGATTCATTTTACATTTCAAAACATTCCTAGTTGAGAACCACTCTCCGTTGACAGTCAGTGGACCAAGTCTCCATAACCGAGGAGCAACGTTAATCCGGATAAATAATACTCAGCTGAGGATCCCTATCCACACTGCATATGTAGCACCCAAGCTTGCATATGCCAACTCGTCTACCACGATTCCTCCAAGATTGGGCCCGGTCCTACGCCACCCGGAAGTACAGTACACCACTCCAATCCGGGACTCTAACCCACGTGGGTACATGCTACTTCCGCCATCTCTCCACTCCCAGTGCGCGGTTGTCGGTCCAATAATGGATTTCTCGGAGCCAGAGCTTTCCGTAGTATGTGAATAGTTACAAGTCTTGACCAGCAGGCCCCCATACGGATGGTCCCTACATTTTTCCGCCAGCGACAAGCACCTCGGGACTCTAACCCAAGAGTACAGGTCCTGTCGGTTTTTCAACCCTGTCCCGGTCGGTGTCAACTGTTGAGTCCCGGACTACAACATGACGGCACCGTACGCAAGGACAACCTCTCCTTCCCATTGACTAAGTACGGATCAGATACTTAGCCAATAGTGGGAGTAAAGCCAAATTCCCATAAAAGTTCTTTAAGTGATCACACTTTTGAAATTGGCATTTTTATTGCAAAGTCTAATTCAATAAGCATTGCTAAGCATTTTTCAAATACTTTTGAAAAGCAGGTATCGGGTGTATCAGTGGTCAAGGTGGATAGTGCATCAATTAGGATAGCACATAACTCCTATAAACCTAATGCAGTAATTTAACTCAAAAGCATTTAAGGAAATCATTTTATAAAATTCAAGGGAAGGGTTAAATGCACCGGGGCTTGCCTTGGATGGCAAAAAGAGCAGACTCGGGGTTGGTGGTGTAGGTGCCGGAGCTCGGGGTCGCCTCGGGAACAGATCCTTCGGTGGCTACCTCGACTTCAGGTCCTTCTTCGTCAACTATGCGGATGCAATGATGAATGCTCATGAGAAATGATGATATGAACTTATGGTGCAAGACAATTCCACTGATTCTAGATTACTCTTAAACAAGGCATGATTGAAATCTAGGTTGAGCATAAAAGGTAACCATTTCTTCCTTAAGCAATATTGATGAAACTAGCCCTTATTATAGTTATCCTAAGCATCAACCAATCATAGCATCACCACCATCATAGACCAAAGGGTAGGGGTCTATGAACATCAATCAATCCAAAGATCACGTCATCAAACACCTATTACCAACTCTAATCACTTTTTCCTATTTTCCTAAATTAATTAAAAAGGTCATTTTATGAAGTTGCTCCAAAAATTACCAAATTAATCACATAAGTTCATTATGGTGTAGATAGATTGCAAAACAAATTTCATAATTTTTGGAGGTCATTAAGGTGCTCAAATAAATCTAAACATTTAATTAACAAAAGGCACTATTCCTTAATTAAAATAAAAGCTCAAAAATCAACTTGTTTCAAATGACTTCAAAATTTTACCAGAGACTAAACATGGCATAAGAAGCTCACAAAAATTTGTCTCATGATTTTTGGAGTTATAAATCACTCTCCAAAAATACCAAAACCTTCATTTTTCAATTAAAAGGGGAATTTTACATTTTCAAATTTTTGCACAAAACTCAAGTTTAATATTTTTATAAAATACTCAAGAGCATAAAGAGTCTACTACAAAAATTTCAGAATTTTTGGACGCACACAGAAAATCATACAAAAAAGAGAAAACAGAACACTATTCACAACTCTCAGAGAAAGAAAAGAGCACTGTGCTCTTTCAAGGCCGGGCTCGGCGAATCGCGGGCTCGGGCGAATCGCACGGGGCTCGGTCGAGACGGGCTCGGTCGAGACGGAAGCGACAGCCTCGTCCGAGGCCTGGCCCGGAGGCTCGGGCGAGACGGAGAAGTGAGCCTCCGTCCGAGGCCTGACTCGGGCGAAGCGGAGAGCATGCGTCGCCGAGGCTTGGGCTCGGGCGAAGCGGAGGGTCATGTGCTCGCCGAGGCTTGGGCTCGGGCGAGACGGAAAAACAAGCCTCCGTCCGAGACCTGGGAGGCTCTGGCGAAACGGAGGGGAAGCAGAGGCCGAAGGCTCGGATGCTTACCACGGGTCGGAGGCAGGGCTCGAGGGTGAGGCTCGACTTGTGCTCGAGGGTGAGGCTCGACTTGTGCTCGAGGGTGAGGCTCGACTTGCTCGAGGGAGAAGACGACCGCGGCGGCGCTCCGGCGGTCCGGCGGTCCTGAGCCACAACAGCGACCGCAAGGGCCGGGTTAGAGTCGCACGGATCCAAGGAACACGACACGGGGTTCGGTGGGGGATGGTCAAGGCCGGAGACGGCGAATTTCACGAACCCGAGTTCACCGGCGTTCGGTCGGAGACCGGGAAGATGGGGTTACACCGGGCAAACGGAGGCGGGGAAGGTGAAATTGGGGGGTGGGAAAGCTTCACGAGCTCAAGGCGGAGCTTTCGGGCTAGCTGGTGGGGAGGCGGAGGCTTTGGAGTGCTCTGGCCACGGTGGCGGAGGTGGAGTGCGGAGGTCGGAGCTCCGGCGGCTTATATAGCCGCGGCTAGGGGACGGTAGAGACCTCGGGGCTGCGCGGGTTAGGTTTGCGGGGGCGTGCGCACTCGATTGCGCTCTGGCGGACGAGCTGGCGCGCAGCCGGGGCTCGGGCGCAAGCTCGGCCGGCGATGGCCACGCGGCGGCGGCGGCTGGGCACTGTAGGGGCCGAGAGCGAAGGTCAGCGCTCGCGTGCGGGCGCGGAGGGGACAGGGGAACAGCGGCGGCAGGCTGGTGGCGCGTGGGGAGCAGCCGTCTGCGCGGCAGCCGCAGCGCCGGCGCCATGGCCGGGCCCCCCCTCTTTCCCTCTGGCTCTACGGGAAGAAGAACAGTGCTAGGTCTAGGGTTTGACTTTAGGCCAGATTCTGTATTTTGCAAATTACTCTCAAAAATTGAACTGTGCGACAAAAACTCAAAACACCAAAGTTGTTCAGAAAAAAGAGATCTACAACTTTGTCAATATGAACATTTTCAAATTCCAAATAGTTTTTGAACTATATTCAAAAACAGAAAAGGGGACACTTTTCAACTTTGATTCAAATCAAAATTACTTTGGATTTCAAACTGAAACTTGAAAATCTTTATATATGAAAGTTGTTCCATTTGTCAAAACCTACAACTTTGCTAATATACACTTTTTCTGAAACTCAATAGTTTTTGAATAAATTTTTAAAACTGAAAAGGGGACAAAAACTGGAATTTGAACGAATTTGAAATTACTTCAAATTTTATATAGAAACATGGAAATCTGTAAATACCAAAGTTGTTCCTCTAGGTCAGATTCACAACTTTGCTTTTTGAACCAACTCAAAATTTTGAATTTTGAAAAAGTTATCCAAAAGGGAATAAATCCAGGATTTGGGAATTTAGGGTTTTGCAAAAGGAACTTCAAATCAAATCTGATTTTTTTTGAACTTAGATCAAAGCACGAACATCAGGGC
The DNA here is from genome assembly GCA_009763385.1 of Coix lacryma-jobi var. lacryma-jobi. NCBI lineage: Eukaryota > Viridiplantae > Streptophyta > Magnoliopsida > Poales > Poaceae > Coix > Coix lacryma-jobi. The sequence goes on from CM019827.1 coordinate 102,473,778, forward strand.
ACTAAATTTGAACAAGAATTACCTAGAACTAGGCACAGAGGTGAAATTACCATTTTGCCCCTATAGGAAGAAGTGGGCTAAAAAGGGTTTTTGCAATAGAGGAACATCACATAAAATGATACACTAAGCAAATGCATACACATGAAATCATGATCAAGATGATTAATGATGCTAAAGATGATATGTCAAGTTAATTACATGCTTAAACACCAGAGGTGTTACAGCCTTCCCCCCTAAAAGAAATCTCGCCCCGAGATTCTGCGTCTTAAGAAAGGACAAATAAGGGATAAAGGCAAAACTTTACATAGACAGGGATTCGAGAAAGTCGGGATAGTTCTTTGCCAAGAAGTCTTCAGATTCCCAAGTAGCTTCTTCTTCAGAGTGCTGGTTCCACTGGATTTTGTACCACCTTGTGGTAGTTCTTCGAGTAACTCGATCTTTGTGATCCAACACGCGAACTGGATATTCCGAGTAGGATAGATCAGGCTCTAGCTCGACACCTTCAACTTCCACGACATGTTCTGGTACTCGGAGGCACTTCTTGAGTTGGGAGACATGGAAAACATTGTGGACTGCAGAGAGATGATCGGGCAACTTCAGCTTGTAAGCTACCTTGCCACAACATTCCAAAATCTCAAACGGACCAATGTAGCGGGATGCTAACTTTCCCTTTACTCCAAAGCGAGTGACTCCTTTGGTTGGTGAGACCTTGAGATATACGTAATCTCCAACTTGAAACTTCAGAGGTCGACGTCTCTTGTCAGCATAACTCTTTTGTCGGGATTGGGCAATCTTCATGTTCTCTTGTATCTGCTTGACTTTCTCTTCCATATCTTTGACCAGGTCAACTCCAAAGAATTCTCTTTCTCCGGGCTCAGACCAACTGAGGGGTGTACGACAACGACGACCGTACAGTGCTTCAAAGGGTGCCATTTTGATGCTTTCTTGATAACTGTTATTATATGAGAACTCTGCCAAGGGCAAACAGTCATCCCAAGTATCTGCGAAGGTGAGCACACATGCTCTCAACATATCCTCTAACACTTGGTTGACTCGCTCAGTTTGTCCATCTGTTTGTGGATGATATGCTGTACTATGCAAGAGCTTGGTTCCAAGTGAGGTATGGAACGCTTTCCAGAACTTTGCGACAAACTGAGTACCACGATCAGAGATAATGGTCTTGGGTATTCCATGAAGCTTCACTATGTTGTTCTTGTACAAGGCGGCATACGTGGGGACGGCGTAGCTGGTCTTGACTGGCAGAAAGTGAGCTTGTTTGGTGAGTCGGTCCACGATTACCCAAATGGAATCAAAACCTTTCCGGGTCTTGGGTAGTCCATTTACAAAATCCATGCTGATATCCTCCCACTTCCAGGCAGGTACAGATAAAGGCTGCAATTCTCCTCCAGGCTTCATGTGCACGGCTTTGACTTTTTGACAAGTATCACAGCGAGCGACATAGCGAGCGATTTCAATCTTCATCTTTGTCCACCAGAATCTCTGCCTTAGATCCTGGTACATCTTGTTGCTGCCGGGGTGGATGGAAAACCTAGACAGGTGTGCCTCATCAAGGATCAATTGTCTCAACTCAGGCACCTTGGGAACTACCAGACGGTTCTTGAACCATACCACTCCTTCATCATCAATCCTGAAACAGTCAGCCTTACCGGTCTGGACCTTTTCGATGATGTGCTTGATTCCAGGGTTATCTTTCTGTGCAGCGATGACTTGTTCCTTGACCGATGTTTCTATCCTGACATTGTTCAGGCTTCCTTGCGGAACTATCTCAATACCCATCCTTTCAAGAGCATGGCACAAGGAAAGATCATAGGGCTTCGTCGTCAGACAGTTGTAGTATGACTTGCGACTGAGGGCATCGGCAACTACATTTGCCTTACCAGGATGGTAATGCACTTCGAGATCATAATCTTTAATCAACTCAAGCCATCTTCTCTGCCTCATGTTCAACTCTTCTTGAGTGAAGATATACTTCAGGCTCTTGTGATCGGTGTACACATTGCAGGTACTGCCCAACAGATAATGACGCCATATCTTCAAAGCATGCACCACTGCTGCTAACTCAAGGTCATGGGTTGGATAATTCTCCTCATGTCGCCTAAGCTGCCGTGAGGCATAAGCGATCACTCGACCTTCTTGCATCAAAACACAGCCTAACCCAGTACCAGATGCATCACAATATACATCAAAGGGTTTCTCGATGTCTGGTTGAGCTAGGACTGGTGATGTAGTTAGTAGTTTCTTCAAGGCTTGAAAAGCTTGCTCACAGGCTGTTGACCAAACAAAATCCACGGAATTCTTCAACAACTCTGTGATAGGCTTGGCAACTCTGGAGAAGTCTGGGATGAAACGACGATAGTATCCAGCCATTCCCATGAAGCTGCGAACTTCGCGGACAGTGGTAGGTGGCTTCCAATCCAAGATATCTGCCACTTTTCCAGGGTCAACTGACACACCTTCAGCGGACAGGACATGACCAAGGAATTGAATTTGATCTAGCCAGAATTCACATTTACTGAACTTGGCATATAGCTGGTGATCTCTGAGACGAGAGAGAACGACACGAAGATGCTTGGCGTGATCTTCAGGAGTTCTTGAATAAACAAGGATGTCGTCAATGAACACGACTACAAATTTATCGAGCTCTGGCATGAACACAGAGTTCATGAGATACATGAAATGAGCGGGGGCATTGGTCAAGCCAAAAGACATGACCAAGTACTCATATAGGCCGTATCTGGTGGTGAAAGCTGTTTTGGGAATATCTTCGGGACGAATTTTTATTTGGTGATAGCCAGATCTGAGGTCGATCTTGGAAAACACTTGGCTCCAGATAACTGGTCAAACAGAAGATCAATTCGAGGCAAGGGATATTTATTTTTGATGGTGACCTCGTTGAGCGGGCGATAGTCAACGCACAGACGAAGGCTTTTGTCCTTCTTCTTCACAAAGATAGCAGGACAGCCCCAAGGAGATGAACTTGGGCGAATGAGACCCTTATCCAATAGCTCTTGCAATTGGATCTTCAGCTCTGCCAACTCTCTGGGAGGCATACGATAAGCTCTACGGGATATAGGAGCAGTCCCGGGCTTTAGCTCTATAGCAAACTCAACATTCCGGTCGGGAGGTAGACCAGGTAAATCTTCAGGAAAGACATCAGGGAACTCACAGACTACAGGGATGTCTCGGATCCCTTGATCATAGGTAGCATTTAGCTGTGTGGTAGCTGGTTTTGAAGGCATAGGAAGTTGGAGAAGGAGTTTGGAGGTACTGTTAGGAATATCCACTCTCACAACTCTATTCAAGATGTCTATCATGGCTTTATACTGACACATCCAATTCATGCCTAAGATGACATCTATCTCTTGATCGCGCAGTACTATCATGGTGGTAGGAAAGACATGTTTCCCCAACATTACTGGTATACTGCGGACCACTTCCTTAGTATTTATCCGCCCTCCAGGCGAAAGTATGCAGAAACTTTCTTTTAACTCCCCCATGGGCAACTCATGCTTGATGACAAAAGTGCGACTGATGAAGGAATGCGATGCACCAGAATCAAACAAGACGACTGCAGGATGATTGGCAACAGGGAACCTACCGAGCATGACGGGCTCTCCTTCTGGGATGTTACTGACGGTGGTGAAGTAGACTTGCCCGTGCTTCCTGACAAGCTTGCCCTTCTGGACGTGCTGCTGCGGTGCACGGTGCTGCTGCTGTGATCCTCCAGGGCCTTTCTGTGCATACTGGGCATTCTTCTTGGGTTTTGGGCACTAGCGAGACCAGTGACCAACTTGGCCACAGTTGTAGCATGGATGGTTGTAAGCTGTTTGTGGGGTGGTGACACGAACACCGGGGGCGTTCGGCTGAGTGGCACTTTGCTGGTTGGCATTGTGGGTGGTGGCTGCGGTACGAACGACCACTTGCTGATGGGGGTATGGGGCACGGTTTTGGTGGTGGCTGGGGTGGTAGATGATTCTTGGGCGCTTATGGTTGCTGGAGAAACTGCTAGACCCAGCCTTCTTCTTCCTTCTTCTCTTCCTGATACTGGCGGTTGCTTTCCTCGAAAGCAACAGCACGGTCAACGACATCATGGTAGGATCCGTTTAGGTTGTTGGACAGACCTCTGCGAATCTTAGGGTGCAGACCCCTGAGAAAACAATCTCTCTTCTTTTCCTCTGTGTTGACATAGTCGGAGGCATACTGGCTGAGGTTGTTGAATTGTCCCACGTACTGCATGACGGTGGAATCTTTCTATTGCAGGGCCAAGAACTGATCCAACTTCATCTTTCATCAATCCCGAAGGGATGTGATGTGCTCTGAAAGCGGTGCGGAACTCTTCCCAGGTAGCTGGTGTCCTTCCGGCTGGGCCGCCAACAGGTTGGCGTACCAGGCACTTGCAGGACCACGGAGCTGCTGAGAAGCGAACCGAGGCTTCTGGATCTCTGTGCAGTGCAGTAGACTGAACTTCTGTTCCATGGTGCGTAACCAGTCGTCAGCCTCGAGAGGTTCATCGGCCTTTGTGAAGACCGGTGGGCGTGTTTCAGTGAATTCCACATAGGTTGTCTCTTGGTTGTTGAGGCGACCACGGTTGCCGTTGTTCTGCTGCCCTTGATTCTGAGCCATCAGATTGGCAGCGGCGGCCAAGGCTGCAATGGCATCTGCTAGGGTAGCTGGTACAGGTGGAGGGTTTGGGATGTTGGCATCATCAGAACCTCCAGCTCCGGTACGGGTGTTCACAGGCATCTGTATAAGCAACTCGGAACTCAGCATATATGGACAAAGGTTCTGAAACAACTGATTGACAACTTCACTGATACAAAGATAGCTGACTTGATAAAGATGACAACAGACTGATAAGGGAAAAGGTACGAAAGGAAAGATACATGCCAGACTTGGCAACAGACAGACTAACGCCCCCAAACCTAGTCTAAGGTTTTAGGTAAGCAGATGGTACAGACACAAGGAGTCTAGTCATCATCGATGAAGATCAACTCTTCGTCATCATCATCATCCTCGATGATAAGCTCAGGCTCTTCCTCCTCATCTTCATCTTCAACGTGGACATCTTCAGCAGGTTCCACTTCCACGTTCTGATCGGGCTCGTGTTCCACTTCAGGTTCCTCCACGACTCCGTCTTCGGGGTCTTCCATAACCGGGGGTACCAAGGGATGGAGTTGATCATGCAACTGATGCACTTCCTCATGAAGCATATCATTGTACTGCTCGATCTGGGCGGTGTACTGCTGCAATCCATGGAGCTGGGCTCTGGTGACATCCTCGCGGGTCCAAGCATCATTGCGCTGCTCGATAGCGCGAACCGTGTTTCGGTTGGCCTGCTCCAGGGAAGCTCGTGTCCTCATAAAACTCCATGCGGGAAAGGTAGAAGTCATGCTTCCATGTTCTCCATTTCAGCCTTCAGATTCTTGATTTCCTCCTTCAGCTGCTTGCGGGTGCGGCGGGGAAAGCGACGACCATTGGAGGATTCTCCAGTCTCTTCTCCGGTGCGTGGCGCCAGCTGGTGACGCGGCACACCGTGCGGTCCAGTCGACTTGCGGGCAGTCCGCTTGATGATGGCCATATCTGGACAAGAGGTTATAGATGAGAAAGGCTAGCAAGAAAAAGGTATAGGCACACTAACCCAACGAACTCCTTTACTAACTTAAGTGAATATGACATGATGCATGAATCGTTCCTACGGAACAAGGCAACTGCAACTACTAAGGTAAGGTACATAGGGCTTATACAAATTGTCTTGCTACTAGTTGCCAAAGACAAGATGAGATGAGAGAAGCAATTTGGACTCAAAATAGTCAAGTTTAGTTTTCGTTAAAAACATTTTGAAGTTTTCGCAAAAAGATTGCAACGTCATAGTGAGATGCTCCGATACCACTCTGTAACGTAACAGCTCTAATCCCATGGCCCACTGATCACCGTCAACCACTGACAGTCGATCCGTACAGCCAAGAGATTAAGACCGGTTCCGCTACTGGGCTACATCAGTGCCCGATGTCCGCAGGATCATCTCACAATTCAGTTACAATCTCTTGAACATTTTGACAAATAACATCGGAGTAAATAGCGGAAGACTTAGATAACAATAGTTTTACAAACCAGGGTTCAACATAAAGTTAAAGTGAAGTTATTACAGACCATAGTTCAAATAGATAGAGTTGGCAGAGTAGCATATGACAACAACTGAAAGGTAAAGATACTTCACCCAGCCCGAGGGTGAATAATCACTCATCGGCCTCATCGGCCTCTTCCTGAACAACAGTCACACAGCAGGGTCCAAGGCATACTGAGGAATCTGCCATACCTGCAACATGGGTAATAAAACCCTGAGTACAAAGGTACTCAACAAGACTTACCCGACTAAAGAAAAAGGGAGAAGACTCAGGAATGAAAGGCTTAGGGTAGTCAAGGTAAGGCTTAAGCAAGATCAAGTATTTTGCAGAAAAGCATTTTTGTAAACCTTATTTTATTTTGAAAGATTCAGTATTCCTCAATTCTTCATCATTCATGATTCATTTTACATTTCAAAACATTCCTAGTTGAGAACCACTCTCCGTTGACAGTCAGTGGACCAAGTCTCCATAACCGAGGAGCAACGTTAATCCGGATAAATAATACTCAGCTGAGGATCCCTATCCACACTGCATATGTAGCACCCAAGCTTGCATATGCCAACTCGTCTACCACGATTCCTCCAAGATTGGGCCCGGTCCTACGCCACCCGGAAGTACAGTACACCACTCCAATCCGGGACTCTAACCCACGTGGGTACATGCTACTTCCGCCATCTCTCCACTCCCAGTGCGCGGTTGTCGGTCCAATAATGGATTTCTCGGAGCCAGAGCTTTCCGTAGTATGTGAATAGTTACAAGTCTTGACCAGCAGGCCCCCATACGGATGGTCCCTACATTTTTCCGCCAGCGACAAGCACCTCGGGACTCTAACCCAAGAGTACAGGTCCTGTCGGTTTTTCAACCCTGTCCCGGTCGGTGTCAACTGTTGAGTCCCGGACTACAACATGACGGCACCGTACGCAAGGACAACCTCTCCTTCCCATTGACTAAGTACGGATCAGATACTTAGCCAATAGTGGGAGTAAAGCCAAATTCCCATAAAAGTTCTTAAGTGATCACACTTTTGAAATTGGCATTTTTATTGCAAAGTCTAATTCAATAAGCATTGCTAAGCATTTTTCAAATACCTTTTGAAAAGCAGGTATCGGGTGTATCAGTGGTCAAGGTGGATAGTGCATCAATTAGGATAGCACACAACTCCTATAAACCTAATGCAGTAATTTAACTCAAAAGCATTTAAGGAAATCATTTTATAAAATTCAAGGAAGGGTTAAATGCACCGGGGCTTGCCTTGGATGGCAAAAAGAGCAGACTCGGGGTTGGTGGTGTAGGTGCCGGAGCTCGGGGTCGCCTCGGGAACAGATCCTTCGGTGGCTACCTCGACTTCAGGTCCTTCTTCGTCAACTATGCGGATGCAATGATGAATGCTCATGAGAATGATGATATGAACTTATGGTGCAAGACAATTCCACTGATTCTAGATTACTCTTAAACAAGCATGATTGAAATCTAGGTTGAGCATAAAAGGTAACCATTTCTTCCTTAAGCAATATTGATTAAACTAGCCCTTATTATAATTATCCTAAGCATCAACCAATCATAGCATCACAAACATCATAGACCAAAGGGTAGGGGTCTATGAACATCAATCAATCCAAAGATCACATCATCAAACACTATTACCAACCCTAATCCATCTTTTTCCTATTTTCCTAAATTAATTAAAAAGGTCATTTTATGAAGTTGCTCCAAAAATTACCAAATTAATCACATAAGTTCATTATGGTGTAGATAGATGGCAAAACAAATTTCATAATTTTTGGAGGTCATTAAGGTGCTCAAATAAATCAGACATTAATTAGCAAAAGGCACTATTTAACAATTAAAATAAAAGCTCAAAAATCAACTTGTTCCAAAAGACTTCAAAATTTTACCAGAGACTAAACATGGCATAAGAAGCTCACAAAATTTGTCTCATGATTTTTGGAGTTATAAATAATTTTCTAAAAATCCAAAACCATCCATTTATTAATTAAAAGAGGGATTTACATTTTCAAATTTTTGCACAAACTCAAGTTTCATATTTTATAAAATACTCCAGAGCATAAAGAGTCTACCCCAAAAATTTCAGAATTTTTGGAAGTACACAGAAAATCATACAAAAAAGAGAAAACAGAACACTATTCACATACTCTCAGAAAAAGAGAAGAGCACTGTGCTCTTTCTAGGCCGGGCTCGGCGAATCGCGGGCTCGGGCGAATCGCGCGGGGCTCGGTCGAGACGGGCTCGGTCGAGACGGAAGCGACAGCTTCGTCCGAGGCCTGGCCCGGAGGCTCGGGCGAGACGGAGAAGTGAGCCTCCGTCCGAGGCCTGGCTCGGGCGAAGCGGAGAGCATGCGTCGCCGAGGCTTGGGCTCGGGCGAAGCGGAGGGCATGCGCTCGCCGAGGCTTGGGCTCGGGCGAGACGGAAAAACAGCCTCCGTCCGAGCCTGGGAGGCTCGGGCGAAACGGAGTGGAAGCAGAGACCGGAGGCTCGGATGCTTACCACGGGTCGGAGGCAGGGCTCGAGGGTGAGGCTCGACTTGTGCTCGAGGGTGAGGCTCGACTTGTTCTCGAGGGTGAGGCTCGACACGCTCGAGGGAGAAGATGACCGCGGCGGCGCTCCGGCGGTCCGGCGGTCCTGCGCAGCACATGCGACCGCAAGGGCCGGGTTAGAGTCGCGCGGGACCAAGGAACTCGAACGCGGGGGTCGGTGAGGGATGATCATGCGCGGAGACGGCGAATTCCACGAACCCGAGCTCGCCGGGTTTCGGCCGGGGATGGGAACGGCGAGCTTACGCCGGGCAAAACGGAGGCGGGGAAGGTGAAATTGAAGGGTGTGAAAGCTTTCACGAGCTCAAGGCGGAGCTTTAGGCTAGCTGTGGAGAGGCGGAGTGTCTGGAGAGTCTGGGCCACGGTGGCGGAGATGGAGTGAGGAGGTCGGAGCTCCGGCGGCTTATATAGCCGCGGCTAGGGGACGGTAGAGACCTCGGGTTAGGCGGGTAAGGGTTTGCGGGGGCGTGCGCACTCGTGCGCTCTGGCGGATCAGCTGGCGTGCAGCCGGGGCTCGGGCGCAAGCTCGGCCGCGATGGCCACGCGGCGGCGGCGGCTGGGCACTGTAGGGGCCGAGAGCAGATGGGTCAGCGCTCGCGTGCGGGCGCGGAGGGAACCGGGAGACAGCGGCGGCAGGATAAGAGCGCGTGGGGAGCAGCCGTCTGCGCGTGCCAGCCGCAGCGCCGGCGCCATGGCCGGGCCCCCCCCTTCCCTCTGGCCTCTACGGGAAGAGAACCGTGCTAGGGTCTAGGGTTTGACTTTTGGCCAGTTTTCTGTATTTTGCAAAAATCTACAAAATTTGAACTGTGGACAAAAACTCAAAATACCAAAGTTGATCAGAAAAATGAGATCTACAACTTTGTCAATATGAACATTTTCAAATTCCAAATATTTTTGAACTATAAATCAAAAACAGAAAAGGGAACCATTTTCAACTTTGATTCAAATCAAAATTACTTTGGATTTCAACTGAAACTTGAAAATCTTTAAATATGAAAAGTTGTTCCATTTGTCAAAAACCTACAACATTTGCTAATATACACTTTTGTCTGAACTCAATAGTTTTTAAATAACTTTTTAAAACTGAAAAGAGGACCAAAAGCTGGAATTTGAATGGATTTGAAATTTCTTCTTCAAATTTTCATACAGGAACATGGAAATTTATTGTAAATACCAAAGTTGTTCCTCTTGATCAGATTCACAACTTTGCTTTTGAACCAACTCAAAATTTTGAATTTTGAAAAAGTTATCAAAAAGGGAATAAATCCAGGATTTGGATTTTAGGGTTTTGCAAAGGAGAAATCCAATCAAATCTGATTTTTGAACTTTGATCAAAGCACAAACATCAGGGCACTAAATTTGAACAAGAATTACATAGAACTAGGCACAGAGGTGAAATTACCATTTTGCCCCTATAGGAAGAAGTGGGGCTAATAAGGGTTTTTGCAATAGCGATACATCACATAAAATGATACACTAAGCAAATGCATACACATGAAATCATGATCAAGATGATTAATGATGCTAAATGATGAGATGTCAAGTTAATTACATGCTTAAACACCAGAGGTGTTACACTGTTGCTCCTCCTGCATCATCTGGTTGTGTGGCACAAGATCCCATTGACTTGATAGAGGCAGTTCAGTATCTAACTCCTTGATAACTGGAATTCAACAAATTACGTGTAACTGCACTGGGCTCCTACAATTCACAATAGGTAAAAGCTGCTCAAACTGTGACAGTCAATTGCCTATTTCCACATTGGACTTAAAATACAAGCAACACACATATCCCTAATCTATAACCAAATATCCCAATGTTGGCGTACCACAAAGGTCATTAATTTTGTTCCCATCTCCTTCTCGACATTCTTGAAACGGGTGATGCTGTGCTTGGTGGACGGCTTCCAACTTGGCTAATAGTAACTGAAGCCCCAACAGTAGTTGTTATTGTATAACCTGCAACAGAATGCACATGAAGAAATATTTAAAAGAAATTTTGTCTTGGGGAGGATGAAGAGCAGGAGGGCTAGGAACATCAGTGCAAAGCACACACACTCTGAAAAATTGACTGGAACTTTTGTTCGGGATGGAAATATGTTTCTCTGAAATTTGTTACCAAAATTTGACTTAAATTAATTTAGGTTGGTCAACTCAGAATGAATTTGGAAGCGTGTTTCTAAAATAAGCTCAAACTGCAGATAGGAGGAGTTGAAGAAGCTGGCAAGGGCTGGGATTCTGCCCAGCAGGTTACATGCACAAGCAACAGTTTTTGAAACCAGGCATCAAAAAATTCAGAAACTTAGTTTACAGTAATACTGGAGGCAGAACATACGTGTTCAGTTTAAACAAATCAGGGACACATTTTGATTGAAATAGGCATGTATAAAAGAGATATATTGTACAAAATTGTACAAAACATCTAACTGGAATGATTATTCTAGATGCTTCATCGGATAACAGAGCCCCAAGTAATTTCTTTTAAAGAACTCCCTCTAAAATCTTTCCCTCTCTCCAAATTGATGGATAAAAATGGAAGCATTTAGAAAACCATGATTCATAAGCCAATCGAAAACTGTAATATCTCCCAGCAATCAAAACAATTCTTGAATAAATTTTCATAAAATTGGGGAAAATGTCTGAAGCCAAGTTCACGTTGCAGTCATATCCAATTTGTATTCACGTATGTAAATACTTAGAGGCACCATTGAAGCAGTTCAGATTTCGGCAAAGAGCAGTGATCTCTAGATATAAAAATAAATGAAGCACCATTGAAGGAGCACAGTTCAGATTTTAGCAAACTGAGCAGTGATCTCTAGATAATAAAAAATAAATATCTTTCTTGATTCAGATATATAGTGAGCTAACTATGTAAATTGTAGGCTTTAAGGACTGATGCAACTTTTTAAGGACACGATTAGTAATGGACTTGGCACTCGGTACAAGGATTTGAGTGGCCTATTTGTTATGCAAAATTTGGATCCCGCACTTGACAATATGTACATAGCTTTTTTTATAGTTTTGATTCAACTTAGGTATTATAGATGTTTAGATTAGCAAGCTACGATCATGGAATATCAGTTGCATCCTATCATCGTAGAGTGAACGTTATCTGCATATTAATTAAAAAAATACCACTATTATATGAACCATCAAATGTTAACCCAAACTATTACCATGTTGTTTGGTAAGAGCTGACTACATACCATGTTGTCTAGCTTGGGCAGACTGCCATATCAATTTGACGATTACAATCCATTCAAAAAGCCAACTCTGCTTTGTCGCTGTCACGGATAGGGCACTAAAAAAACAACAAATGCAGTATCAGGGTTGTTGTTTCAGGAGGGTCCTTGAAACAGCGGGTGTCACACGAACGAAAAGCGCAAAGCGAAAGCTCAAAGCGAACAGGGAAGTGGAGAAGTGGTAGAAATGAACAGTGTCCCCCCTCCTTGGGAGGTTGGGAGCTTTTTTATATTAATCCAGATCAATTTGAGAGTACAAGAATGCCCTCCAACCACTCTGCTACAATTACAATGATGCCCTGCTCAATACCCATGGTTGTACGCCGCCTTTTCTGGCGGAGGGGCATCATCGTAACTTCGCCATCTGGTGGGCCCAGCGTCCCCCGGCATCATCGTAACTTTCCTGGCCGGTGGGCCCGCTCCTTTGACCCAGGCTTCCATCGACCTGCGAAAACCTAAGGAGAACCAAAGTCATGAATGACGAAAACTCTCGCCGGAAACGCTGGGCTCCTTTCGCGCGAATGCTTCCTTTCGCACGAAAACTCCGTCCCACTCCGGTCATGCGGACGGAGGCGAATGCCTGCTTCCGCGCGAATGCTTCCTTTCGCACGAAAGCTCCGCCTTCCCTCGGTCCGCAAGCCGAAACGCGTGCTTCCGCCGCGAATGCTTCCTTTCGCACGAAAGCTCCGCCTCCCTACTCGGTCATGCGGACGGAGGCGAATGCTGCTTCCGCGAATGCTTCCTTCGCACGAAAGCTCCGCCTCCCCTTGGTCCGCCGGCCGAAATGCGTGCTTCCGCGCGAATGCTCCCTTCCGCACGAAAGCATCATCTTTCGGTAAAATGCGGGTCGGAGGCGCTGCGGTCTGGGTGCCGCCCCAACAATAGCCCTTACGGTTGAATCTGCAGCTGTGAAGTTCGACCGTGTCCTTTCGCTAGGCGCCTACGCCGCCCAAAAAACCTTCGTTTCGTCCCGAAGCTAAGGTTTTTTTTGAATATGAGGTATGTGATTTAATTATATATTATTATTATTTATATTTTTGTTTTAAGTGCGCGCAAACGTCTTTTCGTCTTTCTCGAAAATGTGTGTCATGATGTAAAAACCTCTGCGGCGCTTCGAATCTTGTGCCCGGGCGCCCTTCGTCCCTCGGAAATCGTGTCGAGTTTTATCATGTATAAAAGCTGAGGCTTCGGCTGAGGGGCTTGATCATTGAACGCCTCCCTGCACTCGCCGCTCTTTCGCGAAGCTTTCGCTATCGCTTGACGCCATTCGCTCTTGTGGGCGATAGCTGCTTGTTGTTTGATTCATCATTCGCCTGGCGATAGTTCGTGGTACGCGTGTCACTTCCCTTGTCTTTGTTTCCTTTAGACTTAAGTCTTGCGAATTTGGTGTTTGAGGTTGCTTAATTTCGCTCTATTTTCGCATTTTTCTTTGCTTTTAGCTTTCGCTTGCCTTGTTTGTTTATTTTATCTTTCGCGCCAATGCTAGATGGCGTCTTCCAGCTCGACGTCGACCTCGAGCTCAACTAGCGAAAGTACCGATGCCACCGGGTCGTCCCATCGCGAGCCTAGCGTGGAAGTGTCCATCGGATCGGGGGTTGCTCCACGAGTCCAGAGCACAGCGGGAGCGTGTCGAATGAGGGGGACTCGGTTTGATTCGGTCCCGACGGATTGTTCTTTTTACCTTGGCGTATCGCGAATGACGGCTGCACGCTTGCAACAATGGCTGAAGAAGGGCCTTAAGGAGAGATCATCTTGCGAATTGTCGTGTCCCTGGAGACGAGGAGGTTCCTATTCCTCGGCCGAACGAAGCCGTTGTCTTTCGCGACTACTTTGTAGCTGGCCTTGATTTTCCCCTCGAAGAATTCGTCTCGGATGTTTTGTTGGGGTTTGAGATACAACTTCATCAGCTGACGCCGAATGCAGTCGCCAGACTAAGTATTTTCGCGCATGCTATGAAGATGTTGGGCTGCACCCCGCGGGCGGTTGTCTTCGTGCGATTTTATGACATTCACCGCCGTCCGACGAAAGTTAACGACCCGCTTCTCGGGAGCAAACTGCCCAGCGAGATTGGCTGCATCAATTTCGTTCCGCGGAAAACACGAGGGACGTTTCAATTTCGCTTACATATCGGAACACATGGCCGGACTGGAACCGCTATTGGTTTTACTATCGTGTCTGTACGGACGAGACCGTTGCTATCGAATTGAGCCAAGGGTCGAAAAGAGGTGTCCGCTCGTGTCAGTGTTGGAGAAATATCCTGGGAGGCATCTTCCGCCCGTCGTTCTGAGCGACCCGAATGCTATTCGGTGTGGCGATGCTTTTGCGCTCACTGCTCGTTTTCAGATTAGCCGGGACTGGTTGAGGAATGGATGGCCATTGGCATGAATCCGCTATGCGGCGCCACTTCGTTTGAGGGTTTTGTTGAAAGAGAAGGGTATTGGGGCCCACGCTGCTGCTGGAGAGGCCCGCAGATTACCATGATGACAGCGAATATGTCAAACATATCGAAAAGGAGACCAGAAAGATTTGTGGGCCGTACTTACGCAAGGAGAGCGAGTTTCAACTCGGCAATCTCGGCCGTAATCGGCGTCTGAACCGAGCTTTCGATGCAATGGGCGTTGAATATGCCGAAAGACCGTTAGTTGACGAAAGCAAAGATGAGGCCGAAAGCTCGAAAGGTAAGGGGAAAGAAATGGTTCGCCGTGGCGGTCGGAGTGGTGTGATCTCCCGGCGAAAGGTCACTGAAGCCGGGACATTCGCATTGGGCGGTTGATTGCTAAACCTTTGCTTGCAAGCCGAGGGGGGGCATTGGAGTCGGCCCCCGACGTTGATCCTTTCGATCGTTCGAGGGTGGTTAGTTTCTGCCTTTTTCTATTTTGTTTGCTTTGGCCGTTGTTTTCGTTTTTCCTTTTATGGAATTCTTTACTATTATTTTTATGGTGATGACGGTTTTTTTTTGACTTGACTTGTCTTTGTTTTGCTGTTTTGTTTTGCAGAGCGCTAGTTTCGCTGCTGAGATGGCGCCGCCGAAACCGCAGGCGCGCCTTTCGACATCGGCTTTCGACGACGAGGTGTCGGTGGCTGACCTTCCGACCTTCGCTAACCTGGTTCGCGAAAGCCCTTGCGGATACCGATCGGCCGATGAAGAGACCGAAAGCGCCTCGCGTTGACCCGCAGCTCGGAACTCCGCCGAAACTGCTACTCGCGTCTCCACCGGAGGGGCTGCCCCACGCGAGAGGAGGGCCGGATCCGAGGGAGTGTCGGCTCCTACTGTGGATAAAGGTAAGTCACACCTTTCGCCGAGACGCATTCGTCTATCACAGGAGATGGTGGAAGGTCAGCTTCTTGGCTACGGGCGATTGATTATCGATGGAGTGCCGTCGGACTACAAGAACCCTTGTTTTTACACTGGCTTGAGCTCGTCGGGCGAGACTGACGAAGCGAGAGAAGAGTCTTATCGGATTGCACGTTCTTTGGGTGCAGCTTCCGAAGCTCAGCTTGCGTGTCGGATAGACTTTCGCCGCGCAGGAATCCTCCCCGGCGCAAGCGATGACGCCAGCAAGCTTGTGGAGTTTTCACACAAGGCTTTCGCTGCGCCGGAGGTCGAAAGGGACCTGCTCAAGGTCGACAGCGTGAAGCTTGAATGACGCTCTGTCGTTTCACTTAGCTAGCGTGAGTTGCTCAGATTGCTTTTTGTCGCGTGATTGGTGTTCGCTTTCCGCAACTGGGGTATGGGTCTTTCGGAGTGTACTGACTTTCGATGTTTTGACTTAATGCTATTCGCAGGCTGCCATTCTTGCCCGCAGCCGACACAATCAAACGATCTTTATGTTCGCAAGATCGAGCGTGAGAAGGAGGATCTCGACATTCTGGCAAAGAAGCTTACAACCGACCTGGAGGTTCAGGCGAAGAAAGCCGAGGACGAGCGCGCCTCGCGGAGAGCAAGCCAAAAGGAGGCTGAAAGCTGAGACGCGAAGCAGAAGACCTCAAGCGGGAGCTTTCGCAGCTGCGAAATGCCCAGGCCGAGAAAGACGAGGCCCTGAAGGGGACGTCTGCTGAAGAAGCTGTCACTCGCTTCCGCGAAAGCCTTCGCAGCATTGGCGTCAAAACGGATGGTCCTTCGGAGCAAACTGCTGACGGTCTTGTCCGCTGGCTTTGTTCCGAAATGGAGTCACTTGAAAATCACATGGCTCTGGGCCGAGACTACGCCGCCGTGACCGGTATCAAGGCGATCGGCCACAGCTTGGTCGACGCCGGATGCTCCCACATCGCTGACCTTTCGGTCAAAGAGGTGGATTATTATTGGCGAACTCCGGAGGCGGCGAAAGCTCTGGGCAAAAGATTTTTTGAAGAATTCTGGCTTGCGGGTGGGAACGACATGTCACTGATGCAGTCCGCCGTGGGTCGCGG
Organism: Coix lacryma-jobi var. lacryma-jobi; assembly: GCA_009763385.1. NCBI lineage: Eukaryota > Viridiplantae > Streptophyta > Magnoliopsida > Poales > Poaceae > Coix > Coix lacryma-jobi. Next base: position 102,490,127 of record CM019827.1, read on the forward strand.
AAAGGTATTTGCTTCCTTCTGCTGGAGGTATGGCTTTTTTATGCGGTGCCTTGTGGTTTGAGTAGTAAATTTCCTGGGCTATCGCTTTTTTGTGCAGACTCCTGAGAAGAAAACGCGCATCCGGCAGTTGTTTTCGGAGTATATCTCCGCAAAGCGGGGCGCGCGCGAGAACGAGCCGGAAGACGAGGCGAGTCCGCCCGAGCCGAATGAAGGGGCACCCGAAAGCTCTGCCGCTGTTGCTGCCCGCGACGCAAACGCCCCCCAAGACGCAGCGGTAGACGAGTGACCTTCTTAGGGCCCGCTTTTAATGTGTTGGCAACTTGTTGTTTGGACCTCGTGTAATGCTCTGGAACTTAAATTCGGATGTTGTATCTTGAACAGGGCGCGGATGCGGGAACGCCGGACGTTCTCGACATCTGCCCGTTAATGATTAGATCTGGCGGTATCTGTGTTGGTGGTGATTTGTGGAGGAGCTATCGCTCTAGATTTCCGATGGCGTCGCTTTCGGCTTACATGAGAAAACGTGCTAAAAAACTTAGACGCACGGAAGAAAGATTACGAGCTTTTTATGAAAGCTTCGACCCGCGCGAAATTGAGTCGAGGCGAATGAGGCGTGAAGCTTCGCGCGCGCCACCAGGCTTCGAGGGTGCCACATTCGTTAAGTTGGAGCCCGAAGATGCCGTGCCTTCGCCGGACGAAAGGCGCTATAGCATTTTCCTTGGCCGCGAAAATAGTTCGCGGCCCTGAATTGCAATGTACAACCTTTATCTTAAACCCGGTGTAATGAGAAGTGTCGCAGTGTGTTCTACCTTTCGGTGTTAATCGTTATTTGTGAATGTACGATTTTTTATTATTTCGCTTGACGGTTGAAGTTAATAATCGGTCGAATGATTTAGCTGTTGTTGGTTTGCTAGTTTGCGCGATAGTGCTTTTTGGTGCGGGCCTCTCGGCTGGTATTCGCGCGATGGAGCTTTCGTTGTGAGTCCCTCGGCCCATAGCAATGACTTGTCCGCCCCCACTTACTTAGGTGAGGGGCGGTGGCATTTGCGCGAGGTAGGTTTTGATGCGAGCCCCTCGGCCGATAGCAAAGGAGCGCCCGCCCCCACTTACTTAGGCGAGGGGCGGTAGCATTCGTGCGAGGGAGCTTTCGGTGCGAGCCCCTCGGCCGATAGCAAAGAAACGCCCGCCCCCACTCACTTAGGCAAGGGGCGGTGGTAGCATTCGCGCGAGGGAGCTTTCGGTGCGAGCCCCTCGGCCGATAGCAAAGAGGCGCCCGCCCCCACTCACTTAGGCAAGGGGCGGTAGCATTCGCGCGAGGGAGCTTTCGGTGCGAGCCCCTCGGCCGATAGCAAAGAAGCGCCCGCCCCACTCACTTAGGCAAGGGGCGGTAGCATTCGCGCGAGGGAGCTTTCGGTGCGAGCCCCTCGGCCGATAGCAAAGAGGCGCCCGCCCCCCACACACTTAGACGAGGGGCGGTAGCTTTCGCGCGAGGGAGCCTTCGATGAGAGCCCCTCGGCCGATAGTAAAGACGCGCCCCGCCCCCACACACTTAGACGAGGGGCGGTAGCTTTCGCGCGAGGGAGCCTTCGATGAGAGCCCCTCGGCCGATAGTAAAGACGCGCCCGCCCCCCACTCACTTAGACGAGGGGCGGTAGCTTTCGCGCGAGGGAGCCTTCGAGTGAGAGCCCCTCGGCCGATAGTAAAGACGCGCCCGCCCCCCACTCACTTAGACGAGGGGCGGTAGCTTTCGCGCGAGGGAGCCTTCGGTGAGAGCCCCTCGGCCGATAGTAAAGACGCGCCCGCCCCCCCACTCACTTAGACGAGGGGCGGTAGCTTTCGCGCGAGGGAGCTTTCGGTGCTAGCCCCTCGGCCGACAGTAAAGACGTGCCCGCCCCCCACACACTTAGACGAGGGGCGGTAGCTTTCGCGCGAAGGCGCTTGATAATTCGGTTGACGTAAATGTCTTTATGAACGCAACTTGGGGGACATACAATCGACTATGATTATGATATTGCTCGTATTGCTGTCCAGCCGCATGCACGGCTTGGTTCATCTCCTATCTTTGGTTTGAGATGGGAAAGCCACTCGACAGTACTACCGCCTACAGTTACCGGATTGGTGACGATAGGTGGACGCGATGCCGATGACACGATCATAAAAGCGAAAGCGTAGCTCCTGATGCTTCCTACTCGCATTTTCGATAATGAGCTGACTACCTGGAACTAACATTTTGAAGAGCCTCGGTAGTTTAGGATGGATGGGAGGCTTGCACTTTGTTGCGTATTTATACTGCCTTGCCCGTGGTACAGGACGACCGCATTTACTCACCTGGCTGTATTTGTGATCACTTGGTAGGTGAAAAGGTTAATACAACATTTACGTTTTAGCGGCTGTAAATGCTTGCCAGCTGCCGTTTGTTTTGCCCTACTAGGGCTGATGGGTTTGGCCTCCGCTACCATTCTCCCCTTTCGGTGATGGGGGCTGGTTTTGCATAGCCAGCAAGCTTTCGTTCAGCCCTCGTTTGTCGGAGGATCGATTTGTTCATGGCCCGCAGGCTTTCGTTGCGCCCTCGCATTTTGTCAGAGGGTCGGTTTCTTTCATAGCCCGCAGGCTTTCGTTCCGCCCTTGCATTTTGTCGGAGGGTCGGTTTTTTCATAGCCCGCAGGCTTTCGGTCCGCCCTCGCATTTGTCGGAGGGTCGGTTTTTTTTTCATAGCCCGCAGGCTTTCGTGCCGCCCCTCTTTTTTTTGTAGGGTCGGTTTTTTCATAGCCCGCAGGCTTTCGGTCCGCCCTCGCATTTGTCGGAGGGTCGGTTTTTTTCATAGCCCGCAGGCTTTCGTCCGCCCTCGCATTTTGTGGAGGGTCGGTTTTTTCATAGCCCGCAGGCTTTCGTTCCGCCCTCGCATTTTGTGGGAGGGTCGGTTTTTTCATAGCCCGCAGGCTTTCGTTCCGCCCTCGCATTTTGTCGGAGGGTCGGTTTTTTCATAGCCCGCAGGCTTTCGAGATTGTCAGTGGAGGTAAGGGGTCTCCTCCGCCTTAGCTCCCTGACATTCTCTTTTCATATTTTAATGACGAATGTCTCAACCCTATGTTTGGTTGACTTCGTCTGTTGTCGAGCCAGGTGATATCTTGGGGGAACTACACTTACTTTCGCAATGTAGCGATTACATTCGGCTGCCTCGTTAAAAAACCTCGCACCCCGATTCAGGGCTTCCCCCGCGAGGAAAAAGAGCGCAGCCGATTTTTTTATTACAAAAATGGTGATAGATGAAAAGGAAATTATATCAAAATTCGACGGAGATAAATCATGGGTAGAAACGGCGCAGGTTGCTCGCGTTCCATGTATGGGTTGATTCTTCGCCCTTGTCATTCATCAACCGGAATACACCGGAGCCGCCATGCTTGCCACAACGAAAGGGCCTTGCCACTGTGATTGCAGCTTACCTTGCTTATCTGGCTGCCGAATGGTGACCATGTCACCAGGCTTGATGTCCTTTCGGATTATCGTCTTGTCCTTGTGATGCTTCGTTTCGGCGTGGTACTTTTCAAGGTTGTCTGCGGCCTGCAGTCTTACTTCTTCGACGGTGTCGAGCTCGACGTGTCTTTGTTCTTCAGTAGTTGGGGTCATTTTGTTCGGAAGGAACCCAGCTTTACTTCTTCCGGGGTTACTGCTTCCTCGCCGTAAAGTAGCCTGAATGGGGTGAAGCCGGTAGCTCTGGACCGTGAAATGTTGTGTCCCCATACAGCTGTTGTTAGGCTGTTGGCCCACTTGCCTTTCGGCGAGTCGAACAGTGTTTTCGAAATTGCTGAAAGAGAAAGCCATTCGCTCTCTCGACGGCCCCGTCCCGTTTGCTTGCGGGTAATTTACAGAAGCGAAATTGAGCTTGATGCCGAGTTCATCACAAAAATTCCTGAATTCGGCGCAATCGAACTGCTTCCCATTGTCGCAGGTGATGAATGACGGAACACCGAAGCGACAGATTATCCTCTGCCAGACGAACTTGGTTAACGAGGTGGAAGTTATGCTGGCAAGGGCCTTCGCTTCCACCCATTTGGTGAAATACTCAAGAGCTACCGCTGCAAAACGCAAGTTGCCTGGGGCTGCTGGTAGCGGACCAACTATGTCGATGCCCCACCTCTGTAATGGCCAGGTCGGCACTATCGGCGTGGTCTCATTTGCTGGGGCTTTCTGATGTTTGGCGAACATCTGGCAACCTTTGCAAATTTGACCAGCTCTTTGGCATCTGATGCAGCGGAAGGCCAGTAAAATCCTTGTCTCATTGCTCTGTGCGCTATCTCGTGAGGCCCTCTATGCGCTCCGCACATTCCGGCATGCATTTCTTCGAGTAGCTGAATGCCTTCGCGCTGACTTATGCATTTCAGAAGAGGTGCTGTTATTCCATTTTTGAACAACTGCTCTCCGATGATTGCGTAACCTTTCGCTCTGCTAGCCATTCTTTCGGCATCCTTCCTAGACTGCGGCTCGTAAGTCCCAGCTAAATAGGCGAATATCTGTGACCTCCAGTCATCACTGACGATAGCATGTATCGGGCTTGGATGTTCTTCCTCCTCTCTCACGGATTTTGCCGAAAGGACCTGATAGAACACATCTGATGGCAGCGGTAGATTTTGTGCTGCGGCTTTGGCCAGCTCGTCTGCCTCTGCGTTTTCGGCCCTTGGGATGTGACGCAAGGTGAAACCAGTGAAATATTTCTCCATTCTTCTGATTGCCGCCAGATACTTGGCTAGCTCTGGTTCTCTTGCAGTGAAATCCTTTTCGGCATGACCGACAACCACTTGGGAATCCGACTTGACTATGCATCTTCTCGCTCCGATTGCTCGAAGCTTTCGTAAACCTAGAAGCACGGCCTCGTATTCGGCAGTGTTGTTGGTTGTGAGGAACTGCAGCCTCGCGGCAAATCTGACCTTCGGTCCTCTGGTGGTGTAAGGATCGCTGAGATTCCGGCTCCGGCCATTCCCCATGCGCCGTCACAATTTACTGTCCACACAGGCTCTTCGAATTCAAGCGTTGTGTCGAAAGCGGCGGGAGTCCAGTCTGCTATGAAATCCGCTAATGCCTGCGACTTGATTGCGGATCGGTGCTGGAAGTCGATCACGTATTCGTTGATCTCCGCCGCCCACTTGCCGATTCGGCCGATAGCTTCGTTGTTGCGGAACAGGGCTTCCAATGGCTGAGCCGAAAGTACTATGATTTGATGGGACTGAAAGTAGTGCTTCAGTTTTCTAGAGGCCATTACTACTGTGTACGCTATCTTCTCCAGCTCTGAGTAGTTCAGTTTTGCACCCGAAAGGGCCTCGGAGACGAAATAGATTGGGAACTGTGTCATCCTGTTTTCATGCTCCTTCTCTTCCACCAGTACTGCGCTTACGGTGGTGTGCGATGCTGCGAGATACAGCAGGAGTGTCGCTTCCGGCGACGGTTTGGACAGCGTGGTCAGTTTTGTCAAATACTCCTTTAGTTGCTGAAAGGCCTGCCGCTGCTCTTCCCCCAATCGAAAGGGGGGGAGCTACGCAGAGTTCGGAAAAAAGGCAGCCCTCTTTCGGCGGACCTTGCGATGAATCTGTTCAAAGAAGCCAGCCTTCCTGTCAACTTTTGCACTTGCTTTCGGCTTGAGGGTGGCTGCATATTGATGATTGCCGCTATCTTGTCAGGGTTGGCTTCAATTCCCCTTGCCGATACTAGACAACCCAGGAGCTTGCCTTTCTTGATGCCGAAAATACACTTGTCAGGGTTGAGCTTCAGACCGCTCTTTCGGAGATTGCCGAAAGTGTCGAGCAAGTCCGCTTGATGATCTTCCTGTCTATCGCTCTTGACCACTATATCGTCGACGTAGGCCAACAAGTTTTTCTTTTGCTTTTGGCTTTCGAACACTTTGTCAGTCATCCTTGAGAAAGTAGGGCCAGCATTCCGCAGCCCTTCGGCATTCGCCGATAGCAGTATGTACCTGTAGGGGTGATGAAACTGGTTTTCTCCTCATCGTCGGGATGAAGCCAAATCTGGTGATAGCCTGAAAAACAATCTAGCAGGCTCATTATTTCACAGCCAGATGCAATGTCGACCAGCTTGTCGATACGAGGCAAAGGATACGGATCCTTCGGGCAGCATTTGTTGAGGTCGGTGAAATCGACGCACATTCGCCATTTTCCGTTCTTCTTTTTCACCAACACGACATTCGCCAGCCATTCGGGATACTGGACTGGTCGGATTACTCCCGCATCGAGTAATCTTTGTACTTCGGCTTTCGCCGCATCTGCCCTTTCGTTTGACATTTTTCTCAGTTTTGCTTTCTGGGCTTAGCGCCGCTTGCGATGTTCAAACTGTGTTGGGCGAGATCTCTGCTAACGCCTTGCAAGTCGCTTGCTGACCAAGCGAAAATGTCATCATTGCTCGCAAGGAAGGATGCCAAAGCGTTCCTTTCTTCTTCTGGCATGCTTGACCCAATATGCACGGCTCTTTCGGGCCTGGAGGCCGCGAGCGGGATTCTTATCGTTTCTTCGGCTGCCCCAACCTTGCATTCCGACGTGTTGACGATAGCGTGCTTTTCGGTGGTTGTTTGCAATTCGTCTTTGTTTGCCACCTCATTGATAAGGCTGTAGCCTGGGGTTGGTTTTCCCTCAATCCTTCTGGAAGCTTGCTGATCTCCATGTACGGCGATGATGCCGAAAGGGGATGGCATCTTCATGCATAGGTAGCTTTGCTTGATGATAACGTTGAACCTGTTGGTGAAACCTCTGCCGAAAATGGCAGTATACGGGTAATCCATGTTTACTATGTCGAATGTTAGTGTCTCAGTGCGGACTCTTTCCCCTTCGGCGAAGGATACAGGGATCTGCTTTTTGCCGATAGCATCGATCTTTCTACCTCCGAACCCGTACAGTGAATTACCGGGGGGTCCAAACTGCGTCTGTCGAATCCCATTGCCTCGAAAGCTTTTACGAACAAAATGTCTGCTGAGCTTCCGGTATCAATCAGAATGTTGTGCAGAGTGAAGCCGGCCACGTTGGCTGTGGCGACGAAAGCGTCGCAATGCGGGTAGTCGCGGACTTTGAAGTCGGACTCGTCGAAACATATCGGCGCTAGTGACCAAGCTGGCCTGTTTAGTGGAAGCCTTGGTGATACTGTCTGGACTCTTCGGTGGTAGTCCCTTCTAGCTCTCTTGCTTTCGTGCTCTAGGTTGATCCGCCCGTGATGGCGAAAATGTGCCCTCTTGACGGAAGGATGTTGTTGATTGCGCTAGTTTCATTTTCCACCTCCTGCACCTGCTGGAAACCCGGCTGTGCTTGCTGCCCCTGAGGTTGGGTCTGAGCCGGAAGCGCTGTGGCGGCGGCGCTGGCTGACGCTGATAGTGCATAGGTGACGAAACTGCCACCGACTGTGGCGCGAAGACCGGGAGCTGATAACTCTGATACGCCGGATTGTACCAATGCAAGTTTTGGGGATGCATGTACTGCGGGGGGTGATGCATAGGTGTGCTCGCGTAATTGCTGCATGCTGCCACCACAGCTGACGGGTCTTGCGAATTGTGGAAAACATGCTTGGAGCTTTCGGCGGAGGCTGACGTTTGATCCTTATCTTTCAGCTCTTTCGCCATTTTGCTGTATTTGCAATCCCGAGTGGTATGGCCGAAATTGCCGTCGCAAATGACGCAATATGGTGGCCTGGGTCCTCTTCCGCGGCCTCTACCGTCTCGGCCGCCGCGTCCTGTCCTTCCGCCGCGCCCTCCGCGGAACGGCTGATCGAATCCTCTTTGGGGATGAAAGTCGGGCATGTCTGGCCTCTCTGTGCCTGTTGCTGATTGCGTCGGTTCTTCTTGCAAATTGTTGATTGAACGAAATGGCCTAACAATCCTTTGATTCGGCACAGGCGGCGGGCGACTTGCTTTCGTCGCCTGCCTCTGCGTCTGGCGGGCGGCCTTGCGTCGCCGAAAGTCATCATCCGACCTGGCGTACGCATTCATCACGTCAAACAGTTCCTTGACATCTTTCGGCGGCTCTCTGGACAGATGAGCGGCGCACTGCCCAGTCCCCAAGCCTTCGATAGCTGCTGCGATCACCGCGGCTTCCGGCACATTCGGAGCTTGGGCTTCAGCTGGATGAAACGTTTGAGGTACTCCGAAAGGGCTCGTCGTCTTGCTGGGTGCAATTCATGAGGTCCCGCGTGGTCTTGACATCTGGTCGGAATCCTTGGAAAGTGGCCAGCAGCTCGGCTTTCAGCTGTGCCCATGAATAGATGGACAGTGGCTTGAGAGTGGTGTACCAATCGTGGGCCACGTCCTCGACTGCCAGGATGAGAGATTTTGCCAAAGCCTGATTGTCTCCTCCTGCCGAAAATACCGCCGTCTCATAGCTTGCCAAGAACTTGCGCGGGTTCGCTTTACCGTCGAAAGTCGGAATGCGGGGCTTGTAATTGAGTGGCCACGGGTGAGCTTGCAACTCCCTCGAGAGTGGAGAGGTTTCGTCGATGGCGTTGCCGAAGCTGGCGGTGGTTGCTCTCGCCTGGCGTGAATACGTCTTCTTGTGCTATCGGATTTGGGTCCGCCCCGGCCCTTTGCAGCTCCTGAATTTCCTTCTCGAGTTGCCTCTCTTTGCGACTCAGCTCGCCGAATGGCATGCGAGTCTCGTCTTCTCTTGCTTTCGCCGCCAACTGCTGTGCAGCTTGTCTCTTTGCAACAACAGCCTTTCGATTTCCCTTGCTGCTGGGCCAGCGTCTTGATTGCTTGGGCGTGTCTTGTGATTTCGTCATCGTCTTCATCCTCATTATCGAACTCGTCCTCGACGTGCCCATCCGGCGTGCCGTCTCTGCCCAAAGTCCGCTGATCCAGAGGCCGCATGCCTGGGTCGTCAATGCTCCGGCGGCGGCTGCGCTTCTATCGACGGAGCGCCGCCGAAAGGTGGCGGCTCTGCGACTGCGTTTGGTGGAACCTGGCTAGCTGGGACTGAAACCGCGACGGTGCCGAAAGCATCCTTTCTGCGGCGATAGTCTCCAGATTGTCGACCGCTTTCGGCGCTTTCCTTGGTGGCATGGTAAGCTCGGGCGACAACCACGGTGGGCGCCAATGTTGTTTCAGGACCGGGTCCTTGAAACAGCGGGTTGTCGCACGAACGAAAGCGCAAAGCGAAAGCTCAAAGCGAACAGGGAAGTGGAGAAGTGGTAGAAATGAACAGTGTCCCCCCCTCCCTTGGGAGGTTGGGAGCTTTTTATATTAATCCAGATCAATTTGAGAGTACAAGAATGCCCTTCCAACCACTCTGCTACAATTACAATGATGCCCTGCTCAACTACTCCATGGTTGTACGCCGCCTTTTCTGGCACGAGGGGCATCATCGTAACTTCGCCATCTGGTGGGCCCAGCGTCCCCCGACATCATCTAACTTTCCTGGCCGGTGGGCCCGCTCCCTTTGACCCAGGCTTCCGTCGACCTGCGAAAACCTAAGGAGAACCAAGTCATGAATGACGAAAACTCTCGCCGGAAACGCTGGGCTCCTTTCGCGCGAATGCTTCCTTTCGCACGAAAACTCCGTCCCACTCCGGTCATGCGGACCGGAGGCGAATGCCTGCTTCCGCGCGAATGCTTCCTTTCGCACGAAAGCTCCGCCTTCCCTCGGTCCGCAAGCCGAAACGCGTGCTTCCGCGCGAATGCTTCCTTTCGCACGAAAGCTCCGCCTCCCTACTCCGGTCATGCGGACCGGAGGCGAATGCCTGCTTCCGCGCGAATGCTTCCTTTCGCACGAAAGCTCCGCCTCCCCTTGGTCCGCGGCCGAAATGCGTGCTTCCGCGCGAATGCTCCTTCCGCACGAAAGCATCATCATCTTTCGGTAAAATGCGGGTCGGAGGCGCCTGCGGTCTGGGTGCCGCCCAAAACAAGGGGATCAAAATTGTACTCCTATGCAAACTCTTCATAGTGATTAATTTATCCAGATGTTTACTAACATTTATTGATCTCTAATCCAGATTCAGCAGCTAGCCATAAATACACACGAGACCATTTATCGATCCCTAGTCAAATTCAACGGCCAGCCACAAAACACACAAGACAACGAGATATAATCATGATTGCATCTATACAAGCAGATAAAGTACATAGGGGGAGATGGAGGGAGGAAGAGGGCTGCCTCACATTGTAGTGGATGCTGACCTTGTGTGATCCAAACTGAGCGCTCGTCGTCGTGGGCAGTGGTGACTGCTATCGCGGTGGCCTCATCCTCCTTAGAGCTCAAACCACGAGCGACCTCCTGAGCCCACGCCGCTGCCTGCCGGGCCTGCACCGCCACATCTTGGCCCCGGGGAATGCTGCAGCTGGCCTCCCAGGCCCCTTGCGCCACATCTTGAGCCTGGCCACGACCGCATCCAGTGCATGCGCCGCCGGCCGTCTTCCGGAAACCGGCCATGCGCCGCCTGGATGACTGGATCCAAGCCTCCCTCACCGGATCTGAACTCTACAACTCAAGAGGAGTGGGAAACTTGCCACGAATGGGAGGACCTGAAGCTGAAGGAGGTCACGCCACATTGCATTGGTCAGAGGAGGAGGCGACGAGCCTGAGAGGGGAGTCGGTGGAGGATGGCGGGTAGGGATGAGGGCGGTAGGCGGATTGTACGTGAGGGATTGGGGGTGGACCCAGGGCGGAGGGGGCAGGCTGCGAAGCGTGCAAGGCAGCGCGGTGCTGGGGAGCGAGAGGGCGCACGGGAGTCGATCGCATGGGAGAGGGCCTGCCGGATTCCATTGCAGCCTGGCCGGCCTCCACGACTATGACGGCGGCGGGGGGATCATAGTCGATAGGACTCTGAGTTGGTGCAGGGGCGGTTGGGGATCGACATGTTAGGGGGATCATCGCCGCCGTCATTGGAGGAGTCGTGTGAAGGGATGGGAGGCGATGATGCGGGGGGCGGGGGCCGAGGGGCCAGCGACGGGGCGCAACGAGGTGGTGTCACTGCCGGACGAGAGACGGTGGCGAGGTGGGGGAGGGGGTGGCCGGACGGAGGGACATGTCGAGCGTGTGGGGGGCTGCCGGGCGGGAGACGGCGGCGAGACGGTGGAGGCGTCCGAGCGAAGGGAAAGTGGGAGCGCGTGATCGCATGGGCGGGCAGAGGTGAAGCGAAAAGAATGTCGCACCAAAATGGTGTCCTTTCTTTAGTCTTTTTAGTTGTGAGAGAAAAGCAAAATTCAGTTCACAGTAAGGATGGCTGAAGCAACACAAACAGTCCTTATGGGCAAACCGCTAGAACAAGTTCAGACTCCCAAAATTCACAAATCACACGCTACAACTTCATACGAACCAAAGAAATATTGTAGCCAAAAGCTGAATATACGATGGCACCAACTGTGATAATGATATCATTGTGTTCATCCTCCATTGTAGTTGAGGTGGACGGCTTGCGAGTATCTCCAGGCGACCAGCGAGCCATCTCCTATTTGTACAAGGGAATCCACCTCCGCAATATTCTGGCAATCTTCACCATTAGTTTCGACAAACCCAACCATTTTGCACCCTAAAAGTACGTATCATTTCTTAAGTTCCAAACCGACCAAATAACAATGAGGAGGAGGAAACAATAATGGTTAATCTATGCCTCTTATTAACAAGCCACATGTGCCACAGACTCAAAGTTTGCTCCAAAATCGACCCCCAACATATTAGAAACTACTCCCTCCATACCCATATTAGTTGACGTTTAGGACAGCGACACGGTCTTCAAAACACAACTTTGACCTCTTATTTTTATAAAAAATATTTATGGAAAAGTGATATATGTATACTTTTATGAAAATATTCTTCAAGACAAATCTATTTATATATTTTCTATATTTGTAAACTTAGAAACTTAATAGTTATTGATGATTTATATTCCCAATGTTTGACTCTAATCTTTTGTAAAACGACAACTAATATGGGTACGGAGGGAGTACACCACAAATGTTACTGGCAATACAACATTCAAAAGAAAGATAGGATATGGATTCCTGCTCAGTAAAAAAAATGCAAGAGGGGTCACTAATATTCTATGTTTAGCTAAATTATCTCTCGTAAGCAACCTATTACGAGACAACAGCCAGAGAAAAAATTGAACCTTAGGAGAAAATAAGTTATGTATACTATATGATAGTTTTTTATGTTTGTAATGTAGGTATCTCAAAAAATCGGACAAATATATGCAATAAGTGACGTATCACATTTTTTTTTGGGCCCGTTTGGTTGAGCTGTGACTGTGGGAAAAAGCTGCTGTGGCTGGTGAGCTGTTTGAAAAAGCTGTGTGTGGGAGCTTGTGAGCTATGGAAAAGTGAAAGTTGTTTGGTTAAACAAGTATAAAGTATATCTTCTACTTTTATTTTTTTTTAAATAATTATAAAAACGTTTTTTATTTCACCTATTTTGAAAACCTGAAAGCCAAAGCCAAAAGCAGGGTCAAAACAGCTTTCAAAAATGTACTACGAAAAACTCCAACTTCTGCAAAAGCTGCTGCCAGTAGCACCCTTTGGTTGGGCTTTTGGCTTTTGGGGCAAAAGCCAAAGCCAAAAGCCCAACCAAACGGGGGCCTCAGGAAAAGCTTCTTTGAAGGTCGTGGTTTCGGTGGCGTGCACCAGGCTTTCGGCCGGAACCGGACCGCCAAGGCCGCATCTGACTCGACAACCGGGCAAACCGGGATGCTCCGCGGGCTTGACGTTGCCCGTGCAGAACGGGTGGACGAACGGAACGGGACGGGACGACGCTGATGCCAATCAGTCGCCCAATCCTAGGATCCACCGTTATTGCTCAATCACATTTCATGTCACTGACAACATGGACCCAACTAACAGCGCACCTGGACGGCTACCCTCCTCCTGCGGGCCCTGCCGCTCTATCCACAATTCCAACATATATTCCCACGTCAAGTCACGTCGCCGACAGGCGGGGCCAGCGCTCCGTCCCACGTGCCAGTCGCACCAGCGCTCTGTATATCCGGATTCGCATTCCCCAGGGAAGGGGGCAGCCAGCCCCGCGGCCGAACCAAAACCCCTCCGCCTCCGCCGGCCTCTTTCGCCTTCGCGCCGCCTCGGCCGCGTCGTCCCGTGATCTCGCCCCTCTGCCAGATTCGCCATCACCATAGAGCTTTCAGTAGGAGGAGGGCGCTAGGATTTCAGGAGGTCCCAATGGTGCAGCGTCCGAGCTCCAGGAAGCGGCGCGCCGAGCCAGCCTCGGTGGCGACCGTCAAGGCGGAGATGAAGGGTTTGGGCGGCCCCGATGGTCCTACGCCAAGCGCGTCAGGGCACTGCCGCCTCCGCCGCCTCAGGTACGTAGCCGTAGATCGGCCACTTGGGGGGCTTTTTCCCCCTCGCGCCGCTTTGGTTTTCCGTTTACGACGGGCGCGCGATCTCACCGTCGGATTTGGGTTTAGTTGTGGCATACGAGTACCTCTAAGAGGTATACGAGATAGGAGGCCACTGTATGCTTTCGATTCTGGGCTTGCCCTCGTCGCGCGATCAGATGCTTCATGCTCGTGCGAGATGGAATGTGGCTCGGTGAAGTCTGAACCGCCTCATTGCCACTCTCGTGCTAGATTCAGGTGAAGTTATGCCACGGTTGTTTTTGTTTGGTTGATGCTGCATTGGCATTATTCAGTTGATGATTCATCGACTCGCGGACACCAAGTTAATTTTGTTTCAGCCTTTCATGTCATGTGGATATATGCTTGACTACTTGAAATCATGATCGTTGCTTACTTTCTTAGTCTTTGTCCTGCCTCTAGAGAGAAGTCTAGAAAACATATATGTTCCATGTAAAATCAGAGAATGTATTCTTGGCGTCATAAATTTTCCGGTCCTTCTAATTGTTCAATCTACAGCATATGATCTAACTTTTCAGGACAGATGCGTGCCTTTGTCATTCAATTCTACTAAGTTCTTGAAAGTTCTAAGGTGTTTGCATAAACATTCATAACAATGCTAATTGATTATATATTCTGTTCAAGTATTATTGTTTTGTTCAATTATTATCTAGACTACAACTGTGCAAGGCCCTTTAATTCATCGTCTGATTCCAACATAACCTTTTGCAGGATCTGTCCTGTGATGTGCTTGATGAACCTAGCCCATTGGGTCTGCGGCTAAGAAAAAGTCCATCTTTGCTGGACCTTATTCAGATGAAGCTTTCGCAGGCAAATTGTGCCAGGGAACAGTTTGATGTGCACAACAATGTTTTCTGATACACCCATGGAAAGCGGTTACATCTGTGGCTCCTACAGCTGGTGAACGACTGAAAGCTTCAAATTTTCCTGCGAATGCTTTGAGAATTGGTAGTTTGGGAGGTAACCAGTTTCCTCTTTTTCTAAGAACATGTGGATTTCCATTTTTGTTGTTATACTATATGACACTAGAGAAATGCATATTGAGCAAACTATTTTGCAGCTAATCCGAACAACCCACGCTATTACCCTAACACTAATAATAATTCCTCGAGCAGTACATTTCACACTACGAAGGTGATTTGGTCGCAAAGTGCTATTTTGCAAAGCATAAGCTTGTTTGGGAGGTCCTACATGATGGTCTCAAGAGTAAGATAGAAATTCAGTGGTCAGATATTATTGCTTTGAAGGCAACCTGCCCAGAGAATGAACAAGAAGGTATCTTAGATCTAGTGGTAAGTTCCTGAGGATGACATATTTTGTTGTGGTCCTTTGCATCTCATCATCAGTTATTTTAACAACATCCTGTTTTCTTTTGTGAAGTTGGCTCGCCCACCCCTTTTCTTCGAAGAGACTGATCCTCAGCCAAGGAGACATACACTATGGCAGTCTGCATCAGATTTTACTGATGGACAAGCAAGCTTGAAGAGGTGAAGAACCAGTGCAAAATGCATTGTTCCATGTTGGAAGGAATGTTCTACATAAAGAAATGTTTTTAGGGGGGAGTTGTGGCCTATGTTGCTACTCTGTTTTGTAAACATGTTTAACTTCCTATTTAGATTTGCTTGTTTTGATTTTCATGAATGTTTTTGGTAACTTGCGTTTTATTACATGTCAATTTATGTACTATTATTTTTGCTGCCTACCTAAGGAACTAAGTACTAAAAAGGATTATGCATGCAGGAGACATACCTTGCAGTGCCCCTCAAGTTTGTTAAGCAAGAATTTTGAAAAACTCATTCAATGTGATCAACGTCTACATGAATTGAGCCAGCAGCCAGATGCCATATCGCAATCTCCAGATTTTGAACCTAAGCGATCTATTTTTGAAAATCCAAATGAATCAAAGGACTGCCTTGATCTTAATGGCTTGAAGTATGAACATGAAGCTACTTTGCCCAAGTTCACTGATCCTATCTCAACATGTGTCTTTTCATCACTGTCCAAGAATGTTCGACAACCAATTAACATAGGTAATCATTTCTAGCTACACAATTTAGTTTAGACTGCAAGACTTCTATATGCGATGTTTTGATATAATCATGTCTAATGCCAAGGTTACTTACAGGATTTTGTGCTGGAGATTTGGCGGGCAATGTTTCTGAGGAACCAAAGAATTGCAATCAGTGGAATCAATTGAAAGAGTCTGGATTGAAGGCATCCATATCTGTGGAAGATTTGGTTAACCATATTGGTAACTGCAGAGCTGATCAAAGGAGTGTAGGTGATCCTCCTTTGACTATTAATGATGGAAAATCCAAAGAAGTGTTAGAAGATCTTGTTCAATACCTTTTCAGTGATACACAGAGCTTGCCAGCTTCAGATGATAAATATTTGATGGCAAGGGTTGACTCCCTTTACTCTTTGCTTGAGAAAGATACAGCGCCACCTGCCATGCCCAAGCCTGGATGCAGTGATGGTGGCAACATTGGCATAATCCAATTGGATTCTGATGGCTTTGAGGAGGAGCTCAACTCATCACCTGCAGGAGGCAAAGAATCGCTCACCATTTCTAGAAAGGATTCTTTCGGGGAGCTGCTGCTAAACCTTCCACAGTTCTTGTTCAACATATCGCAAGATTCTGGTTCTCACTCCTTGAACTAAAGCAGCAGCTGTACAAATGTGAATATTAGCAATAAGTCAGCCACGCCAGAATTCTGCTTTACTTCACTGTAAATAATTCAGTAGATTGGTGCAGCAAAAATGACTGCTCATTATTTCATTCGCTGAGAAACTCCACATGCAACATTGGAATCACATTTTGTTTACATTTTGATTGCATTTTCCTCTTAATACTATACTATTTCCCTTGTCGGATATCCTTTTTGTTTCTCACTTTCTCACCATACTGACCTTGTTACTTGCATATATCAGGGATGTGATAGCGTAGTACATATGACATAGTTGCATTTGTGCTATGTCAGTATGTGGAACGTTGGAGAAGACATTGCAATTTGCATAGCAAGGAAGAATTTCATATAACATGTACATGCACTTCGATTCAAATATAATATGTTGCTAGTTTCTCACTTACATTTGAAGCCTACAAAGGAGTAGGACAACCGACAGGTTGCTAGTTTCTCACATACATTTGAAGCCTACAAAGCAGTAGGTACAACAGACATGCACCCTTTTCTACAGAAAACAAGCCATGTAATGGAATACGATATAAATGAAATTCTACCACAGCTCTCTTTGATACTCTGAAACCGGTACCAAAGATGTATGATTTGATATTGATGGAAAATGGATAGAATGTAATGCTTAATCAAAGGAATCAGGGGTGGGAGCTTCTCCATCCTCGTCAAAAACCCTCATTTTCGTCGAGCATGTTCATCAGCATGGTCACCTGCTCATGAAGCATAGATTTTCCTTCTCAATTCTCTGTCCGCTTCTTGCGCTCATCGGCAAGCTGCTTCTGTAGAAGCTCCAGCACACGGGAGTCTTCCTCTAGCTGCTCGTTCAGTCCATTGATCTCACGGTCCTGCCACACCATTACAACAGTAATAACATTTTTCAGTCTTTGATGCACGTTCAGCAACAAAATTGCCTACAGTTTACCTTAGGCCGCACACAAGAATGATATTCTTGTCACAGATAAAACAGAAGCCAACATTTCAGGATTTCCAGCCTGATCATCGATGCATTTACTAGAAAAATAGCATTTCATGCCGCCGCATGATATCATGCAGGTATGTAGAATCAGACCACTAGAAAGATTATAAACCTTTCTGTTCATTTCTTGGATTGCAATCCTCCTCATGCTCTCCACAACATCTACATTGACGAGCTTGCGTTTCTTGCCCACCAGCCATCCCTTAGGATATGATGCGGGCTCAAAGTCCGGTGGTGGAAGCAGCATTTCGGCACTGCGCTTGCCGTCGATCGGCTCGAGAGGCTCAAAGAGAGCCTTCCGCTTCTCAGATAAGTTAGCTTTTGCGTATGGTTGTACATCCTCAGCTGTAGCTGTTGTATCTGTTGCATCGTCGGTCTTCATGGGTTCCTCTTGAGCCTGCTCATTAGTTTCTTCGGTAGCATCTTTGTCAGGTTCTTGTTGCAAGCTCCGGCCATTGGCTGGAACACACATATTGTTAGTCAGATCAAGAGTCAGTGCACTTCCCCAGTTAAAATCTAATGCACAAATGACCATTGGCTCTACAGCATGATCAGTTGGAAGTTCATTCACTTTGACAACCAATATGTTAATGAGTTGTGAGGTTGAGTTTGCCTGTCATGCGAATGGTTTATGGAGAGGCCAAGGGATGCTTTTATTCATTTCTTGGGGAGAATTTTATAGCCCTTTCTTTCATTCTTTCGTGCTGCTGCTTTAATTCTTTACAGCCCTTCAGTGTCTTGCAAGTATGCTATATGTATATGTACCATCCTTCACATAGAAGCAAAGTAACAAGGGACCGAGATAACACACCGTACGTCCGTACTGAACACAGATCTATTCCTGAGCAATACGAAGTCTGAAAAGAAGACTGATACATTGTTTTTTATGTCTGTCAGAGAGTAATTTCCAAGGCTGATTTATTTTGGCCTAAGCTAATCTGCCAGCGTCACATATTTGGTTGGTATCAACCAGATGCAGCATCATCAGATTGACCTGATTAGCATTCCAATAAGGCGGCCCACACGAAGGCTACATAATTTGACCCACACGAGTCCCAACCATACCTGCCGTCCAGATATATGCTACAAAATACTCATATGCGACTAGATTGTAGTTTATCTGTTTGTTCCATAACTGTCTGTGACCATGCCTAGACAGCTACTCGGTTAGAATGGTTCATAACTTGTCTGTTGCCATACCTAGAAACTCTCGGATGCTACATCGGCGCCTCGGCGGCATACTAACTAGTCTTTGGCCGTGTCTGGACCGCAGCAAGAGGGAATAATAATGCAAAGGCAGAAACAGACAAGAAAACACACAGAAATCTAATTCCACATTTCCACGGCAGAAATTACTCTTGCTGCAATGGGTGTCTAGGAATATGATTTCTTGCTGCAAGCATATTCCTGAGACCACTACTATTACTACCACCACACCGGCAGCTGCAGGCTTGGGATCTTAGCGGTGAAGACAAGCAAAGACTGAGACGTCTGCTCTTCCTGTAGCTGACAAGGGATTGAAATGACCAGCTACGCTCACGTGAACCACCAGATGGGCTATTAGTTATCAACAGCAGTTAAGTAGCACGGGTGCGTGATTAACGTGTTATGTTAATTGTTAACTAGTACACTACTCCTGGACTACCGGTACGCCACGGGAATGAGCTGGCTATCATTCATCCCCACACGAAATATCTCACCGGCACATTCCCGGGCATCAGTACCAAAACTTATGAACAAAAAGGAAAATGTTCAGGTCTCAGAAACATAAAAAAAGGGGGGGAACGAAACAGCTTAGATTAATAGTGTTTATTAGGTGTAAATTTAATTATATTGTTTTTATGAGCTGAATTCCTTTCTTTCGGACAGAGTCACGGAGAAATTTGAGAAAACTGAGCTGAAATTAGCATCTTCCAAGAAGAAAGAAATATATAAGGATGGATGGGTCACGTCAAGAAGACGATTCTTGGGGGGTAAAAAAAAGCATTTGAAATCAGCGAGATTTTTGTATGGGGGGAACATGAATTGAGACGGCAGGCACCTGATCTCCTTGACTTCCAGAAAATCCTGGGGGGATCAGCCGGAATTGGCTCCTCCATGCCTCGCTGCTCCCTCGCTCCCTGCAGCAGCAGCAGCAGCACAAAACAAATTTGCACCCATCAGTTTCCGGCTGCTAATAAATCGGGCTGCCTCTTCCGCCCCGAGTTCCTCCTCGCTTCTAGTCCAGGCCTCCGTGAGCAACCAAAATCTCACCTCGGCTTCTCGGCTCCAGGCTAGCTGGGCTTCCCTGGACCTGGCTGCCGCGCCGCGCGCGCTACCGGTTACTCTCTTCTCCCCGCTCTCTCGCTCTCGCACGCGGTGTCTTCTTGGTTGCGTTATCCTGTGGCTCTAGGCGTGTGCTGTTTTGAGTGCGAGAGGGGGGGGGAGGGGCGGTCGCCTTGGAATATACTCCCCCGTTCCTTGTTCTTGGCCGTGTCGCCGTGGTCGTCGTTGGCGTGGGTTTTCCTTCAGAGGGACGTAACGATGGCGGAAACGGCGTACTTCTCCCGTCGGTTGACGCCTGACGGACGGATCGGGACATGCATTACCCAAATTACCCGCCACCAACAACCATGTTCGCGGAGACACGGATCCTCTGTGGCCAGCTGCACACGAAAGCCAGTACTGTTACCCACATCAGAACCGGTTATCAGTCGATCAGTGCTAACTGCTATGCTAAGCTCCATTTGTCAGGTTTATTTACAAACTTGGTTTTGGCAGCTGACTCATTGAAATAATCTTCATTTGAAATATCATTGAACGGATTTCAATTTCAATTCCTTATAAGACAGCAATAGCAACGCAAAATCGTCCGAGATTAAATTAAACTCCAAGAAAGTAAGGAACAAGAAATCGATTACCAAAAATCTCACTGTACAGTAGAGCTAGGCCCGCAGCACGCCAACCACTGCCGCCTTCGTCCGTTCCATTTCTGTTGCACTGGCAGTCTGCCACAGTGCCACCTGCATTTGCATGCAGCGTATGAATGCGAAAGCAGACAGAGATCATGTGAACACCAACCTGCATTTGTACTCGTCCGTTCCTATGCATTGACATCAACAGCTGGGCCACAATCGCAAACCTGAGCCAAATAGCTAACTGCAGGCTGCGGCCTATTCTGTTTCCTATGCACAGACCAGGTTTATAGCAGGCTACCGCCACAAGCCCAGGCCACAGTTTCAGCCCAGATGTCCTCAAACTATAACTTTTTTTCTCTCTTTCTCCATCCATCAATGTTTGGACACATGCATGAGACATTAAATGTTGGTAAAAAAAATAACTAATTATACTTTTAGTATGTACATGTCGAGATGAATCTTTTAAGTCTAGTTGAACCATATTTAGACAAAGTTTGTCAAATAACAATGAAAGTGCTACAGTTGACAAAAAACTCACTCCCCTCATCTAAAGGGGGCGCAACGAAAGTGCTACAGTTGAGAAAAAACTCACTCCCCTCATCTAAAGGGGGCGCAGCTGGTGCAAACAATCAATCGACCGCAAGTGCGATCGCTGCTCAGAAAGTAACATATAAACTACCAACCAGCGCAGATTGCATCAGTTTATTCAAAATGGCACTGCAGTAGACTGCAGACTTTTGTTAGCTATGACGACAGCAGGAAAAAAAAAATATCAGGCATGTTCCATGATTCAGCTCCCTATTGAACTCCAATGATAGCTACTTACACCATCTAAAGGCCCACGGAAATGGGGCATTCAGACTTTTGATCACCGTTATACCAACGGAAACTTCAATCAATGGAGATGACTATATGCAACATAAGAGGAAATTTTATCCTATACCATAGCTCAAATCAAGCTAAACTGATGTTTCTGGTTAGTGATCAGCGTGCTGCCCCAGGCTCCAGGCAGGCAAGACACTCCACAGGCTCAGCAAGTCCGTAAACAGATTCAATGCACCTGCTGTGGAATGCATGGTGGCATGCCAGAACCGCAATGACTGGAGGAGCATTGGCATCACGACCAGCATCCCTTGTGGCCGGAAAGCAACATCAAGCTTGCAGAGTTGGCACCTTGTTCCCAGCGGCTGAACTAGTGGTGGGTCATCATTCTCAAACAGAGCTGAAATTGCAATGGGGCAGTTACGAAGAGGTCAAGAGACAGAAAATACCAACTATATCAGAAAACAGAACTGAAAAACATAAGTTCTTTCATGTCAATTGGTAGAACTTTACCTGGTCCTTTGATGTAGAGCTCCTGCTCATGCTGCTGCCGCTGCTGTGAACTACCCAATTTAAATTGCTCAAGCAGCTGCTCTTGCTGCTTTATTAAAAGTGCCCTTGTGTAAACTGGATTTGAGAGAGGATTAGAACTGTCCTTCACGTTTCCGATTTCTAACTTTGGTGTAATCAAGGGAACAGTCGCACCAGACAACCGACTTGCCTGGTTAGCCATTATGGGTCCATTGGAAGGCCCCTGGTTAGCCATTATGGGTACATTGGAAGGCCCCTGGTTAGCCATTATGGGTACATTGGAAGGCTTCTTGCTGAAATCAGTTTGAAGGATCGGCCTTGGCAATGTAGCAACTGTAGCAGCCAACTGATTGACTTTATTGTTTCATGGTTATGCATGGTGACACTGGAGTTCTTTGCAGTGTCAGGTTGCAATTGTTGTGCAAGCAATGGGACAGTTGCATTATCTGACTGACTGATCTCATTGTACTAGCAGAAATCACTGCTGCTGGAGAATTAGCAAAGCTTTTGCCAGTTTCAATTTGAGATTTCCCTGTGGGTGGTAGAGCAGCTCCCTTAACACCCAGGATTCTGATAGTTGATTTCCTTATTGAAGGTGCATCTGAAGGGCCTTTGCATATTTGTAGCTTCTTTGTGGGAGATGGGATGACAGCTCCATCTGACTGATCACCCAGGTTCACAATTTTTCTTCATCTCTGTACTTTTTGCCTGGAATAAGATGAAGTTCTTAGGTTAGGATTCAGAACATGAACAGTAAAATTATGATGATAAAGCATCAAGTAAGCACCACTGGGAATGTTTGAGTTAGCTTTTGCAGCTGAATGGTTGATTGAATCTTTGACAGCTCGAGAAGAAACAACTCTGGAACGCTTAGCAGTAGGGTTGATTGTAAGGCTTGCACATTTCCTCTCTTCATTCAGGGCAACAGGTTGAGTAAGAGGCTTCCAACCAGATGAAGTCACTTTTAGAGGCGTCCGGGCATGAGTGGCAGTCGGTCGTGAAGCAGCTAACTGAGTGCTAAAAGAAGCATCTGAAGTACTTCTTTGTGTGCTTGTGCTAGCAGATCCTCCTGCCTTGAAACCAGGTGAAGCGACGATAGGATCAGACAGACGGGTCATAGAACGAGTAACAGGGCGAAATAACTGATACACAGGAACACTGCAAGATGGGCCAGGGTGTCCAGCATTTCTGCTCACTGAAAATGCAAAGCAAAGTAACAAAAAATAAGTGAGCACAAGATTAAGCAGAAAGCATTCTTTGGGGGTGTAGTGTTAGCTAATATTTACTTCATGAACAGAAGTGTGAGACAGTGAGGCATTACTAAAATCATGCAGAATGGTCCTATAGGGAGAGACTACACTAAATATCAATTCAATCAAGACGCAGTATGATGCAGATTGCTAAGACAGAGAACATAGAACAGAAGAAAATAAATGCACAACTCCATCTTATGACATTGGTTAAATGAATCAACAGTCCAGCAGCTAAGTATCTTTCAGGAGTAACATCAAGCACGGCGGAAAGTGCAATATTTAAAGAAAAAAAAATTGTTGAACCATTACAGATTGGGGAGATGTGGATATGCCAAATAAAGAAAATCAGCATATGCAAGTTCAATATCAGACCAGATAACTTGATGGGAGCTCCAGTCTCCTTATGAGGCCAAATATCTGGACTAACATTACGTCAGGCTAACAATCCTATTCAAAACAGATCAACCGTGTAAAGCATCAATCTGTTTCTTCACCTGCACGCTTGTATTTAGTACAAAATGAAAACAAGAAGAACGTAGCAATACTAGACAAGACCGACCAATCAAATGGGGAAACAGTTCAATAATAACCTATACAGGATCCTACAACCATTAATCATTCGCACGGGACAAATCCCATCCAATCCAAATGCAAATACACAAAATGGTATTCATGGATTTTCAAAGAGAGAATTATTAACCATCCAAATGGAAAATTCTATTCTGCTGCGTTCCTCAGTCCCAGGGCAGTCAGATTCAAGAAACCCTCGCTCAGCTTTGCAGAACCCCAGTACGAAACAGAGCCATGGATGAACTGCCCCGTGCTCTTGTGTTACCACCCAAGCGGGAATACCAACCCCCCTATCATCAAGAGAGGTGTGCCAAAATTCGCGGGGGGCTAAAACAGCTATCATCTGTGCGTCCCAGGGTGACAAATTCCACGCGTACTCTCACAGCCAGATCCAGGCGCCATGTAGATTCGATCAAGAGTCTCATCGACGATCCGTACACCATACACGCAACTAAACACGCCGACCCCGGGCCGCATCACCACGAAACCCCAGGCCACGAAGCCACCGTTTCTCGATCAAGGTCATCGCATTGCACCGATAAACAGAATCGCCCGCCCGGAACCCTAGGATTCGCCGGGAGACGATATCAAGCAGCATCCCCGCTAAGAACACCCGAGAACCCCCCACAGGAAGGGGCCGCTCCCTTACCATTCTTGGATGAGGCGGCAGCGGCGGCGGTGGCGGCCGCCGCCGGGGGATTCGAGACCCCGGAGGCGCGCGGCATTGGATGGGACGAATCGGCGGGGCAATCGCGGAGAGGATCGAGGAGAAAGCCCTAAGATTTTTTTTTTTTCTCTCTCTCTTTCCCCCCCTTCTCTGTCGCGAAGGGGAGAGACGAGAGAGGGCTGGTTCTGCCTCTTTTCCAGTTTTCCTCTCTTCGCACTAGGAAGGCTCGCGGGGAGGAAGCGGAAGGGGAGAAGCCTGGGGCGCTGGCAGGAGGTGCCGGGTTATATAGGCTTCGGCGGGAGGCGTGCTCGCGGACCCACGGTTCAGGTGCTAGTGGGCCCACGAGCTCTTGGGCTGGGGTGGGGTCGGAATGGGCTGTGGTGTGTCCATTCGTTCGAGCCCAAACCTCTTTTTCTTGACAGAATTATCTACCTAACAAAAGAATCTGTGTTTTAGGTGACTTAGCACGTGCAATAACACTGAGAATGCAACTGAGACAGTGGTCACCAATGGACTAGGGTTGAAACACTTGAACATGTGTGATCTCCATAGTATTTTATGCGGATCGATGTCTGCATCCTTGGCGATCTTGGCTCTATTTGCTTGAATCTATTTCGTTGTTTTAATAGTGTTTTGAGAGAGAATAAGCATAAGCAATAATACGGTTGATAGGCCGACTAATAAGCTCAAGCGAACAGACCCCTTGTTATTTATAGTCTACTCCCTTCGTAATCATTTATAAGATGTATGAAGATTTTTCATTTTAAATCTTTTGTAAGGCATATGTAGGTATTGGAGTCCAATAACGTCCAATCAAAAAACTTCAGCAATTACTCTTCTTTTTTGGTAACTGTGAATTTTGGGTGGTGAAATTTCTATATATGCCCTATGTTGGGATGGTACCCAGACCGCAGGCGCCTCCAACCCGCAATACCGAGGGATGACGGTGCTTTCGCACGGATGTGAGCATTCGCGCGGAAGCACGCGTTCGTCTTCGGCTCCGCAAAACTGAAGGACGACGGAGCTTTCGTGCGAAAGGAAGCATTCGCGCGGAAGCACGCGTTCCGGCTCGAAGACCGAGGAAGGCGGAGCTTTCGTGCGAAAGGAAGCATTCGCGCGGAAGCACACTTTTCGGCTCGAGGACCAAGGGAAGGCGAACTTTCGTGCGAAAGGAAGCATTCGCGCGGAAGCATGCGTTTCGGCTCGAGGACCGAGAGAAGGCGGAGCTTTCGTGCGAAAGGGAGCATTCACGCGGAAGCACGCGTTTCGGCTCGAAGACCGAGGGAAGGCGGAGCTTTCGTGCGAAAGGAAGCATTCGCGCGGAAGCACGCGTTTCGGGCTCGAGGACCAAGGGAAGGCGGAGCTTTCGTGCGAAAGGAAGCATTCGCGCGAAAGGAGCCCGGCGTTTCCGGCGGGAGTTTTCGTCATTCACGACTTTGTTTTTCTCACAGGTTTGCGCAGGTCGCCGAAAGCCTGGGCCAAAGGGAGCGGGCCCACCGGTCAGGAAAAGAGTCGGGGGACTCTGGGCCCGTCAGAGGGCGAAGTTACGATGATGCCCCTCGTGCCAAAAGAGGCAGCGTACAACCATGGGGTAGTTGAGTAGGGCATCATTGTAATTGTAACAGATTGGTTGGAAGGGCATTTTTGTACTCTCAAACTGATCTGGATTAATATAAAAGGCTCCTAGCCTCCCAAGGGAGGGAGGGGGACACTGTTCACTTGACCTGATTTCCTCTCTTACTGCGTTTACTTCCACTTTCGTTCTGTGCATTCGCTCGTGCGACAACCTGCTGTTTTGGGGTCTCGGTCCCGAAACAACATTGGCGCCCACCGTGGTTGTCGCCCGAGCTTGCCATGCCACCGAGGAAGGCGCCGAAGACGGTCGACAATCCCGAGACGATTGCCGCGAACAAGGATGGTCATGGCACAATCGCGGCATCCGCTTTAACCACTCAAATACCCCCAAATACAGCCCAAAACACCCAAGCTTTCGGCAGCACGCTCCCGACGGGAACCCAGCTACCGCCGATAGCAACATCAAGCCGTGACTCGCAGCCTTTCGGCAGAGATGGCATGCCGGAAGGGAACGTCCAAGACGAGCCCGACGACGAAGAAGACGACGATACTGAAGTTACCAGGCATGCCCAAGCAATCAGAATGCTGACGGAGCAGCAAGAAGAGATCGAAAGGTTTGTTCAGCAAAGAGATCAGTTGCAGCAGCAGCTTGCGGCAAAAGAAAGGGAAGATGAAACTCACGACGCGCTTCGTCAGGCGAAAGCGCAGAGGAGGCAACTGGAAAGGAAATTCAGGAACTGCGAAGGGTTGGAGGAGGCCCGATCCTATAATTCAAGAAAATGTGTTCGTACCAAGGCGAGAGCAGCCACCAGCTTTCGACAACGCAATCGACGAAACCTCCCCTTTCAAGAGAATTGCAAGCCCATCCATGGCCGCTCAACTACAAGCCACGCATTCCGACTTTCGACGGCAAGGCGAATCCGCGGAAATTCTTGGCGAGCTACGAGACAACCGTTTTTTCGGTAGGCGGTGACAATCAAGCCCTGGCGAAATCTCTCATTCTGGTAGTCGAAGACGTGGCTCACGATTGGTACACCACTCTCAAGCCGCTGTCCATCTATTCGTGGGCTCAGTTGAAGGTCGAATTGCTCGCCACTTTCCAAGGATTCCGGCCGGATGTCAAGACCACGCGAGACCTCATGAACTGCACCCAGCAAGATGATGAACCTTTATCCGAGTACCTTAAACGTTTCATCCAGCTAAAAGCTCAAGCCCCGAATGTGCCGGAAGCCGCGGTAATTGCAGCAGCCACCGAAGGCTTGGGAACCGAGCAATGTGCTGCCCACTTGTCCAGAGAACCGCCAAAACTGTAAAGGAATTGTTCGATGTGATGAACTCATATGCAAGGTCAGATGATGACTTTTCGGCGCGCGCAAAGCTGCCCGCTTGACGCAGAGACAAGCGACGAAAGCAAGTCGACCGCCGCAAGTGCCGAATCAAAGGATGGTTAGACCTTTCTGGACAATCAACACTCTGCAGGAATTACCAACGCAGTCAGCAGCGGGCATGGAGAGGCCGGACATGGCCAACTTTCAGCCCCAAAGGGGATTCGATCAACCATTCCGCGGAGGGCGTGGTGGAAGGACAGGACGTGGCGGCCGAGATGGTAGAGGCCGCGGAAGAGGAGCCAAGCCTCCATACTGTGTCATCTGCGATGGCAATTTCGGTCACACCACCCGAGACTGTAATACAGCAAGATGGCAAAAGAGCTAAAGACAAGGATCGAGCTTCAGCTTCTGGCAAAAGCTCCAAGCACATTTTTCACAATTCGCAAGACCTGGCAGCAGGAGCGGTAGCGTGCAGCAACTACGCAAGAACGCCTATGCATCCCCCGCAGTACATGCCTCCCCAGAATTTGCATTGGTACAATCCGGCATATCAGGGTTACCAGTTCCCGTTTTTTGCGCCACAGTCGGTGGCAGTTTCGTCACCCATGCACTATCAGCGCCAGCCAACTCCGCCACCAGCGCTTCCGGCTCAAGCCCAGCCCCAGGGGCAGCAAGCACAACCTAGTTACCAGCAGGGGCAGGAGATAGAAAACGAAGCTAGCGCAATCAACAACATCCTCCGTCAAGAGGCCATTTTCGCCATCACGGGCGGATCCAACTTGGAGCACGAAAGTAAAAGGGCAAGAAAGGACTATCATCGAAGAGTTCAAACGGTATCACCAAGGCTCCCGCTGAACAGGCCAGCTTGGTCGCTAGCGCCGAATGTTTCGATGAATCGGATTTCAAAGTTCGCGACTACCCACATTGCGACGCTTTCGTCGCCACGGCCAATGTGGTTGGTTTCACCCTGCATAACATCTTGATTGACACCGGAAGCTCAGCGGACATCTTGTTTGTCAAGGCTTTCGAAGTGATGGGAATGGACAGGCGCAGTTTGGACCCCGCCGGCAATTCTTTGTACGGATTTAGGGGAAGAAAGATCGACGCTATCGGCAAGAAACAAATCCCGGTATCTTTCGCCGAGGAAGAGAGAGTACGCACCGAGATGGTGACGTTCGATATAGTGAACATGGACTACCCATACACAACCATTTTCGGCAGAGGTTTCACAAACAGGTTCAATGTAATAATCAAGCAAAGCTACTTGTGTATGAAAATGTCATCACCTTTCGGCATCATTACTGTGCACGGAGATCAGCAAGCATCCAGGAGAATCGAAGGCAAGCCGACCCCAGGCTACAATCTCATAAACGAGGTGGCGAAAAATGACGAAACACAAGCAATCGTCGAAGTGCACGCCGCCGTCAGCTCGACCGAATATAAGGACGGGGCAGCCGAAGAAACAGTGAGAATCCCACTTGCATCTTCAAGGCCCGAAAGAACTATGCACATCGGGACAAGCATGCCGGAGAAGAAAGAAACACTCTCCGGAAGAAGAAAGAAACACTCTGGCATCCTTCCTCGCGAACAATGATGACATTTTCGCTTGGTCAGCAAACGACTTGCAAGGCGTTAGCAGAGATCTTGCTTGCCAGCATAGTTTGAACGTCGCAAGCGACGCTAAGCCCAGAAAGCAAAAATTGAGAAAGATGTCAAACGAAAGGGCAAACGCGGCGATAACCGAAGTGCAGAGATTACTCGATGCGGAAGCACGCGTTCGTCTTTGGCTCCGCAAAACCGAAGGACGACGGAGCTTTCGTGCGAAAGGAAGCATTCGCGCGGAAGCACGCGTTCCGGCTCGAAGACCGAGGGAAGGCGGAGCTTTCATGCGAAAGAAAGTGTAAGTGCAATCAAGCCCTAATTGTGGGTTTTGGTGATAATGACCACACGATTAGAGGACTAATGAGATTTATGAAGTTGACAAGCAGGTTATGATAAGAAAGGATGGTGTATATGCGTTGGTGGACCCCTCACACTACATTTCATCGGTTCCGGACTCAAAGTGCTTCAAAGATATTCTATTTTGGTTATTTGAGTTTTAGGAATGCCGTACTATAAAGGGGAATGCAAATTCATTGATATGGCTGAATGACATGTGCTCAAACCAACTCAAACCATCCACATTTCCAACCAAAGACAGCTGCACCCATTGTAGATCTGTTCCTGTCTGTTTGGTGGGCGCGGCAGTGCCGCTCTAGGCGCGGCAGTGCCGGGCCGCGGCACTACCGGGCTAAGGCCGGCACTGCCGCGACTTGATTTGCCCGTTGGATGGCAGGGGGTATTTACATCACCCCCTCTGCCCCCAACGGTTATCTATGACCACTCACTCTTCCACCTACCTCCAGACAAGCTCCTCTTCTTTCTCCATTGAAGGCCCTCCAACTCCCAACCACCAAAATCTTCATTCCCTTGATTCCAATGGTTGAGAGGCTAAAACCTTCACCAAAGAGGAGCCCTAGCTGAGATCTACTGCCTAGAGCACTTGATTTGAGCCATAGCCGGTGGATTTGCTTCTATTACTCTTGGGTTCTTAGAACCCTAGCCGGCTAGGCGTCGCCCTAGAGCCTTGCCAACTTGTGTGGCGGCCTAGGGAGGTTTGTAATCACTTGTGCAGCTAGTAAGATTACCCCTCACCTCAAGGATTTGGTTCCTTGACTTGAGAACGAGGTTGAGTTGCAAAGCTCATGACCTAAGTGGTCAACCTCAACAACGTGGAGGTAGGCAAGCCTTGGTGGCGAGCTGAACCACGGGATAAATCACTTGTCTCGCGTGTTTGCTTAGTTTCATTCTCTATGTTCATGAGCTTGTGATATATTCTAGGGTTTGGCTCGATCTACTCTATCTTTCATATTTGGCTTGGAGTAGTTGTTTCTGCTGGTTCATATAGCCTATTGTTACATTCCTATTCATATAGAATCTGCAGATTGTGGTTAGATTTCGAATTGCAGCTTCTGGTCTTCATCTGCGCGGCAGTACCGCGCTGAGGCCGGCAGTGCCGGGGAGCGGCAGTGCCGGGCACAGGGCGGTAGTGCCGGGCCTATCTAATTTGTTTTAAGCTGTGATTTTTGACAGGCCTATTCACCCCCCCCCCTCTAGGCCACACAGGTCCTTACAAGTGGTATCGGAGCCTGGTCTCTCAGCAGCACTTAACCGTGCGAGAGTATGGCCACTGACGGAGCGGGTGATGCTAGTGTTGTGCAACCCAAACCCTTTGAAGATCCGGATGTGCACACCACTAGCAGCAGCGAGAGTATCTCCACAGCTAGCGGGAGGACACTTCCACAATTGGTTGTGTCGGCCGGAGAGCTCGCAAGACGAAAGGAAGAAAGAAGGTTGAGAAGAGAAGCTAGAGCCAAAGCAAAAGAAGATGCAGCAGCTCTCAAAGCAAAGGAAGACAAGGCTCAAAGAAGAGAAGAAAGAAAGATTAGAAGAGAAGAAAGAGCCAAGAGAAGAGAAGAAAAGAAGAAGAAGGAAGAGCTCAAAGCTAAGAAGAGTGTGCACTTGAGTGAAGACTCAAGTAGCACCGAAGATGGTGATGATGACATCTCCTATCATCTCGAGGGTGACAAGAAGAAGAAGGAGGAGACCAAGAAGACATACGGAGCCGTATCCTACACTTATTCTTCTATGTCTAACCATGATTCTAGGCCTCTCATTAATGTACCCGCGGGCAAGTTGCCTCGTTTCGACGGGACCAACTTTGCCAAGTGGAAGCACATTATGAAGACCTATCTTATTGGTCTCCATCCAGGAATTTGGGAGATAGTGCACAATGGACTTGAAGCACCGGTTGATCCAAAGAACCCCACTCAAGATGAGTTCCGCAACATTCATCTCAATGCCCAAGCAACTAGTGTGCTACTTAGTGCCTTGGATGGTGATGAGTACAACAAGGTCATGGGAGTTGAAGTTGCAAAAGAGATTTGGGACACATTGCATATTGCTCATGAAGGGGTTGATAAAGTGAGGCAATCCAAGATTGATTTGTTGATGGCCAAGCTCAACCGGTTTGTGATTTGTGATGGTGAAGGCCCTCAAGAGATGTTTGATAGGTTGATGGTCATTGTTGGCAAGATTAGAGGGCTAGGTGGAAACGAAATCAATGATCACAAGGTAGTGAAGATTATGTTGGAAGCTTACTCACCAAGAAATGAGACCGTGGTGACATTGATTAGAGACAAGAAGAAATTTGAAAAGTTCACACCTAGTGATGTGCTTGGGAGGATTATCACTTTTGATATGCAAAGAGAGGAAGCTAATGAAAGAAGGAAGCTTGGAGAGTTGCAAGCAAGGCTAGATGGGATGAAGATCAAGGAAGTAGCACTCAAGGCAAGCAAGCCAACAAAGCAAGCAACATCAAGCAAGCCAAATTCAAGCAAACAAGCCTCTACAAGCAAGCCCAAGCAACAAAAGAAGAAAATAGAGGTTGAGGACAGCACATCATCCTCTTGCAAAAGTGAGAGTGATAGTGAAGAATTTGAGAAGATTAGTGATATAGCCCTATTCATGAGAAGATACCGCAAGGGGCTCAAGAAGAAGGATACAAGTTTGTGAAGAGGAAGTTTCCCAACAAGAAGAAGAGGACTTGCTACAATTGTGGTAGCACCGGCACTTCATTGCTCATTGCCCAAATGAGAAGAAAGACAACAAGGGCAAGAAAGATGACAAAGCCACTTACAAGAAGCTCAACAAGAGGTACATGGGAGAAGCTCACATTGGACATGAATGGGACTCAACGGTACAAAACCTCAAGTGAAGAAGATGAGAAGATGGCAACCATTGCATTCCAAAAGCCATCTCCTTCACCAAGGTTATTCAACAACTTGTCCGATGATGATGACAACTCCCACACTTGCCTCATGGCCAAGAAAGAGAAGGTGAAAAAGGCTCGTACTTCCAAACCTTCTCTTCCACTTAGTGACATCTCTAGTAGTGAACTTAGTGACTCTTCTAGTGATGATAGCTCTAGTGATGAAGAGATAAACATGATAACAAAGAACTTAGATAAGAAAACCAAACTCTTTATCACTAAGCTAATGGAGGAACTAGAGGGTGTACAAGCCGAGCTAGCAATAAGTGAGGATGCTCTTATCAAACAAGAGGATCTCTATATTGCTTGCAAGGAAGCTCTTGCATTAGAGAGAAGTGAGTTGGATGTCTTGCATGAGGCCTTGGCCAAAGAGCAAGATGAACATGCTTCCCTAAAGAAGGCTCATGTTGAACTCAAGAAAAAGTATTGTGACTTAGATGTAAAGCACAAGGAACTTGAGCTGCAATATAACCTTCTTTGGGAAAGCAACTCAACTCTCCCTAAGGCAAATGTCACTCCTATTCCCTCCACTAGTGAAGGTTGTGGAAAATGCTATAATCTTGATTTGAATGTCTATTCCACTAACCTTGCAAACATGGAGGTCATGAGAAAAGAAATAGCAAGATTGACAAGTGTTATTGCAAGTGGTTGTGTCAAGGCTACTATAAGTGCTAGTGAGAAGACCCAAAACAAGAACATGCCCAAGTTCAAGAACGGAAGACGTCCTTTCATAAAGGATGGGTTGGGGCATGTAAAGGGAGGCAAAACCAATGGAAGGAAGAAGGTGAATGGCTATGAGTGTGTGAGATTTGAGAAGAAGGGTTACATTGGTACAGTTCAGCCTGCACAGACCGCGGCAGTGCCGCGCCAGAAGGCGGCAGTGCCGGGCCCCGGCAGTGCCGCCCCCAGGCCGGCAGTGCCGCGCCCCAAGAAAGGGAAGGCTACCAGTTCCTCTTCTGCTCAGTCTCACACACAGCCCAGGCAGATGCCAAATCAGAAGCAAGGGTCTCAGAACCAAAGGAGTCTATTTGGGTAACCAAGAACAAGTTCATGCATCAACCCAAGATAGAAGCTCCAAGAATGAGCATGTCCTCTTGTTACTTTTTAGGACACAACAACAGTGGTAAAGTTGTTGCCAAGTATGTTGGTAATGACAAGAGGGCAGCCGACAAGTTTATATGGGTTCCTAAGATACTTGTGACTAACATGCAAGGCCCCAATATCAATTGGGGACCTAAACCAAGGAAACTAAACTTGTTTTGCAGGCATACTCCTCCGGTGGATCAAGTTGGGTGCTTGATAGCGGATGTACAAATCATATGACCGGAGAAAGGAGTATGTTCTCATCATATTCCCCAACTACAAATGCAAGTGAGAACATCATATTTGGTGATAACTCCAAGGGGGATGTGCTAGGTCTTGGTAAAGTTGCTATCACACTTGAACATTCAATTACTAATGTCTTACATGTTGATTCGTTAAGTTACAATTTGTTGTCCGTTTCACAATTGTGTGGAATGGGTTTCAATTGTCTCTTTACGGATGAGGGTGTGGAAGTCTTTAGAAGGGAGGATTCCTCTATTGTCTTTACAGGTCGTTTGAAAGGGAAGCTTTACTTAGTTGATTTCAACAAAAGTGAAGCCAAACTTGAGACTTGTTTAGTGGCAAAATCTAGCATGGGTTGTTTATGCACACCGCAGACTAGCTCATGTTGGGATGAGGAATTTGGCCAAACTTCAAAAGACAACCACATCCTAGGACTAACCAATGTTCATTTTGAGAAAGACAGAGTATGTGGAGCTTGCCAAGCCGGAAAGCAAGTAGGCGTACCTCACCCACCAAAGAGCTACGACACGACTACTCATCCATTGGAGTTGATTCACATGGATCTCTTGGACCGGTTGCCTATCTTAGCATCGGCGGTAACAAACATGGTCTTGTTATTGTTGATGACTATTCTCGTTCACTTGGGTATTCTTTTTGCATGATAAAAGTGTAGTGCAAGAGAAGGTGAAGATGTTTGTACGAAGAGCTCAAAGGGAAATCGGTTTCAATAGCAAGAAGGTCGTAGTGGAAACGGAACCGAATTCCGAAACACCAGTGGAGAGTAATACGGTTGATGACGAGGGAATCAAGTCATTGAGTTCTCGATGCCCTAGGTACCCCTCAACCAAAATGGTTGGTGGCAGGAGAGAATAGAACGCTCAGTTGACCCCATGGCACAGGACAATGCTAGATGAGACAAGACGCCGGACATCGTTGGGCGAGCCGTCAACAACCGCTGCCTGCAATCAACCGCCAATCTACCTCCACAAGAGAGAAAGAAGACTAGCTATGAGCTTCTCACTGTAACAGCCAAGGTTGTCTCTTTAGAATACTTTGGTGTGCAAAGTTCATCTTGCGGGAAGTGCCGGGGACGGCTGGTCGGTGAGGAAGAGGCTGCGGTCGGCCCGTTCACCGAGAGAGAAGAGAGAGAGAGTTACGGTGGTGATGAAAGTGGAATGGATGAGTGAGAGAGAGAGGAAAGTCACGGGTTTAGATAAGAATAGGAAAGAAAATCCTTTCCTGTGCCCCACCGGTGGGTAACCACCCAATCAGACTTGTATCGGTAAGCCGCGGCACTTGCCCGTGCCAGGCGCGGGCACTGCGGGGCCCGGCACTCCGCGCCTGGCCCGCATTGCCGGCCTGTACAACAGAGAGAGTTAATTCTCTATTATACTACAGCTTATTCTGGAGTGGACAAGTACCTTTCATTGATATGGACAAGCAGCAAGGTATCAATACAGAACAAGGTCATACCAAGCAAGTTCCTACAAAAGATTTTGAAAAACACAATATGAAAGTTTTGAAATTGTTTTACCTAGTCAAACGAGTTGATCAATAAGCATTGCTAGTTCAAACTAAGTACGAGAGTCAAGTAATTTAGTTCACTCCTTTAAAGCACAAAACCTTGACTCATCTAGAGGCTTAGTGAAGATATCGGCTAGTTGTGGTCGGGACGCTCACATGTTTGATGGCGATATCTCTTGATTTATGATCTATCAAGAAGTGATGCCGGAGGTCTATATGTTGGTTCTTGAGTGACTCTCACTGGGTTGTTTGCAAGTTTTATGGCAATGTATCTGTCACCAAGAGTGGGATATGAGCAAATTGACATCCGAAATCCACAAGGGGGGGGTTTGCCTCATCCAAAGTAGTGCGAAAAACAGCACATGCTGCAACATACTCGGCTTGGTTGTGGATAGGGCTACACAATTTTGCTTTTAGAACTCCAAGACCACTAAGGAGCGTCCAAACGCCGCACATTGACAATGTCCCCAGAAGGCCTTTTCGATCTACCTTGCAACCGGCGTAATCGGAATACGAAAGGAATAGCCAAGTAGATCCAAACTTGGAGCCCTTAGGATACCACAAGCCAAGGTTTGGAGTGTGGAACTAGATTTCTCAAGATTCTCTAACGGCCACTAAGTGAAACTCTTTCGGTTTAGCTGAAATTTAGCACCACATGCACCCGCTAAGCATAATATCGGGCTAGATGCGATAAGTAAGGAGAGGGAAGCCCATCATGGAACGATATACCTTGATTGTCCACAGCCTTTGCCTTCCTCTCCACGGATCAGATGTCCATTGTTGGCATGGCGTTTTGTTTGATAGCTTACGTTTCCCATGTCAAAACTTCTTTAACATATCATGGGTGTACTTGGTTTGGCAAAGAAAAAGTCCCCTCCCTTCAATTGCTTTATTTGAAACCCAGGGAAGAAGAACTTGAGCTCAACCCATCAGAGACATTCTCACATCTTTTAGTCATGATCCTACTAAACTCATCAAAAACGGATTTTGTAGTACTCCAAATATTCTATGTCATCGCATATATTTGGCACACAAAGATAATCTCCATGACTTTATGAGCTTGAAGAGTAGTAGGATCGGCTTTGCTATTTCAAAGCCTGTTTGAGCAAAGAATTCCTTAAGGCATTCTACATGCTCTAGGTGACTTGCTTAAGCCACAGAGCGCCTTTCGAGTTTGAAGACGTGGTTGGGAAACATGGGATCTTCAAAGCCGGTGGTTGCTCGAATAACCAACTCGTTGATAGAGGCCATTGAAGGAATGCACTCTTCACATCCATTTGATATAGCTTGAATTCAGTGGGCTGCATAGGCTAGAAGAATCCGAATGGCTTCAAGTCTTGCAACCGGTGCTAGTTTCTTCAAAGTCCAGGCCCCCTCTACTTAGGTGAACCCTTGGGCGTACAATCTTGCCTGTTCCTTGTCACCACACCTTTTCATCTGTGCTTGTTGCGAAAGACATTTGGTTCAATGACATTGGTATTTGGTCTTCCACGAGTGACCATACTTGATGCGCTCGAAGTTGTTGAGCTCTTCTGCATGGCACCATCACACAATCCGGATCATCCACGGGCATTCTTCTACTTGAGAGTGGTTCCAAAGAGGAGGCCAAACGAGTAATATTGACAGGGGAAAATTTTGCCAAATGAGGAGCGGTGTCGTTACCCCCGTTCGTAGACTCCCAAGAATAGTGTCAACGGGGTGGTCTTTGTGAATAGTTTGCTTGAGTCTTGGATGATCGAGGGTCGATGGGTTGTTCATCTTCGGTTCTTCTGTATTACACTTGCTCGAAGATGGGGTTGTAGTTCATCCATGAGTGGAGTTGCTTTGCAGCTGCTCTGGGTGGTGCCCGGCACGCTTGGCTCCGCTATTTCTCCCTTTTCGCGGGCTATCTTCGTCTCTGGAATCAGAGGGGTAAACCGCACAGCTTTTCACTTCCCCACTTCGATCCCTAGCCTACCAGGAGGGGATGGCACCGGAAATGCAGGGCGGGGACGTATCTGATACGTTACCAGACAGAAGACTCAGTCTGAGGACCTTCCTGATTGTAGCCTGCTGTTCCTGTGGTCTTATATCACCAATGGCTAGCCTGCTTGATTGCTTCACAAGAGGGTCTAATTACCTACAACAACTTCATTCAACTTGTCTCTACTTGAGGAGCCATTAGTTTCATTCAAACGTCAAGTCTATCGGGCTATTTCAAAAAAACCTATTCCGAGCGCTTGTTGAACACACGATAGGCATTACTCAGTTTGATCCATAACCGAGAAGAAACACATCATCTACTGTTAGATGCAAACTTAGAGGGCTTTGGGTTTCTTTTTCAAGATGAAAACCTTTGCAACCCAAAATTACTCAAGTAAGACACCTTTGGCTTGTTTCGGTGAGCAGCTCATAGGCATGTCTTCTTTCTTCTCTTGTGGAGGTAGAGGCGGTTGATTGCATGGCAGCGGTTTTGTTGACGGCTTCGGCCAAAAGATGTCCGGCGTCTTGGTATTAGCATTGTCCTTGCCATGTCAATGAGCGTTCATTCTTCCTCTCACCACACCATTTTGTTGAGGGGTATAGGGCACTGAGAACTCATGCTTGATCCTCTTCATCAAGTAAACTCTTCCACTTGGGTGTTCGGAATTCGGTTCGTGTCACTACGAACCTTCTTGTATTGAAACCGAATTCCTTGAGTCTCTCGTACAAAACATCTTCACCTTCTCTTGCACTACACTTTTATCATGCAAAAAGAATACCCAAGTGAAACGAGAATTCATCAACAATACAAGACCATGGTTGTTACAGCATGCTAAGATGGCAACCGGTCAAAGAGATCATGGAATCAACTCCAATGGATGAGTAGTCGTGTCGTAGCTCTTTGGTGGGTGAGGTACGCCTACTTGCTTCCGGCTTGGCAAGCTCCACATAATCTGTTTCTCAAAAATGAACATTGGGTAGTCCTAGAGTGGTTGTCCTTTGAAGTTTGGCCAAATTCCTCATCCCAACATGAGCTAGTCTGGCGGTGGTTGCAAAACCAACCCATGCTAGATTTTGCCACTAAACAAAGTCTCAAGTTTGGCTTCACTTTTGTTGAAATAAACTAAGTAAAAGCTTCCCTTTCCCAAAGACCTGTAAAGACAATGAGGAATCCTCCCTTCTAAAGACTTCCACACCTCTCCGTAAAGAGACAATTGAAACCCATTCACACCAATTGTGAAAACGGACAACAAATTGTAACTTACGAATCCACATGTAAGAACATTAGTAATTGAATGTTCAGTGTGATAGCAACTTTACCAAGACGCTAGCACATCCCCCTTGGAGTTATCACCCAATATGATGTTCTCACTGCATTGTAAGTTCGGGAAGATATGAGAACATACTCCTTTCTCCGGTCATATGATTTGTACATCCGCTACAAGCACCCAACTTGATCCACCGGCGGAAGCGTATGCCTGCAAAACAAGCGTTAGTTCCTTGTTTAGGTCCCCATTGATATTGGGGCCTTGCATGTTAGCACAAGTATCTTAGGGACCCATATAAACTTGTCGGCTGCCCTCTTGTCATTACCCAACATACTTGGCAACAACTTACCACTGTTGTTGTGTCTAAAAAGTAACAAGAGGACAGCTCATTCTTGGAGCTTCTATATTGGGTTGATGCATGAACTTGTTTCGGTTACCCACATAGACTCCTTTGGTTTCTGAGACCCCTTGCTTCTGATTTGGCATCTGCCTGGGCTGTGTGTGAGACTGAGCAGAAGGAACTGGTAGCCTTCCCTTTCTTGGGGCGCGGCACTGCCGGCCTGGGGGCGGCACTGCCGGGGGCCCGGCACTGCCGCCCTTCTGGCGCGGCACTGCCGCGGTCTGTGCAGGCTGAACTGTACCAATGTAACCCTTCTTCTCAAATCTCACACACTCAAGCCATTCACCTTCTTCCTTCCATTGGTTTGCCTCCCTTTACATGCCCCAACCCATCCTTTATGAAAGGACGTCTTCCGTTCTTGAACTTGGGCATGTTCTTGTTTTGGGTCTTCTCACTAGCACTTATAGTAGCCTTGACACAACCACTTGCAATAACACTTGTCAATCTTGCTATTTCTTTTCTCATGACCTCCATGTTTGCAAGGTTAGTGGAATAGAACATTCAAATCAAGATTATAGCATTTTCCAACAAACCTTCACTAGTGGAGGGAATAGGAGTGACATTTGCCTTAGGGAGAGTTAGAGTTGCTTTCCCAAAGAAGGTTATATGCAGCTCAAGTTCCTTGTGCTTTACATCTAAGTCACAATACTTTTTCTTGAGTTCAACATGAGCCTTCTTTAGGGAAGCATGTTCATCTTGCTCTTTGGGCCAAGGCCTCATGCAAGACATCCAACTCACTTCTCTCTAATGCAAGAGCTTCCTTGCAAGCAATATAGAGATCCTCTTGTTTGATAGAGCATCCTCACTTATTGCTAGCTCGGCTTGTACACCCTCTAGTTCCTCCATTAGCTTAGTGATAAAGAGTTTGGTTTTTTATCTAAGTCTTTGTTATCATGTTAATCTCTTCATCACTAGAGCTATCATCACTAGAAGAGTCACTAAGTTCACTACTAGAGATGTCACTAAGTGGAAGAGAAGGTTTGGTAGTACGAAGCCTTTTTCACCTTCTCTTTCTTGGCCATGAGGCAAGTGGGGAGTTGTCACATCATCATCGGACAAGTTGTTGAATAACTTGTGAAGGAGATGGCTTTGGAATGAATGGTTGCCATCTTCTCATCTTCTTCACTGAGGTTTGTACCGTTGAGTCCCATTCATGTCCAATGTGAGCTTCTCCCATGTACTCTCTGTTGAGCTTCTTGTAAGTGCTTTGTCATCTTTCTTGCCCTTGTTGTCTTTCTTCTCATTTGGGCAATGAGCAATGAAGTTCGGTTGCTACCACAATTGTAGCAAGTCTCTTCTTCTTGTTGGAAACTTCCTTTCACAAACTTGTATACTTCTTCTTGAGCCCCTTGCGGTATCTTCTCATGAATAGGGCTATATCACAATCTTCTCAAATTCTTCACTATCACTCTCACTTTGCAAGAGATGATGTGCTGTCCTCAACCTCTATTTTCTTCTTTTGTTGCTTGGGCTTGCTGTAGAGGCTTTTGCTTGAATGGCTTGCTTGATGTGCCTGCTTGTTGTGCTTGCTTGCCTTGAGTGCTACTTCCTTGATCTTCATCCCATCTAGCCTGCTTGCAACTCTCCAAGCTTCCTTTTTCATTTGCTTCCTCTCTTTGCATATCAAAAGTGATAATCCTCTCCAAGCACTCACTAGGTGGTGTGAATTTCAAATCTTCTTCTTGTCTCCTATCAATGTCACCACGGTCTCATTTCTTGGTGAGTAAGCTTCCTAACATAATCTTCACTACCTTGTGATCATTGATTCGTTTCCACCTAGCCCTCTAATCTGCCAACAATGACCATCAACTCTATCAAACATATCTTGGGGCCTTCACCATCACAAATCACAAACCGGTGAGCTTGGCCATCAAAAATCAATCTTTGATTGCCCACTTTATCAACCCCTTCAGAGCATATGCAAGTGTCCCAATCTCTTTGCAACTTCAACTCCCATGACCTTGTTGTACTCATCACCATCCAAGGCACTAAGTGCAACAATGGTTGGGCATTGAGATGAATGTTGCGGAATATCTCTTGAGTGGGGTTCTTTGGATCAAACCGGTGCTTCAAGTCCATGTGCACTATCTCCCAAATTCCTGGATGGAGACCAATAAGATAGGTCTTCATAATGTGCTTCCACTTGGCAAAGTTGGTCCCGTCGAAACGAGGCAACTTGCCCGCGGGTACATTAATGAGAGGCCTAGAATCATGGTTAGACATAGAAGAATAAGTGTAGGATACGGCTCCGTATGTCTTCTTGGTCTCCTCCTTCTTCTTCTTGTCACCCTCGAGATGATAGGAGATGTCATCATCACCATCTTCGGTGCTACTTGAGTCTTCACTCAAGTGCACACTCTTCTTAGCTTTGAAGCTCTTCCTTCTTCTTCTTTTCTTCTCTTCTCTTGGCTCTTTCTTCTCTTCTAATCTTTCTTTCTTCTCTTCTTTGAGCCTTGTCTTCCTTTGCTTTGAGAGCTGCTGCATCTTCTTTTGCTTTGGCTCTAGCTTCTCTTCTCAACCTTCTTTCTTCCTTTCGTCTTGCGAGCTCTCCGGCCGACACAACCAATTGTGGAAGTGTCCTCCCGCTAGCTGTGGAGATACTCTCGCTGCTGCTAGTGGTGTGCACATCCGGATCTTCAAAGGGTTTGGGTTGCACAACACTAGCATCACCCGCTCCGTCAGTGGCCATACTCTCGCACGGTTAAGTGCTGCTGAGAGACCAGGCTCCGATACCACTTGTAAGGACCTGTGTGGCCTAGAGGGGGGGGGTGAATAGGCCTGTCAAAAATCACAGCTTAAAAACAAATTAGATAGGCCCGGCACTACCGCCCTGTGCCCGGCACTGCCGCTCCCCGGCACTGCCGGCCTCAGCGCGGTACTGCCGCGCAGATGAAGACCAGAAGCTGCAATTCGAAATCTAACCACAATCTGCAGATTCTATATGAATAGGAATGTAACAATAGGCTATATGAACCAGCAGAAACAACTACTCCAAGCCAAATATGAAAGATAGAGTAGATCGAGCCAAACCCTAGAATATATCACAAGCTCATGAACATAGAGAATGAAACTAAGCAAACACGCGAGACAAGTGATTTATCCGTGGTTCAGCTCGCACCAAGGCTTGCCTACCTCCACGTTGTGAGGTTGACCACTTAGGTCATGAGCTTTGCAACTCAACCTCGTTCTCAAGTCAAGGAACCAAATCCTTGAGGTGAGGGGTAATCTTACTAGCTGCACAAGTGATTACAAACCTCCCTAGGCCGCCACACAAGTTGGCAAGGCTCTAGGGCGACGCCTAGCCGGCTAGGGTTCTAAGAACCCAAGAGTAATAGAAGCAATCCACCGGCTATGGCTCAATCAAGTGCTCTAGGCAGTAGATCTCAGCTAGGGCTCCTCTTTGGTGAAGGTTTTAGCCTCTCAACACTTGGAATCAATGGGAATGAAGATTTTGGTGGTTGGGAGCTTGGAGGGCCTTCAATGGAGAAGAGAGAGCTTGTCTGGAGGTAGGTGGAGTGAGTGGTCATAGATAACCGTTGGGGGGCAGAGGGGGTGATGTAAATACCCCCTGCCATCCAACGGGCAAATCAAGTCGCGGCAGTGCCGGCCTTAGCCCGGGTAGGCCGGCCTTGGCACACTGCCGCGCTAGATCGGCACTGCCGCGCCCACCAAACAGACAGGAACAGATCTACAATGGGTGCAGCTGTCTTTGGTTGGAACTGTGGATGGTTTGAGTTGGTTTGAGCACATGTCATTCAGCCATATCAATGAATTTGCATTCCCCCTTTATAGTACGGCATTCCTAAAACTCAAATAACCAAAATAGAATATCTTTGAAGCACTTTGAGTCCGGAACCGATGAAATGTAGTGTGAGGGGTCCACCAACGCATATACACCATCCTTTCTTATCATAACCTGCTTGTCAACTTCATAAATCTCATTAGTCCTCTAATCGTGTGGTCATTATCACCCAAAACCCCACCATTAGGGCTTGATTGCACTTACACTTTCTTTCGCATGAAAGCTCCGCCTTCCCTCGGTCTTCGAGCCGGAACGCGTGCTTCCGCGCGAATGCTTCCTTTCGCACGAAAGCCTCCGTCGTCCTTCGGTTTTGCGGAGCCAAAGACGAACGCGTGCTTCCGCATCGAGTAATCTCTGCACTTCGGTTATCGCCGCGTTTGCCCTTTCGTTGACATCTTTCTCAATTTTTGCTTTCTGGCTTAGCGTCGCTTGCGACGTTTCAAACTATGCTGGGCAAGATCTCTGCTAACGCCTTGCAAGTCGTTTGCTGACCAAGCGAAAATGTCTCATTGTTCGCGAGGAAGGATGCCAGAGTGTTTCTTTCTTCTTCCGGAGAGTGTTTCTTTCTTCTTCCGGCATGCTTGTCCCGATGTGCATAGTTCTTTCGGGCCTTGAAGATGCAAGTGGGATTCTCACTGTTTCTTCGGCTGCCCCGTCCTTATATTCGGTCGAGCTGACGGCGGCGTGCACTTCGACGATTGCTTGTGTTTCGTCATTTTTCGCCACCTCGTTTATGAGATTGTAGCCTGGGGTCGGCTTGCCTTCGATTCTCCTGGATGCTTGCTGATCTCCGTGCACAGTAATGATGCCGAAAGGTGATGACATTTTCATACACAAGTAGCTTTGCTTGATTATTACATTGAACCTGTTTGTGAAACCTCTGCCGAAAATGGTTGTGTATGGGTAGTCCATGTTCACTATATCGAACGTCACCATCTCGGTGCGTACTCTCTCTTCCTCGGCGAAAGATACCGGGATTTGTTTCTTGCCGATAGCGTCGATCTTTCTTCCCCCTAATCCGTACAAAGAATTGCCGGCGGGGTCCAAACTGCGCCTGTCCATTCCCATCACTTCGAA
The DNA here is from genome assembly GCA_009763385.1 of Coix lacryma-jobi var. lacryma-jobi. Classification (NCBI taxonomy): domain Eukaryota; kingdom Viridiplantae; phylum Streptophyta; class Magnoliopsida; order Poales; family Poaceae; genus Coix; species Coix lacryma-jobi. The sequence goes on from CM019827.1 coordinate 102,533,012, forward strand.
AGCCTTGACAAACAAGATGTCCGCTGAGCTTCCGGTGTCAATCAAGATGTTATGCAGGGTGAAACCAAACCACATTGGCCGTGGCGACGAAGCGTCGCAATGTGGGTAGTCGCGAACTTTGAAATCCGATTCATCGAAACATATCGGCGCTAGCGACCAAGCTGGCCTGTTCAGCGGGAGCCTTGGTGATACCGTTTGAACTCTTCGATGATAGTCCTTTCTTGCCCTTTTACTTTCGTGCTCCAAGTTGGATCCGCCCGTGATGGCGAAAATGTGGCCTCTTGACGGGAGGATGTTGTTGATTGCGCTAGCTTCGTTTTCTATCTCCTGCCCCTGCTGGTAACTAGGTTGTGCTTGCTGCCCCTGGGGCTGGGCTTGAGCCGGAAGCGCTGGTGGCGGAGTGGGCTGGCGCTGATAGTGCATGGGTGACGAAACCTGCCACCGACTGTGGCGCAAAAAACGGGAACTGGTAACCCTGATATGCCGGATTGTACCAATGCAAATTCTGGGGAGGCATGTACTGCGGGGGATTGCATAGGCGTTCTTGCGTAGTTGCTGCACGCTACCGCTCCTGCTGCCAAGGTCTTGCGAATTGTGAAAAATGTGCTTGGAGCTTTTGCCAGAAGCTGAAGCTCGATCCTTGTCCTTTAGCTCTTTTGCCATCTTGCTGTATTTACAGTCTCGGGTGGTGTGACCGAAATTGCCATCGCAGATGACACAGTATGGAGGCTTGGCTCCTCTTCCGCGGCCCTCTACCATCTCGGCCGCCACGTCCTGTCCTTCCACCACGCCCTCCGCGGAATGGTTGATCGAATCCCCTTTGGGGCTGAAAGTTGGCCATGTCCGGCCTCTCCATGCCCGCTGCTGACTGCGTTGGTAATTCCTGCAGAGTGTTGATTGTCCAGAAAGGTCTAACCATCCTTTGATTCGGCACTTGCGGCGGTCGACTTGCTTTCGTCGCTTGTCTCTGCGGTCAAGCGGGCAGCTTTGCGCCGCCGAAAGTCATCATCTGACCTTGCATATGAGTTCATCACATCGAAACAATTCCTTTACAGTTTTTGGCGGTTCTCTGGACAAGTGGGCAGCACATTGCTCGGTTCCCAAGCCTTCGGTGGCTGCTGCAATTACCGCGGCTTCCGGCACATTCGGGGCTTGAGCTTTTAGCTGGATGAAACGTTTAAGGTACTCGGATAAAGGTTCATCATCTTGCTGGGTGCAGTTCATGAGGTCTCGCGTGGTCTTGACATCCGGCCGGAATCCTTGGAAAGTGGCGAGCAATTCGACCTTCAAACTGAGCCCACGAATAGATGGACAGCGGCTTGAGAGTGGTGTACCAATCGTGAGCCACGTCTTCGACTACCAGAATGAGAGATTTCGCCAGGGCTTGATTGTCACCGCCCTACCGAAAAAACGGTTGTCTCGTAGCTCGCCAAGAATTTCCGCGGATTCGCCTTGCCGTCGAAAGTCGGAATGCGTGGCTTGTAGTTGAGCGGCCATGGATGGGCTTGCAATTCTCTTGAAAGCGGGGAGGTTTCGTCGATTGCGTTGTCGAAAGCTGGTGGCTGCTCTCGCCTTGGTACGAAACACATTTTCTTGAATTATAGGAATCGGGCCTCCTCCAACCCTTCGCAGTTCCTGAATTTCCTTTTCCAGTGCCTCCTCTGCGCTTTCGCCTGACGAAGCGCGTCGTGAGTTTCATCTTCCCTTTCTTTTGCCGGCAAGCTGCTTGCTTGCAACTGATCTCTTTGCTGAACCAACCTTTCGATCTCTTCTTGCTGCTCCGTCAGCATTCTGATTGCTTGGGCATGCCTGGTAACTTCAGTATCGTCGTCTTCTTCGTCGTCGGGCTCGTCTTGGACGTTCCCTTCCGGCATGCCATCTCTGCCGAAAGGCTGCGAGTCACGGCTTGATGTTGCTATCGCGGTAGCTGGGTTCCCGTCGGGAGCGTGCTGCCGAAGCTTGGTGTTTTGGGCGTATTTGGGGGTATTTGAGTGGTTAAAGCGGATGCCGCGATTGTGCCATGACCATCCTTGTTCGCGGCAATCGTTCCTCGGGATTGTCGACCGTCTTCGGCGCCTTCCTCGGTGGCATGGCAAGCTCGGGCGACAACCACGGTGGGCGCCAATGTTGTTTCGGGACCGAGACCCCAAAACAGCAGGTTGTCGCACGAGGCGAATGCACAGAACGAAAGTGGAAGTAACGCAGTAAGAGAGGAAATCAGGTCAAGTGAACAGTGTCCCCCTCCCTCCCTTGGGAGGCTAGGAGCCTTTTATATTAATCCAGATCAGTTTGAGAGTACAAAAATGCCCTTCCAACCAATCTGTTACAATTACAATGATGCCCTACTCAACTACCCCATGGTGTACGCTGCTCTTTTGGCACGAGGGGCATCATCGTAACTTCGCCCTCTGACGGGCCCAGAGTCCCCCGACTCTTTTTCCATGACCAGGTGGGCCCGCTCCCTTTGGCCCAGGCTTCGGCGACCTGCGCAAACCTGTGAGAAAACAAAGTCGTGAATGACGAAAACTCCCGCCGGAAACGCCGGGCTCCTTTCGCGCGAATGCTTCCTTTCGCACGAAAGCTCCGCCTTCCCTTGGTCCTCGAGCCGAAACGCGTGCTTCCGCGCGAATGCTTCCTTTCGCACGAAAGCTCCGCCTTCCCTCGGTCTTCGAGCCGAAACGCGTGCTTCCGCGTGAATGCTCCCTTTCGCACGAAAGCTCCGCCTTCTCTCGGTCCTCGAGCCGAAACGCATGCTTCCGCGCGAATGCTTCCCTTTCGCACGAAGTTCCGCCTTCCCTTGGTCCTCGAGCCGAAAAGTGTGCTTCCGCGCGAATGCTTCCTTTCGCACGAAAGCTCCGCCTTCACTCGGTCTTCGAGCCGGAACGCGTGCTTCCGAGCGAATGCTTCCTTTCGCACGAAAGCTCCGTCGTCCTTCCGTTTTGCGGAGCCGAAGACGAACGCGTGCTTCCGCGCGAATGCTCACATCCGTGCGAAAGCACCGTCATCCCCTCGGTATTGCGGGTTTGGAGGCGCCTGCGGTCGGGTACCATCCCAACATAGGGCATATATAGAAATTTCACCACCCAAATTCACAGTACCAAAAAAGAAGAGTAATTGCTTGAAGTTTTTTGATTGGACGTTATTTGGACTCCAATACCTACATATGCCTTACAAAAGATTTAAAATGAAAAATCTTCATACATCTTATAAATGATTACGAAGGAGTAGACTATAAATAACAAGGGGTCTGTCGCTTGAGCTTATTAGTCGGCCTATCAACCGTATTATTGCTTATGCTTATTCTCTCTCAAAACACTATTAAAACAACGAAATAGATTCAAGCAAATAGAGCCAAGATCGCCAAGGATGCAGACATCGATCCGCATAAAAATACTATGGGAGATCACACATGTTCAAGTGTTTCAACCCTAGTCCATTGGTGACCACTGTCTCATTTGCATTCTCAGTGTTATTGCACGTGCTAAGTCACCTAAAACACAGATTCTTTTGTTAGGTAGATAATTCTGTCAAGAAAAAGAGGTTTGGGCTCGAACGAATGGACACACCACAGCCCATTCCGACCCCACCCCAGCCCAAGAGCTCGTGGGCCCACTAGCACCTGAACCGTGGGTCCGCGAGCACGCTCCCGCCGAAGCCTATATAACCCGGCACCTCCTGCCAGCGCCCCAGGCTTCTCCCCTTCCGCTTCCTCCCCGCGAGCCTTCCTAGTGCGAAGAGAGGAAAACTGGAAAAGAGGCAGAACCAGCCCTCTCTCGTCTCTCCCCTTCGCGACAGAGAAGGGGGGGAAAAGAGAGAGAGAAAAAAAAAAAATCTTAGGGCTTTCTCCTCGATCCTCTCCGCGATTGCCCCGCCGATTCGTCCCATCCAATGCCGCGCGCCTCCGGGGTCTCGAATCCCCCGGCGGCGGCCGCCACCGCCGCCGCTGCCGCCTCATCCAAGAATGGTAAGGGAGCGGCCCCTTCCTGTGGGGGGTTTCTCGGGTGTTCTTAGCGGGGATGCTGCTTGATATCGTCTCCCGGCGAATCCTAGGGTTCCGGGCGGGCGATTCTGTTTATCGGTGCAATGCGATGACCTTGATCGAGAAACGGTGGCTTCGTGGCCTGGGGTTTCGTGGTGATGCGGCCCGGGGTCGGCGTGTTTAGTTGCGTGTATGGTGTACGGATCGTCGATGAGACTCTTGATCGAATCTACATGGCGCCTGGATCTGGCTGTGAGAGTACGCGTGGAATTTGTCACCCTGGGACGCACAGATGATAGCTGTTTTAGCCCCCCGCGAATTTTGGCACACCTCTCTTGATGATAGGGGGGTTGGTATTCCCGCTTTGGGTAACACAAGAGCACGGGGCAGTTCATCCATGGCTCTGTTTCGTACTGGGGTTCTGCAAAGCTGAGCGAGGGTTTCTTGAATCTGACTGCCCTGGGACTGAGGAACGCAGCAGAATAGAATTTTCCATTTGGATGGTTAATAATTCTCTCTTTTGAAAATCCATGAATACCATTTTGTGTATTTGCATTTGGATTGGATGGGATTTGTCCCGTGCGAATGATTAATGGTTGTAGGATCCTGTATAGGTTATTATTGAACTGTTTCCCCATTTGATTGGTCGGTCTTGTCTAGTATTGCTACGTTCTTCTTGTTTTCATTTTGTACTAAATACAAGCGTGCAGGTGAAGAAAACAGATTGATGCTTTACCGGTTGATCTGTTTTGAATAGGATTGTTAGCCTGACGTAATGTTAGTCCAGATATTTGGCCTCATAAGGAGACTGGAGCTCCCATCAAGTTATCTGGTCTGATATTGAACTTGCATATGCTGATTTTCTTTATTTGGCATATCCACATCTCCCCCAATCTGTAATGGTTCAACAATTTTCTTTTCTTTAAATATTGCACTTTCCGCCCGTGCTTGATGTTACTCCTGAAAGATACTTAGCTGCTGGACTGTTGATTCATTTAACCAATGTCATAAGATGGAGTTGTGCATTTATTTTCTTCTGTTCTATGTTCTCTGTCTTAGCAATCTGCATCATACTGCGTCTGATTGAATTGATATTTAGTGTAGTCTCTCCCTATAGGGACCATTCTGCATGATTTTAGTAATGCCTCACTGTCTCACACTTCTGTTCATGAAGTAAATATTAGCTAACACTACACCCCCAAAGAATGCTTTCTGCTTAATCTTGTGCTCACTTATTTTTTGTTACTTTGCTTTGCATTTTCAGTGAGCAGAAATGCTGGACACCCTGGCCCATCTTGCAGTGTTCCTGTGTATCAGTTATTTCGCCCTGTTACTCGTTCTATGACCCGTCTGTCTGATCCTATCGTCGCTTCACCTGGTTTCAAGGCAGGAGGATCTGCTAGCACAAGCACACAAAGAAGTACTTCAGATGCTTCTTTTAGCACTCAGTTAGCTGCTTCACGACCGACTGCCACTCATGCCCGGACGCCTCTAAAAGTGACTTCATCTGGTTGGAAGCCTCTTACTCAACCTGTTGCCCTGAATGAAGAGAGGAAATGTGCAAGCCTTACAATCAACCCTACTGCTAAGCGTTCCAGAGTTGTTTCTTCTCGAGCTGTCAAAGATTCAATCAACCATTCAGCTGCAAAAGCTAACTCAAACATTCCCAGTGGTGCTTACTTGATGCTTTATCATCATAATTTTACTGTTCATGTTCTGAATCCTAACCTTAAGAACTTCATCTTATTCCAGGCAAAAAGTACAGAGATGAAGAAATTGTGAACCTGGGTGATCAGTCAGATGGAGCTGTCATCCCATCTCCCACAAAGAAGCTACAAATATGCAAAGGCCCTTCAGATGCACCTTCAATAAGGAAATCAACTATCAGAATCCTGGGTGTTAAGGGAGCTGCTCTACCACCCACAGGGAAATCTCAAATTGAAACTGGCAAAAGCTTTGCTAATTCTCCAGCAGCAGTGATTTCTGCTAGTACAAATGAGATCAGTCAGTCAGATAATGCAACTGTCCCATTGCTTGCACAACAATTGCAACCTGACACTGCAAAGAACTCCAGTGTCACCATGCATAACCATGAAACAAATAAAGTCAATCAGTTGGCTGCTACAGTTGCTACATTGCCAAGGCCGATCCTTCAAACTGATTTCAGCAAGAAGCCTTCCAATGTACCCATAATGGCTAACCAGGGGCCTTCCAATGTACCCATAATGGCTAACCAGGGGCCTTCCAATGGACCCATAATGGCTAACCAGGCAAGTCGGTTGTCTGGTGCGGACTGTTCCCTTGATTACACCAAAGTTAGAAATCGGAAACGTGAAGGACAGTTCTAATCCTCTCTCAAATCCAGTTTACACAAGGGCACTTTTAATAAGCAGCAAGAGCAGCTGCTTGAGCAATTTAAATTGGGTAGTTCACAGGCAGCGGCAGCAGCATGAGCAGGAGCTCTACATCAAAGGACCAGGTAAAGTTCTACCAATTGACATGAAAGAACTTATGTTTTTCAGTTCTGTTTTCTGATATAGTTGGTATTTTCTGTCTCTTGACTCTTCGTAACTGCCCCATTGCCAATTTCAGCTCTGTTTGAGAATGATGACCCACCACTAGTTCAGCCGCTGGGAACAAGGTGCCAACTCTGCAAGCTTGATGTTGCTTTCCGGCCACAAGGGGATGCTGGTCGTGATGCCAATGCTCCTCCAGTCATTGCGGTTCTGGCATGCCACCATGCATTCCACAGCAGGTGCATTGAATCTGTTTACGGACTTGCTGAGCCTGTGGAGTGTCTTGCCTGCCTGGAGCCTGGGGCAGCACGCTGATCACTAACCAGAAACATCAGTTTAGCTTGATTTGAGCTATGGTATAGGATAAAATTTCCTCTTATGTTGCATATAGTCATCTCCATTGATTGAAGTTTCCGTTGGTATAACGGTGATCAAAAGTCTGAATGCCCCATTTCCGTGGGCCTTTAGATGGTGTAAGTAGCTATCATTGGAGTTCAATAGGGAGCTGAATCATGGAACATGCCTGATATTTTTTTTTTCCTGCTGTCGTCATAGCTAACAAAAGTCTGCAGTCTACTGCAGTGCCATTTTGAATAAACTGATGCAATCTGCGCTGGTTGGTAGTTTATATGTTACTTTCTGAGCAGCGATCGCACTTGCGGTCGATTGATTGTTTGCACCAGCTGCGCCCCCTTTAGATGAGGGGAGTGAGTTTTTTCTCAACTGTAGCACTTTCGTTGCGCCCCCTTTAGATGAGGGGAGTGAGTTTTTTTGTCAACTGTAGCACTTTCATTGTTATTTGACAAACTTTGTCTAAATATGGTTCAACTAGACTTAAAAGATTCATCTCGACATGTACATACTAAAAGTATAATTAGTTATTTTTTTTACCAACATTTAATGTCTCATGCATGTGTCCAAACATTGATGTGATGGAGAAAGAGAGAAAAAAAGTTATAGTTTGAGGACATCTGGGCTGAAACTGTGGCCTGGGCTTGTGGCGGTAGCCTGCTATAAAACCTGGTCTGTGCATAGGAAACAGAATAGGCCGCAGCCTGCAGTTAGCTATTTGGCTCAGGTTTGCGATTGTGGCCCAGCTGTTGATGTCAATGCATAGGAACGGACGAGTACAAATGCAGGTTGGTGTTCACATGATCTCTGTCTGCTTTCGCATTCATACGCTGCATGCAAATGCAGGTTGGCACTGTGGCAGACTGCCAGTGCAACAGAAATGGAACGGACGAAGGCGGCAGTGGTTGGCGTGCTGCGGGCCTAGCTCTACTGTACAGTGAGATTTTTGGTAATCGATTTCTTGTTCCTTACTTTCTTGGAGTTTAATTTAATCTCGGACGATTTTGCGTTGCTATTGCTGTCTTATAAGGAATTGAAATTGAAATCCGTTCAATGATATTTCAAATGAAGATTATTTCAATGAGTCAGCTGCCAAAACCAAGTTTGTAAATAAACCTGACAAATGGAGCTTAGCATAGCAGTTAGCACTGATCGACTGATAACCGGTTCTGATGTGGGTAACAGTACTGGCTTTCGTGTGCAGCTGGCCACAGAGGGATCCGTGTCTCCGCGAACATGGTTGTTTGGTGGGCGGGTAATTTGGGTAATGCATGTCCCGATCCGTCCGTCAGGCGTCAACCGACGGGATGAAGTACGCCGTTTCGCCATCGTTACGTCCCTCTGAAGGAAAACCCACGCCAACGACCGACCACGGCGACACGGCCAAGAACAAGGAACGGGGGAGTATATTCCAAGGCGACCGCCCCTCCCCCCCCCTCTCGCACTCAAACACAGCACACGCCTAGAGCCACAGGATAACGCAACCAAGAAGACACCGCGTGCGAGAGCGAGAGAGCGGGGAGAAGAGAGTAACCGGTAGCGCGCGCGGCGCGGCAGCCAGGTCCAGGGAAGCCCAGCTAGCCTGGAGCCGAGAAGCCGAGGTGAGATTTTGGTTGCTCACGGAGGCCTGGACTAGAAGCGAGGAGGAACTCGGGGCGGAAGAGGCAGCCCGATTTATTAGCAGCCGGAAACTGATGGGTGCAAATTTGTTTTGTGCTGCTGCTGCTGCTGCAGGGAGCGATGGGAGCAGCGAGGCATGGAGGAGCCAATTCCGGCTGATCCCCCCAGGATTTTCTGGAAGTCAAGGAGATCAGGTGCCTGCCGTCTCAATTCATGTTCCCCCCATACAAAAATCTCGCTGATTCAAAGCTTTTTTTTACCCCCCAAGAATCGTCTTCTTGACGTGACCCATCCATCCTTATATATTTCTTTCTTCTTGGAAGATGCTAATTTCAGCTCAGTTTTCCTAAATTTCTCCGTGACTCTGTCCGAAAGAAAGGAATTCAGCTCATAAAAACAATATAAAAATTTACACATAAAACACATTAATCTAAGCTGTTTCGTTCCCCCCTTTTTTTATGTTCTGAGACCTGAACATTTCCTTTTGTTCATAAGTTTGGTATGATGCCCGGGAATGTGCCGGTGAGATATTTCGTGTGGGGATGAATGATAGCCAGTCATTCCCGTGGCGTACCGGTAGTCCAGGAGTAGTGTACTAGTTAACAATTAAAAAACACGTTAATCACGCACGTGCTACTTAACTGCTGTTGATAAACTAATAGCCCATCTGGTGGTTCACGTGAGCGTAGCTGGTCATTTCAATCCTTGTCGATACAGGAAGAGCAGACGTCTCAGTCTTTGCTTGTCTTCACCGCTAAGATCCCAAGCCTGCAGCTGCGGTGTGGTGGTAGTAATAGTAGTGGTCTCAGGAATATGCTTGCAGCAAGAAATCATATTCTAGACACCCATTGCAGCAAGAGTAATTTCTGCCGTGGAAATGTGGAATTAGATTTCTGTGTGTTTTTCTGTCTGTTTCTGCCTTTGCATTATTATTCCCTCTTGCTGCGGTCCAGACACGGCCAAAGACTAGTTAGTATGCCGCCGAGGCGCCGATGTAGCATCCGAGAGTTCTAGGTATGGCAACAGACAAGTTATGAACCATTCTAACCGAGTAGCTGTCTAGGCATGGTCACAGACAGTTATGGAACAAACAGATAAACTACAATCTAGTCGCATATGAGTATTTTGTAGCATATATCTGGACGGCAGGTATGGTTGGGACTCGTGTGGGTCAAATTATGCCTTCGTGTGGGCCGCCTTATTGGAATGCTAATCAGGTCAATCTGATGATGCTGCATCTGGTTGATACCAACCAAATATGTGACGCTGGCAGATTAGCTTAGGCCAAAATAAATCAGCCTTGGAATTACTCTCTGACAGACATAAAAACAATGTATCAGTCTTCTTTTCAGACTTCGTATTGCTCAGGAATAGATCTGTGTTCAGTACGGACGTACGGTGTGTTATCTCGGTCCCTTGTTACTTTGCTTCTATGTGAAGGATGGTACATATACATATAGCATACTTGCAAGACAATGAAGGCTGTAAAGAATTAAAAGCAGCAGCACGAAAGAATGAAAGAAAGGGCTATAAATTCTCACAGAAATGAATAAAAGCATCCTTGGCCTCTCCATAAACCATTCGCATGACAGGCAAACTCAACCTCACAACTCATTAACATATTGGTTGTCAAGTGAATGAACTTCCAACTGATCATGCTGTAGAGCCAATGGTCATTTGTGCATTAATTTAAACTGGTAACTCCCCAACTGGGATGAGTGAAAGGTGCGGATACATGGGTGTATGCCGGGTCTCTGAATGATGAGTGATTGTCAACTGGGATGATGTGCATGTTCTTTGGCTTGTGTTGTGCAGGTGTCGAGCATGGATGCAGTGATCGAAGGCAGGTGAAGGTCAAGTTGAGACGTACTGTGCCGACGGACCGGGTGCGGTGAAGGATGGGCGTGCCGTGCGGCGGACGTGCCATGCCAGGTGAAAAGAGCAGTGTGAAGGGCGGAAGTGAGGGCTTGGAATGAGGGACCAGAGGCACCGAGGATGAGACAGGGCGGTGTGGTGGCTGGCAGCCTGTGACGACGACAAGTGAAGAAGTGCGGTCATGTGTTGCCTGAGTCGTGGACTCGGGGACACGTGTCGGTGGAGGGGTGCACGGGAGGTGCATCCCATATACGACGTCGGTTTGGTGGTAGAGCCAGGGAAAAAAACCATCGATGGACGGTTCCAGGTTTGGGCCTCAAAACCTGGGCATGGACGGTTTCCGAGTTTGGCCACAAAACTCGGGCTGAGGGTTTCCGAGTTTGGCCACAAAACTCGGCTGAGGACGGTTTCCAGGTTTGGCCTCAAACCTGGGCGCTGAGGGTTTGCTGAGTTTGCCTCAAAACTCAGAAGCTGGTGGGCTGGTTTCCCGGTTTGGGGCTCAAAACCGGGGGTTGCTGGAAAAAAGGCTGGTTTCCCGGTTTGGCCACAAAACCGGGGTGCAGAGCGAGGGGCGGCCACGTGGCGGCGCGATCAGGGAGGTTGCGTCGAGGCAACGCTTCGTTTTGTGCGGGCGTGGCCGTCGGATACACCTACCACCGAGTTGGTCCAGAATAACCTTAGGGTTTAGCTGGTTCGCTCTGTAATTAGAATAGAGAGGGGTAGAGTAGGAAATACACTTAGGCTAGTAGTAGGATAAATAGTCGGGAGACTCCCTCCTCCCATCTATCTCAGTCATTTGCTCTTTCGCACTTAGGGTTTTCTGCTCTCCCATCCCTGCTGTAGCTTGCTGAGATCCGCAGAGAGACTCACCTCTGGTATTGTTGATTTTGAGGAAAGGAGGTCGTAACCTCCTTGTCACAGCGTGTGTTTGCGCTGGGCTGCAAGATCATGGTGCCGATTCGCGTTTTGGTTGTGTTTCGCGGGAATCCTTTTTCTCCACGATTTTCCCGTCGCTTGATCTCTTTGCTCGGTTCATCTTTTGCAAATCCGTTTGAACAAGTTGTTCTAGATCGTGAGGCACTTCTTTCCACCGAAGGAATTAACCTCTAACCTCACGGTCTAGGAATCGATCGATTTTACGTTTCGGGTCAAGTTTTCTCCTTTCCCCCGAAATTCTTCGACTCATCGATTTGAGATAGGGTTCGAGCCATGATCTCTTAGAGATAGCTCACTATACTCCTTGTGACTCCTCTCACCAAGTTTGATCCCTAGAGGATTTGTTTTGGGTGAGATCAAGTCGAATCGGTGGACGAACAGGCTGCTGTCGGGGTGACCGGACGCTTGATATGCGACGACCGGATGCTAGGGCAGTGTGTCCGGTGGTTGAATGTCCACTGTGTCTGTCTGTGACTTGACCAGACGCTCGTGACCGGACGCTGGTTTTTGGATTGACCGGACGCTCAGGATCTACTGTTCACGGTCTTTGTTCGTTCTGATCGGACGCTCTGTGCATCGACCGGACGCTTGTCTCTGGTGAGTCCGGTCGGGAACAGTAAGGTCCCAGAACGATTTTCGCACGACCGGACGCGTCGGTGCTCACTGGCCGGACGCTGCCCAGAGTCCGGTCGTGACTGGCTTAACTTTTGTGACCGGACGCACTGTTGCTGACCGGACGCTCCTTGCTCGTGAGTCCGGTCAGGAACAGTAAGGTTCCAGAACCGTTCTTGTGACCGGACGCGTCCGGTGGTGACTGACCAGACGCAGTCAGAGTCCGGTCAAAGCTGTTCGCGCAGTGTTTGTTCGCCGTTCGTTCGTGCGATATCGGATTTGGTTTCCGTCTTTTGCGTTGGCCTTCTAGAGTTGTGTAGTGTCCCGCTGTGCTTCTTGGAAGCATCCACCATACATCTAGGGTCGTGGACATTAGCAAGCTCTAGGGGTTGTCTTTTGGGGTGATTCTCGGGACAGTAGCTACTAGTTTCCGAAAGGAAATTTTGAAGCTCTCATTCACCCCCCCTCTGGTCGCTTTCTGGTTGCTTCTCGGTCCTTCAAAAGGACGCCTCCTGGCCGTATTCCCACCACGGATGTTGCGGTTGCTGCCAATTTGACCCTCCTGCTTGGTGCGAGCCAGGGGGTGTGTGACGCAAAACGTGACACTCTGCGCCAGGCACACAGCAAGCCGAATGAGGCTGGCTTCAATCGGGTGCCCGGAGTATTCTGAATCCGGAAGCGTGCCAGTCGGTTTGACCTGAAAACCAACAAGGGATAAAATATGAGAATACCTTGGAACATGCTGGATGAGACCAGACAGTTCCACATGTACGGCTTCGAAAGCCAATCATGACGGCACACAGCTATATAAAGCTGTTTGTCGAAAAAAGTTTATAATGTCATTCGGAAAATATAAAGATGGAGCTTATAAACACGTTGAATGCCGAAACATGAATAACAAAAGGATAAAAGGGCAAATTGTAAATATAAATCTGTCCAAATAACATATGCATAGGCCAATCCAACTAATCTGCCGCACGTTTAGCCTTCATAAACCGTCAAGTGTAAACTCAAGCAAAACTAATCCACCGCATGATACCACTTGCTATGAGTCCACACCACTCCTTATAATTAGATTAATCCACCGCATGATACGATCTAATTAAGAAGCTAGAAGCATACATATATCTGAACAGATCTATAAAAACTCATTACTCATGTAAGCTTTAACCAGAATCGGCAAACTAGCCGAACTGGGGTCCATGAAGAAGGCACATACAAGCAAAGCATGATAAACTAATCCTAAAACCTGCACCTGCCGCACGGTACCCAGCTCTATCAGAGCCTAAACATGGTCGACATGCATGAACCCACAACATGTAACAATCTGGATTGAAAGTTAATTCGGCCATCATGATCTTATGATTAACGAAGCACAAATAAACTCATGCAGCAAGGCCGAACAAAGATCAATCTAGATTGGGCAAAGAGTGTTATAGGAATCAAATAAATGAAACATATAACACATGATAACTTAATGAATCTATTAGATCTGCCAAATCTAACAGAGCCGACAACTATCTTTACTCATGACTTAATCCGCCGCACGATACAAGGCATAAGCAAAAACTTCTCATCATAAGCTTAAATCCGTCGCACGATACTAAGCTTAACATACGAGATTACTTGCATCATATCTAAATCCACCGCATGATACTAGACATGATAGCAAGGTTGCCCGGTACTTACGGAGGTCGACGGATCGATGATTCCTCTCGAAGAACTCGACGACACGATTAGGGACTCGAAAGATGGCACGGGGCCGGTTGTATTGATATGGTTGTGAACAATTTTACAATGGTCGAGGGTTTTTATACTTATACCCTGGATGAAACATGAATCCTAGATGATTACGACTCGAAAAATAAGGAAAGATATAAAACATATTCCTAATCCTTTCGGCGTTTTCCATCGTCACGCGTCTTCTCGTGCAAGCCGGCTTTACCTGTATCATCCATTTTCCGAATGGGGCCACTGCTTCACGAAGTAGCCGACCACGCAAGTATTCACCGAAAGTCCTGAGGACCAAATAGTCGTCTGAAGGCTTGCCGAATCCCTCTCTTCTCTGCTGGCTGGACCCTCCTGTCATATCTTCGTGTGTGCGAAAATCTGGTGTTAACACATGCCCCCTAATTTTGGGATAAATGTTTATTCCAAAATTCCTTTTTTCCTTTTCGCACTAACGTGGAACCCCTAGAAGCATCCGTATTTACTCGCCATAATTACCGTATCTGCCGATTCGTCTCCCTATGAACTTGGGATCTTTTAAACTCCCTCTTTCACTTTATTTCGGCCTGTGCTTCTCGACCTCTCCTGCTTCGTTTGCAAACCAGAAAACCCTCTTCTCTCTTGCTACTTCAATTCAACTAGAAGATGTCTTCTCAGGCGAGCCGCCATAGCTTCGAGTTCGGCGCCTCCAGTACCTCCAAGAGAAGGTTACCCCCTAATTGCTTTCGCAAAAATGAAGCAGCTGCCCTCACATTGTTGTTCTTGTTTAGGATGGTCGATGATGATTCTCCCGAGGTCTTGACTCGGAAGGTCACGGATCTTCAATTCGATCTAGAAAGGAGGAATCGGGAGATTACTCGAATTGCTCGAGAGAGCGTGATGCCGCGTCGGGAGCAGGCCATTGTGAAGTATCTTTCCACTGTCCTTTCTCCATTCCTTTTTCCTGCTTTATTGATCCTTCCTCTTCCTAGCTCTGGAGGCTAAGCTTCATTCCCTCGAAGCTGCCATTGCCGATCTTGCTGTCTCAGCCAACGTCCTAGGCACGACGACTCTGAGGCGGGTGAACGAGATCAACCGGGTTCTTCCTGACATCTCTAGGGCTGGCATGGGTTATGGTGCAGCGCTTGCCTTCAATGCTGTTCGGATCCACTCCGGCGCCGATTACCATCATTTTGATGTTTTGCGAGCGAGGATTAGAATTCAGGGTGGCACACTATGTTGATGACATGAAAGAAGCTGGAACAGATCTAGCCGATTCCTTTGACTTTGACCTCCCGATTAGGAATAGAATAGAATGGACGAACTGACTTCCTATTGTAACTTGTTTCCTTCTCTGTAAATAAGAGGCCTTTCTTTATTTGTCCAGCAACTCGTGATTGATCTTTCGAGATCAATATGCGCTTTGTTCCATGCATTGGCCACCGATTTTTTCTGCCCGTTTTAGCAGCGATGCACATTTCATCGGCTATTATTAACAATCATGTTCAATCATCTTCGCTTCGCAAGCAACCGTAATAATTGACTACCTCAGACTCGGGGTCTTTTGAATTATTTTCTAAGTTTTTGATTCATAGTGGCAGCAGGATATTGTCCCTTCAATTCTCCTGTCTTCAACGCCAACTGGTGACTCAAAACCCCCTGTCTGAAAATAAAATACCTTACAGCTGCAATTGTTTTTCAGTCGCACTCGAGCATTTTTCATAGC